>JAHZTW010000002.1:116487543-116590737 GCA_020283515.1 Alliaria petiolata | reverse complement strand
AAATTAGTGTGTAGTGAAGTTGATATTACTTATTAAGTCCATTTATTGGAGACGAAAAATAATAAAACACATGACTACATAAAAAAATTAAATCGGAAGTGATGAATTTTGTAAATTTTTGTAAAGTTTAAATTTTTTAAAGCTCAAATTTTGGAAAATTTACCAGCCAATGAGATAAGCAAAACCCAGGAAGAAAGTGATGAATCCAGACATTGGATTTTTTTTTTAATAGGTTTTTTTAAAAAAAAGTCACACATTTAAGACAAAGAAGTGCCACGTGTCAGCGTTTCTGATCGGGTTTAAAAAAAAACTTGTCATATTAGAATAGATAGTAAATAGCCAAATTGTACAAGGTTATTTGCAAAATCGCTTCGTTTTTAGAGAGAGAAAAAACCAATGTTACTTTTATTCGATAATATGCTGCTATTTTAATTTTTAAATAATATCACATTTTTTAAACAACACATGCAACAAAATATACTACCTATTTACGAAAAATATCACCAAATTAAATGATCAACCTTATAAGCCCAAAATAGATTTATAAACAAAAAATTAAAAGATATCAAATTGGGAGCTCTTTTTAAGACTTCTTATTAAATGCATTACCCAATTTTAGTAAATCAACTATACATTCTTAACGAACATGTACATAACTTCTTATACACAAAAACAAAAAAGAAACTTAGGAAAGATGAGTATGAAGAAATGCATTGTAATGGCGGCCATGGTACGTAGAAGAAGTAGAAGGACTTTCGTGCATCAGTGCATGGACAAGTGCATGTTCAAGTGTGGACTCATCTTTAATTCTCTAAAAACCTGCGAAGAGCGATGTATGCGCAAATGCCACAAATAACCTACGGAGCAAAATTCACGAGATCCAACAAACATTCGGAATTGGAGGCTAATCAAGAACCCTGATTTTAGTTACTAAAGCACACAAAAAAATCAAAGTAAGGAGCAAAACTCACGAGATCAAATAGAGGGATCCACAGTAAACTCGCCGAGGCCATAGCCAACGTAAAACCAAGAATCCAAATCAGTAATTAGTTTCTTCACCTGATATAGAGCTCAGGTTTCAGATTCTCGAATAAGAGTTGATGCAGCGAATCATAATTACGATCAGATTTACAGGAGTATAGGATAATAAGATCCATCAAATGATTTTTAGTATAAACAAACTCCGTTGAATAAAGACCATATTTCCAACTTACCAGTCGTATCCACCAACCGAAAAAGGGACGAGATTGGTACCGTTCTGTGATTGCCTCAAGGAGGGTGTTGAAAGATTCCATTTTGAGAGAGTAAGAAGAAGGTTGTAAGTTGTTGTCATCAAATTTTAAGAACCATCTTCGTACTCCCATAAAAAAAATCCGGCGAATTAGACATCGACACGTGACACTAAGAATCCACTAAGACCATCTGCAATGGTGAGAACCCTTATGGATTTCTCAAAAAAAATTATTTTAATATAATTAATATTTTAAATTAAATTTTAATTTGATAAAAAAGATAAATCAATCTAATTGAGACAAGTGGCTTATAAACAATATGAGAACCCCTTGTCTCTCTCTTTTTTCTTTTTTGATTATTTTTTCTCTCTTTTATTGTGAGAGATCCACTTGAGAATCTCCCATTGCAAATGTTCTAAGAGCACATTTATTGCAGAGACTGCAAAATGTTCTAACATTTTAAAAAAAAAATGAAAAAAAAAATAACAAATAGGTGGCAGAGAGAGAGGAGAGAGTCGCTCCTTCCCGGAGAGACTAAAGAATCGACTCTTCCCACGTGTCGCAACATTATTGGTTCACATTTTTTTTTTTTTTTTCGAAAATCTTAAAAATAAAATAATTAACAATAAAATAATGGGAAAGAGCCGGCTGTGCGTTAATGATGCCCTAAGAATCAGCTTTTAAAGTTTTTAATAATCAGTTTTTAATAATACAATTATTTTCAATTTAATTTTAATTTTTTTGCATTAAGAACTCTCACTAAGAGATTTTGAATGAATGAACTCATTAAGAGTAGAGAAGGTATTTTACAACTCAAAAACACTCCTAAAGTCCATTAATAATTCAAAGTGTCTTTTTTGTTAAATTGAAACTCGTTTTTTGTTTGTTGTTAAAAAGTAAATCTGAAGTTATATATTGTTGGGTATTGCAAACGAACAAAATTCGAAACAATTCATTAGCATGATATCAATAGTCGAATTTTGAACTTAATGTTATTCTTCTTCTATTATATAAAAAAAAACCACGATTCATTCACATGGGAAGATTTGAGGTTGTACGAACGAATCGACATTATTTAATAATTGTAGCCATTGTTACTTTAAATTACTTGAGAAATACACGAAACCGATTTCTTTGCATAAAAGAAATAAAGAATATTCGATTAGTAATAACTGAACTGCCGAAAACACCCCCGCCATGTCCAACAAATGAAATGAATACGTATTTCATTTTCCTACATAAGGTTGGGTCCCACTTTAACGCCAATTCCTAGTTATAAATACGTTCCCTTCGACCTTCATTTTCCTCGGTTTAAGCCAAAGAAACCAAAAACCACTGAAAAAAATTCAGAAAAGTAAAAACCATCACCACTCCCCAATTTTCTCTTCCCCAAAATACTCAGAAACTTTGAAATTCCAGAAGCTTCTACCCAGAAAACCCTAAACAATGGTGGCCGTGGCTGAGAATCAGGCAACGAAGAATAACGGCGGAAGCAGTCTCAAGCTCCTCTGCAGTTACGGCGGCAGAATACTTCCTCGTTCAATTGATGGGAAGCTCCGTTACGTCGGCGGTTTCACCAGAGTGCTCTCCGTTAACCATTCCATCTCTTTCACAGGTCCGTTCATATTTTTTTTTTCCCAAATCCGATTTCAATTTCTCGAAGAAAGCGAGTTTAATTTCTATTTTTGTTCTAATTCTTCAGAGCTGACGGTGAAATTGGAGGAATTCTGTGGATACTCCGTTTATTTGAAGTGCCGATTACCAGACGGAGATCTCGAGACACTGATCTCCGTCAAATCAGATGAGGATCTCGCGAACATAGTGGAGGAATACGATCGGGTCCACGGAGGCAAGATCCGAGCTATTTTGTCGCCTCCTAAGCAGATGTCGCCACGATCGAGCGGCACCGATCTGTCACCGAAATCGCCTTTCTCCGTCGTGGCTGCTCCTTCTCCGCCGAAATCTCCGGCGTACGGAAGGTTTCTACAACCACGGTATTGTGTGGCTCCGACGGAGAATCTTCCCAGCAGAATATTCCGTCTGCGAGCGGAGGAATATTCTCGTTGCTGTAAATGCCGTGTGCAGCACAACAGAGACCCCAAGCTCATCTGGCATTGACGTTGACGGTCAAAATCGAAACGCTTTAAGATACATTTGAAAAAAAGAAATGAAAAAAAAAATCGATGATAGCCTTGTTCGTTTGGCAGACGCAGGCGGCTGCGGCTGCGGCAGCGGCAGCGGCATGAATCGCACCGCCAAATTTTTTTGGCGTCTAAAAATGTTGAACGCAGATATCTGCGGTTGACGCTGCGTTTAGACGCAGGTGCTTGCGGCAACAAAACGAACAAAATTTTATGTCGTAGCCGCAGCCACAGGTACCTGCGTCTGCCAAACGAACAGCACTATTAAAGTTGTTGGATCTATCCTATTGTTGTATAGCTCGGTTTCTTTCTCATTTCACAAACTCAAACAGTCAATTTGTTACGGTTAAAAACAACGTTTAATGAGAACATAAAAAGACTAATTTGAGAATTAATTACATTGGGTTGATCATGATGAATTGATGATAAACCAAACTCATTTCCTAGTTGTAAATACGTTTCTTTCGACCTCCATTTTCCTAGGTTTAAGCCCAAAAAAACCAAAAAAAATCACTGAAAATATACTCAGAAAAGCAAATACCACTCCCAAATTGTCCCCAAAATACTCAAACACTTCAAAATTCCAGAAGCTTCTTTCCAGAAAACCCAAACAATGGAAGCCACTGGTGTGTCTCGTGGATCAGTGGATGTGTTTCCTCACACGTGTGTGCCGGTTAGAGTCTGACTCCGAGGATGTTTTTTTTTCTTTGTTTATAAGTTTTTATTTTTGTAAAATGGTGTATTTCTCGTGTTCCATCCATGTGTCTAGTCAGAATGTCGTAAAATAAATAATTTTTTATTGGCAATTCAGTTCTACTTTTTCATAACATATAAACAAACTTTTTCTTATAAAAAACATATAAACAAACTAGCCATTATAAAAAAAACTATTAATATAATACTTATAGATAACAATTGACGATTGAAGTTGTGAGTTTGGAATACACGAATTTCTGTTTAATTTCAATCCAAATGACCAAAACCAATAAATGTTGTTGTCAAACTACTTGACCAAGGTTTTGAGAAAACGCAATTAAAAGTAAGCTAAAATCAAATTCAAGCATGTAATACTAATTTAGTTCACCAAAGTCAAAAATCTATTAAACACCAATTTACTGTGGACCGACTTGACTAAGAACGCAATTAATACTAAGATTAAGCTAAGATGACAATCGAAGATTGACTATTGAAGATATTCAGAAGAATTTAATAATTGTTGTAAACTAATGCTCTCTATACATAGAAAGTATGTTTTCTAGGAGAGAAGCATAAAGAGTTTAAGAGAAAATAAAATTTCTAGAGAGAGAAAGTAGAGAGAGAAAGAGGAAAGCTTTTCATTTCTTCAAAACTTATACTTTTACAAAGAGTGATGACTTCTATTTATAGAAGTTCATTATTTAATAGAGAAGTAAACTTCATAGCTAAGTAATACTTCATAGCTAAGTAATACTTCATCGCGAAGTAAACTTAATGATGAAGAAAGGATAATCATAAAGTATTTTATAACACTCCCCCTTGATTATCCATCATCATTGATGTGTTGCGTACTGTCTCGTTAAAAACCTTATCATGGAAAAACCAATGAGACAAAACCATGACAAGGGAAAAAGAGTGCAGTAATGCTTCTTCTTGAGTATCCATCACTGTGAAGTTGCGCGCTGCCTCGTTAAAAATCTTTCCATAGAAAAAACCCAGTGAGACAAAAACCATGGCAAAGGAAAAGAGTACAGCAACAGCAAACCCCCCTGGAAATGATGGATCTCATCTTCTCTTCACAAATCTCGTAGATGCCGCATTCCAATACTCTGAACATGCTTCTTGAATGTTGTAGTAGGAAGCGCTTTTGTGAAGAGATCAGCTGTGTTGTCACTTGAACGAACATACTGAATATCCACTTCTTTATTCTTCTCGAGCTCTTGAGTATAAGAGAAAAATCTTGGAGGGATATGCTTCGTTCTATCGCTCTTGATATAACCTTCTTTAATTTGAGCGACACAAGCAGCATTGTCTTCAAACACCTTTGTTGGTTCTTTATCCGTGATTATTCCGCTTGCTTCTTGTATATGATGAGCTATGGATCTCAACCATACACATTCTCTGCATGCTTCATGAAGCGCAATAATCTCCGCATAATTTGAAGAAGTGGCGACCAAAGTTTGCTTCTGGGATCGCCAAGAGATCGCAGTTCCACCAAATGTGAAAACGTATCCAGTTTGCGATCGAGCTTTATGCGGATCAAATAGATATCCTGTATCTGCAAAACCAACTAGACCAACCTCGGGGTTTCTAGAATAATATAATCCAAAATTAATCGAATCTTGAAGATAACGGAATATATGCTTTATTCCATTCCAATGCCTGCGCGTTGGGAATGAACTATACCTTGCAAGTAAGTTAGTAGCAAAAGCTATATCTGGTCTAGTACAATTTGCAAGATATAAAAGTCCACCTATAGCGCTCATATAAGGCACTTCAGGACCTAATATTTCTTCATTACCTTCACAAGGCCGAAATGGATCCTTGTCAACATCGAGTGGTCTATTGACCATTGGAGTACTCAAAGGAGTCGTTTTATCCATACTAAAGCGTTTCAACACCCTTCTGGTGTAATTTGATTGATGCACAAATATTCCATCTTGGAAATGCTCTATCTGGAGCCCAAGACAAAACTTTGTCTTTCCAAGATCTTTCATCTCGAACTCATCTTTCATGTGAGTTCTTGCATCATCAATCTCCTTTTGAGTTCCAATCATGTTCAGGTCATCAACATACACAGCAATGATCACAAATCCTGATGTAGATTTCTTTATAAACACACATGGGCATATCGCATTGTTGACGTAACCTTTACTCAACAAGTACTCACTTAAGCGATTATACCACATGCGTCCGGATTGCTTTAATCCATAAAGTGATCGCTGTAGTTTGACCGAACATAGCTCTTTAGATGCTTTAGGCATCTTTGACCCTTCAGAGATCTTAAATCCTTCAGGGATTTTCATGTATATGTCACTATCAAGTGAACCATATAGATATGCATTCACAACATCCATCAGGTACATCTCTAAATTCTTAGAGGCCGTTAGGCTTATTAAGTACCTGAATGTGATTGCATCCATGACCGGGGAATATGTTTCTTCATAATCAATTCCCGGTCTTTGCAAAAAAACCTTGCGCCACAAGGCGAGCTTTATACCTTGTGACCTCATTTTTCTCATTTCTCTTTCTTACAAAGACCCATTTGTATCCGACCGGCATTACATCTTCAGGTGTAACAGCTATCGGTCCGAATACGATCCGTTTTGTAAGGGAGAATATTTCATTCCTCATGGCCACTTGCCATTTATCCCAGTCAGGCCTTCTCTGGCACTCTGACACGGAACTTGGATCTAGATCATCATTTTCATGATCGATCTCATTGGACACAGAAAAAGAGAACATTCCATCATCATCTTCTATTTCACTTCTAGCCCATAGTTTTCCACTTTGGGCGAAGGAGATGGAAATCTCATATTTTTCTGTTCCAGATTCGTCTTCAAGACGAATCTCTTTACCAGGTTCTTCTGGAACCGGTTCATATATGTCTTCCAGACATATATCTTTACTTGGTTCTTCAGGAACCTTTTCACAAATGTCTTCAGGACATTTGACACAAATGTCTTCCGGACATTTGGCTTTATGTGGTTCTTCCGGAACCTTTGCTTCCAACTTCTTTCTTTGTCGGGGATTTCTATCTTTTGATCCCATAGGCCTCCAGCGCTTCAGCTGAACCCTCGGTTCATTTGATCTACTTACATCAATATGTTCTTCAGGAACATTAACTCTTGATGGAGCATTAGATGCGGGGATATGAGACTTCGTCACCCTCCTCGTATCAATGAATGCATAAGGTAACTGGTTTACCAAACTTTGCATATGTATAATTTTCTGAACTTCCACCTCGCGTTGATTAGTAGGAGGATCAAGATAAGCAAAAGAGTGTATACACCAGGTGATATCATTTGGTGATTCTCTCAATCCTCCCCCTAACGCAGGGAATTCACTTTCATCAAAGTGGCAATCGACAAACCGTGCCGTGAACATATCACCAGTTACCGGTTCAAGATACCTAATTATACTTGGTGACGAATACCCGACATAAATTCCCAATCTTCTCTGTGGTCCTATTTTTGTTCTTTGGGGTGGCGCTATAGGGACATAGACCGCACACCCAAACACACGAAGATGGGAAACATCTGGCTTATGGCCAAACGCTAACTGTATGTGGGAATATTCATTATATGCACTTGGTCTTACCTGGACCAATGCCCCAACATGCAATATAGCATGTCCCCACACAGTGATTGGAAGCTTTGTTCTCAAGATTAACGGTCTTGCAATCAACTGCAACCGTTTTAATCAAAGACTCAGCCATGCCATTTTGTGTATGTACGTGCAGAACCGGATGCTCAACATCGATTCCCAAAGACATACAATAGTCATTAAAGGCCGCTGAAGTGAACTCACCAGCGTTATCAAGCCTGACTTTCTTTATGGTACAATCAGGGAAATGCGCTCTCAACCTGATTATTTGGGCAATGAATCTTGCGAAAGACATAGTTCTTGTGGTCAAAAGACACACATGTGACCATCTGCTAGATGCGTCAATCAATACCATGAAATATCTAAATGGCTCGCACAGTGGGTGAATCGGCCCACATATATCACCATGTATTCTCTCTAGAAATACAGGGGATTCATTCCCAACTTTGGCTGGCGAGGGCCTACTTATGAGATTTCCTTGAGAACATGCCTTACATGAAAACTCCCCAGATTGAAAAATCTTCTAGTTTTTCAATGGGTGGCCACTCGAATTTTGCACAATCCTTCTCATCATGACTGAACCAGAGTGGCCCAACCTTTCATGCCACACCTTAAAAGTGCTGGTAAACTTCTGGTTTACCGCAACATGTGATTCAGCCATGGTTATCTTTGTGCAATATAATCCGGAGGACATCATTGGTAATTCTTCCAACTGATGTTTCCTCTCCGTTGTAATGCAAAGATATTCAATGACATTCTTATTAATAGTCTCAATATGATATCCATTTCTCCGGATATCTCGGAAACTTAATAAGTTCCGCTTAGACTCGGGGGAGTATAATGCATCTTGCACTACAAACTCTGTACCCCTTGGCATTGAAAAACTCGCTCTTCCAGAGCCTAGTATAATCTTTGCAAAACCAGTTATAGTACTCACGCTTCCGGCGGAGACTTTCATTTTGAGACAGGAGAAATACTTTTTATCTCTAAGGATTGTATGTGTCGTAGCACTGTCTGCTAGACAAGTATCTCCATCCTGAATCTCAAATTGTGACATCTTCTAGGCCACAATACATATAAGAGATGCAATAATTAACCAAAACATTAACTTATAAAAAGAAGGTTAATATACATCAAAAGCCTTTTGATAAACAAAACTTTATCATATACTTTTGTTTACCATATATACTAAAAAACAGATCAAGTTATGTTATTAAGATCTTTTGTGATACGGCATAGAGATCGGCGAAGTGTTTTGGCATACGACACGTGCGTACCAAATAAATTTTCATGCCACATCTATAGCAAGCGATTTCACCTTGCCTTTTTACGTCCCAACCATCATCATTTTTCCTCTTTCGTCCATCACACTTACTTTAAGTGGATAACTCAACATTCTCTCCCAGGAATGGAGTTAACTCAGTTGGACGAGACTGATGGTTCATCATCACGAGTTAAATATGCTATTAAGCTACCAGGAGGATTACATCAACTCCGAGCTTTGTGGGAATTCTCTCGCCTAGAGATTCAACCACTCATTTCCAAAGATCTTCAGGATCTTTACTCGTGATGGATTCATCTTATAAACCATCATAGATATGGTGGCGTAAAAAAATCATGGCTTTCGCCTTATCTTATATAGTGTCGTTTCCGACATATCGATAGTGCTCAAGAGATCATTTCTCTTTAGATGCACCTTGCATCTTCCGCCCAAGACATATAATTATTTCCACACAAATCAAGGGCGGAGATCTCGAGCTTTGTCAAATTTAATATTATTACTGAATAACAAAAACTTAACCCATTTAAACTTATAAAAATTAGAGCAAAATAACGGCATAATAAAAGATAATAATTTAAAGCTATATGAGGAGGCAGAGCCTACCATCCAATTGCTTGCGGAGGAGTTTTTTAAAACTACCACTCCAAAATAAATAAACAAGAATGGGGGTTTTAACCTCCCACTGCATAAATAAATTAAATGCATGGACATAAATTAAATAAGGAGGAGGTGTTATCCTTCCACTTCGTAAATATGATCTGAGGAGACATAGTCTACCATGTGATCATTTTGATCGTGAAGACATAGCCTATCAAAACGATCCATCGGAGAAGGCAACGCCTATCACTCCGGCATAACATATATACGGGGAAGGCAGAGCCTATCTACCCGTAAATAATAAAATTTAAAATAAATCTGAATTGAACACAAATAAATCATACCTTATTGGTATATAGACAGATCTGGTATACAGACTGATCCAGAGACGTTCGTGCTGATAACGTGTTGTAAACTAATGCTCTCTATACATAGAAAGTATGCTTTCTAGGAGAGAAACATAAAGAGTTTAAGAGAAAATAAAATTTCTAAAAAGAAAGAGTAGAGAGAGAAAGAGGAAAGCTTTTCATTTCTTCAAAACTTATGTTTTTACAAAAAGTGAAGACAACTATTTATAGAAGTTCATTACTTAATAGAGAAGTAAACTTCATAACTAAGTAATATTTTATAGCTAAATAATACTTCATAGCTAAGTAATACTTTATCGCGAAGTAAACTTAATGATGAAAAAAGGATAATCATAAAGTATTTTATAACAATAATATGGTTAAGAAACAGTTTTGTTTCTAACTTTTTATCAAGCTTCTCTTGTTTGACTACTTGAAATGAGTCAATGGCCACTAAACAGAAGGAGACTATTTTTTTGAAGAAAACAAACAAAATATATATTTGTATAAAGTTTTGATTGGACCATTTCTTGACGAATTCGATGTACTTGACATCGTTGGATCTAATTAACAGACAAATGTCATAATCATGTCACTGTGTCACTAAACTAATCAATCTTCTAACCTTTTTCAGGTAAAAAATTGGAGGAATAGAAAAATGTAAGGCCAAAGTGGACAGTTGATACAAATCTAACTTTGGTGTGAATAAACTGGTTAAACGTAAGCATCACGGTCGCTATAACGTACTGCACCAGAAAAACCTAAGCATCAAATAAACTGGTTCCATGTCAAAAGTAGTTTCATTCGCACCATTTTCTAAATCTTCAATTTCTTTTTTTCTTCCGGTATCTTCGTTCTCTCCTCTGCTTTGTTAGTTTCCGGTTAAAAAAAAATGCTGCTACAGGACTTAAAAACCGGTTCAATCCGGCCTGGTTTTATAAAGATTGATTCAAACTAATTCCTAATTTTTCAAAGTTGATCCGGCCACAACACTAAACATTCCACAATTAAACCGCCTAAACGTTAAAAATAAATGGACATACTTTTGTTATCCGGCATTCCGGCTGATTAAGAAGATTTTGATTGTTTGAAACACAGTTATTGTGCGTTTGCGTTTACTTGAACAAAAGGAAAAAAAAAAACATTTTGTAAACCGAAAACATCAAAAAAATTCATAAAAATGTATTTGCAATGTACAAATGCAACCGCGTAAAGATAGATATGGTAAAAGAGACAAGGAGAAGTTGATGTATTCACAAACAAACAAAGATAAAAAAAAAAAAAATGTCTGAGACCAAAACTCTTGGCTGATAAATAAAGTGACATATATTACATGATGTCTCTTTCTGAGCTTTCTTCTTTCAACTGTTAATCAGACAGCCCCATGTGTGAGGAAGAAACACGTAAGCTTATCATATTTCTGCAACAACAAACCTCACATGGCCAAAACAGACAGTTCGGGAGGTTGAATATTCGGATAAGAGTTTTCCTGTCGTCTAAAATTATAGGTTAGCAAAATCAACCGAGTTATGAGCATCTATCTAAATGCATTTCTATTCAAAATCAAGAAACAAAATCTCCAACTTAGAAACATCAGAGATTAAATACACAGAGATCCTCAAAATTGTTCTCTATGATCTATATAGCTTAGTTGCTATCAAAAACTTTATCGGTGATCCTCAAAAAAAGATGAAAACAAAGAGGTTCATGCTCTCTGGTACTTACCAGATGTCCTGAAATAATACTTATAATTTAACATATTTGATCCTAATCTACCAAGGATTTAAGCTAGACCAAATCAAATTAGTCGAAGCATAAATACACGGATTCAACAAACACACATCTTCGAAATTCTTTGCCAAAAACACATCGATAATGAAAAGAAAATTGGCTCAGAGGTTTCTCCACAAATTTGTATTTGGCACTCCTATTGTAAATGAATCAAGAAAATAATACATTTGAGGTGAAGAAATTAGTCCCATGAAAATCAAAATTTACTTTCAGGAATGAAGAAAGCAAGAAAGAGATAAAGAGAGTTCAACAATGTGGGAAAAAAAAAATGCAAACTGTTTATGAACAATCCCACAACATCTTTCAATTCCATCAACAAAGCCTACAAAATCAACTCTAGAAACTATATCTTCATAACCTCAAGAGGTTCGAGGATTTACCTCAAGCTGCACCGAAGAGCTCAGTGATTTTAGGGTGTGTTTTAAAGTGATGGGGACATATGAAGACAAGATTTTTCGCATCAGAGAGTCTTCCTTCTCGGTAGAAAGCTTCGATAACATGAAAATAAGCAGCAAAGGAAGGAGAATTCTTTGAGCTAAGCACATCCAAGAACTTCTTAGCGTCTTCCAATGTCCCAAACTTTGCGAGGTATCCATCAAAAGGTTCTGCATACGCAGGGTAGTTTTGCTTCTTCATCATCTGAAGAAGATCTAGCGCCTCTTCGCCCTTCTTGATCTCTAGCAGCTTGTCTATAAGACCCTTGTAAGTGCTTTGCCACGGCTTAACATTGGCATTTCTCACCATCTCCGTAAGGAACTTGCACGCCCCCTCGATTCTGTTTTGGATAAGAAACCCATCTACCAAGACATCAAGCAGATCAGAGTCGATATCAAACCCTTTCTCTAGCATATTCGCAAAACACGCAAAGGCCTTATCAACTTCATTGTTTTTGCAGTGCCCTTGGATCAGAATAGTCCAAGTTTTAATATCGGGAAAACATCCCTGCGCTTCCATTTGATCTAGGACGCCACGCGCGTCTTCTAATCTCTTAGCTTTGCAAAGACCAAACACGAGTTGGCTGTACGTGATGTTATCCGGCTCATAACCCGAATCTCTCATAGCCTTCATGATTTCCTCTGCTTCGTCAAACCTCCCTACACTGGTTAAAGACCTGTGGATTCCATCATAAACAGCCTTCGAGAGAGACTTCCCAGTTGATTCATATTTCCTCGAAACCCGAAATACCAAATCCAAATCCGGGTTGGGACCAGCCGATAAGGACCTCAACAGAAGACTACAATCCTGAACAGATGGCTTGAACGGACCATCCATCATAAACTCGTAAAGCTTTACTGCCTCGACCATCATTCTAGATTTCTGAAACTGTCTCGAAACCTTTATGTAAGTGTCAAGATCCACCTCGTGCCCTGCGGCCTTCATCTCATCAACAACACTCCAAAATTCTGAAACCGAATTAGCCCTGGCCAATACCCTCAACGCTGCGTTATAAGTAATGGTACTGTGCTTATAGCCAGAAGAGCTACCACCGACCCAATGAAAAAACGCCAAAGCTTTCAAGGGATGTTCCCTTAGTTCCTTCAACACCCTGATAACGAAATTATCCGACAACGGTAGTCTCATCTCCTGCAGTTCCCTCTCAACCTCACAGCTCCAATCCACTCTCGAAACAACAGCAGAAACATGCTCCGCAATAACAGACATTGCGTTGTCCTTAAGCATTCTCTCATAGAAATGAGACACAGCAGAAGCATCAGCTTTCGAGTTCTCCTTATTAAGCAAACTATAGATGGTCATATAGGTTTCCTCATCCATATAAAACCCTCCTTGTTTCATATCTGTCAGAGTCATCCAAAATCGCTTCATGGAACTCTGCTGCACTAGAATCCTCAGCATCGTGCTGTAAAGTGGGGAGCTTGGACTAAGACCCGATTCTCTGAAAACCCAATCGAGAAAGCAATAAGCTTTTTCTGGGTGCTTATCTAATTTCCTAAGAACGTAGATTGCAGTCTCGTGGGTTAAAGGGATATCCGGTTTCCTCAACCCTTCCTCTACTTCCCTGGACCAGTCATTTTCCAGTACTAACTGAAGCATAGACTCTGGTTTTGAAGAAAAAGAGCGGAATTGCCACGGAAATCGACTAGGGATTGCAAGAGAATCGAGAGGGGAAGACGAGTTTGAGGACAAACCCACCTGAGCTCGGCTTAGATACGATCGAGTCCAGATCTTAGAGTAAGCGTTTCGTAGAGAAGCCATGACTGCCTTTGATCTGTACATGGCTGCTGCTGCTACTGTGCTTGTCTGGTCGAAGAAAGAGGGAAACGAAGATACACAGTGACAGACGATAGGGTTTAAGCAAAGAAATGCAATTTCCTGAAAATTGGGGGTTTAAGAGCCTCCTAAACGCTGCGTTTTATCTGAAGATGTTATGAAGTTGGTCTTATTCATTTTTGGGCTTTTAGCCCATTTCACTCCCTGATTTGCTTACCAACACAAGAAAACAATTGTTTGATTAGTTTTGGTTGGAGTATGGAGAAAGAAAATAAAAAAGTATGATATAATTCAAAATCGCATTTCAAGAAATAAATGATCAAATTCAACATATTTTAATATATATCAAATCTCAAAAATGTCTTTATCTTTATGATCGATAAAACTAAGTTTAAGAAATTTCACAAAATGTTAGATTTTTAAAAATATAGTTTTCCTTAGATGATAACCGTCACAAATTTCATCATTTCCACCACAAACACCTTTTGTAATTCTTTTGTATAACATAATATTACAGACCAATCAGATGTTGACAAATTTAACACAATAAGTTGTCGGAATCTCTGACTTGCAATCTCACCAAAGCCTCTTCACAGATCTCAGGAGGAAACTCTTTCAAAAACTCAGAAACAATACGTTCTTGATCTCTCTGCAGCTCTTCAATCTCCTCTCTCTGTTTCATCAACAAAGACTCAAGTTTCTCAACTATAACCACAACTTCTTGATCATAGATCGGTCCTTGTGATGACGAAAGCTTAGAACTAGAACGTTGTGCGAACGGAGAACGTGAATCTCCTCCAGCTCCAGCTTTAGGAGATGACCAGAATTTTCTCCCAGAGGGAAATCTATCTAAACGCAACGTTTCAGGAGAAGACAAACATTTGTGTATCGCTGAATAATCATCTCCAATGAGACGAGAAGGAACCCAGTCTGGAATGTGTGAATGTATCTCTGCGTCGATCATTTTAGCGATCGTCGAGATGTCTTGATCATCGGTTAGGTCTAATTCCTCGACCATTTCGATGGCGACCGAGAAAGATGTGTCTGTCTCTATGTTAAATGGGAAGTGAATATTGCGGATTTGACCTGTATACAAATGTTATCATTATCAATCAAGATTCACTGATGATAATATGAAGATTTTAGATTTTTTTTTTTCTCTTCATCTAAAAGCAGGAAAAAAAAATGAAACCTTTGGAATCGGTGATACGTAGTTTTAGGAAGATTGTGTTGAGGTCTTTACGTTGGCCTTCTACGGTTAATAAACCTACCGCAGAATCTGAGAGTTTATCTTCGATTTCTATTCCACTGCGTCCATTTTCTGTATCGGTTAAAAGTGCATCGCGTGTTAGAATCGAAAAAGAAATAGAATTCATAGGTATAGTATATAAAACTTATAGGTCGCAATTATTGGTTTTAAGATAGAAGTTCATGAAACTTTATATGATATAATCCTATCCAATTGAGATGTAATGAATTACGAAAAGAATATGATTTACCTTTATGAGAGCCCATTTCGGTATTATCCTTGTAGCATTTCAGAAAAGGATCATCAAGTAGTTCCTTGGCCGACAAGCGTTCTGAGACCTTTGCGATACACTTCTCTATGAATGTTCTCACTTGCAGATCAGTCACTTTCGCAAGTGAGGCCGGTTTGATTCCCTAATAACCATCGATTAGAATGGACCGACTAGATGAAAAAGTCATATTCTTGATTGGATTTGAGATGGAGAAAAATATATATCACTTACCGATGTGACTTTCTTATAAATCTGAGCAGCATTTGTACATTCGACATACGGGTACTCGAAAGTAACAAGCTCAAGCAAACACATTCCAAACGCATATATATCGACAAGTACATTATAGTCCTCTTCATAGAGTTCCGGCGCCATAAATTCAGGTGTTCCTTGATAATTTTTAAACACACAATTATAGTTACATAAAAACAGAAACTTTGAATTTTGAGAATGAAACAAGCTTAAAGAACTCACCGATGACGCTATGAGCCGAGCGAGCTCGGTGCAAGATCGCTGCTAGCCCGAGATCTCCGATTTTGACCTCACCTTGGTTCCCGTTAATGAAAATGTTATCACATTTTAGATCTCTGTGGATAACAGGAGGATCATGACTATGAAGATAAACAAGCCCTTCTAAGATCTGCCTTGACCATTTCTTCAATGCTCTTAGATCAACACACTTGTGCTTCTTCCGGTACCTAAAAGCTCGATCGGATAGATCCACATTAGAACATTATCAAAACATAAACAATTGATCAAATTCCAAAAACATTGAGATTTGAGAAAAGAGAGAATCTGACTGTCTAAGATTTCCGGAAGTGAAGACTTCGGTGATGAGGTTGATGGTCATGTGTTGGTGATCGATCCAAGAAGTGTAGAAATTGATGATGCTTTTGTGTTTAAGGGTTTTGAGCAAGTGAACTTCAGAATAAAGACGCTCTAAATCTTCTGAGCTACAGAGTTTATCATCTAGCTTAACCTGGTTCCAAGCCACTTCGATTCCTTCGAGTTGATCAAATGCTCTGTATCTGGAGAATTTCTCTGATCAAAGAAAATCTTTTCGTGACTGTGTCTTTTTTGTCGAAAACAGAAGACCAATGTCTCCGGAGCTTTCATGTAATAACAGAGAACAGAGATCTGTGAAAAAAGGATACACTTGTTTGAAAGCTCCTTTCCCTAAAACTTCATTATACTGTAAGCAAAAAAGATTAGAATAGGAAGATTAATGGGGGAAATGAAATGGTTATAAAGGAAAATCAAATAAAGAAGAACATACTCTGCCATAGCGGCCAGTGGGATCAATCTCTACGAATTTTTCCTCGGAATTTTCCTCGTCTTGTCGCATTCTTGCGAGTCAAAAACAGAGGATTTCTTGAGAGAAGATAGAACTTAGTCAAAGAAAAAAGAGCGTTTTCTTCTTTGGTAAGAAATTTAAAAGCACTTTTTGATTATTATCATTATCATTGTTAAGTAGTAATTACTTGGCTTTTTTTAAGTATTTTTAATTGACTTCTTTCTGCCATTTAAAATCAAGGTTAAGCTTGTTTTCCAGCTACTGATAATAATGGTGTAGAGTGTTGTACGCTCTCTCTCTCATCTTCAATTTTAGATATTCAGATCCACTGGACAAGGCCACGTGGCAGAGGTGTGGCGTGTGGGTCGTTGCTTTTTTCGCGCCATAGATCTGGTTTTTATTTTATTTTCTTGCCTATATTTATCATTTATTGTCATGTGATTTTTATTATTTTAATCAATTATTTTGTGTACTCGGTCAACTTCAAGGTGTTTTTTTGGGGGGGGGGCAAATAATCATGGGTCAATTTGCAGAATAACCATATTGGGACATTATATTAAAAATATAGCTATAGGGATTCATAAATTAAGAAACTAACCATATATGTTTTTTTGGACCAAATTACCCCTGTGTCAAGTGAGCGTGAGTTACACACTATTTTGTATTGTACTATTTTTGTCTTTCTTCTGGATATTATTAGTAGAATTATCCCTACTAATTTTATTTGCTATACTAATTTTATATTAGTATTTGACTAAATCTAGTATTAGTACCAGAAAAACATAGATTTCTTAATGAATAAAACATGATTTGAATTTCACAAAACAGATATATAATTTTCAAACATCTAATTAGTCTTGTTAATAAAGAACACATAATTCTATCTACATATATAATAGAATAGTATAATATGCTAATAATAGTATATAACTATATCGGTTTCAAACGATAAAAATACTGTTTTTACCATTCAATTAGTGAGTTTAAACATTTTTTACCATTCAATTAGTGAGTTTAAACATTAGCAGTAAACAACAATACAGAACGGTGAATAACATAATATAACAGAATACAAAAATTAGTACAATACACAAAAATTGGATATGACTTAAGACAGACATGTTCCTCAATACTCAGCTATGCTTCTTCAACCTCCAATCGTCTTCCTCTCTCAAATTCGTTTATCCTGTTCATGAAGTTTCCCCTCTCTTCTTCCATTTCGTGAATCCGGTTCAGCAGCCGTTTCTATTTCATTTCATTGATCACATATACTATGTAGTATAGTGGTCAAACATGAAAAATAGTATAGCTCGAAATTGTTATCATCATCATCCCAAATCGGAAGCTTCAGTTTGTATCACCAACCATAAGCTAATTAAGAGATCCAACATAAACAAAAGAAAACGAAAACCATCCCAAAAATAGTATTTACAACAACCATGTCCATAAAACCAAAATAGTATAGTTCATTGACCTGTTCCAAATCTGTACTATATATTTCATAGATATATCTGCATAAAAAAAATCAAAATAGGTGAAATTAGAAATTAGAAACGAACCTTGAGACCCGATTGCAACATTTCGACATAGCAAATCTTTTTTGCATTTAGGAGTAGAAGAGGAAGAAGAGAGAGAACGGTGGAGAAGACAATGATTGGAGATTATTAGCGGTAGAGATGCCATTGATTTGAAGTACAGTCCCTCGTATATTGTTGCCTCTAACCAAAAGAGACGAATTCGCGGTGATTTATGATTCCATAATCAGGAACCGTCCTCAGTCTGTCGTGATCCGGAGATTAGCCGTTATGGCGGCGGGGTGTGTGAGGTCGACGGCGGAGAAATACCCAAATATGTCAGAGGTTGTGTACAATTTGAAATCGGAGACGAATCGACTGCGGCGGAGGAGCAAAGACAGATTGGAAAAGGTTTCATGAGTGAAGAGTTCAGAAAACGCAAAACACCACGAATAGGAGAAACCAATTTGATTAGAGGCAGAAAAAACTTAATACAGCAATTCAAATAAGGAACTCAATAAACTTTGGGTATCCACTTTGATTAGAGACAGCTAAAAATCAATAACACAATCGAAATAAGGAATAGAGCGAAACCAAAGTTAATTGATGAGATTTAACCAAAGGGGAGGAAGAGGCAGTGGCCATGGAAGAAGACAACTGAAAGTTTCGTGAGAGACAAATAAAAAAATCGTGAACAAAAAAGAGAAAAAATTAAAAGGGTTTTTTCGGCAATATTACATATTATACACTAAATATCATAGCCAAGCCTTTGATATGGTTAGAAACTTAATTTTGACCCCAATATAGTCATACAATGCAATTTCTCAATAATCATTTTAGACGTAAAAAGAATTCAAAAACACAGAAGTCCATTTTGCCAAATGATCAGCAGCAACAACAGCTGAAAGAGATACATAAACGGAAAGTGATAAAAAGAAATTTAGCACATAACATTCTAATAATGTGAAATTGCCAACATTCTAAATCTTTATTAGTTTATTATAAATCTCATGATAACGATTGTAATAATTATGCAAATTAGGTCACAAGAATCCAGATCTTGTGACACATATTATCAGCTCAATTTAACAAACCTAATAACCAATATACAATTTCGGTATACATTTTATGCTAAAACCATAAATAGATCGGATCATGCAGATTGCCGGTAGGTTACAAATAATTAAAATCATAATTTTTTCTTTTTTGAAAACGGGTTTATTAAAATCATAATTCAAACGGATAAAACTCGAATTGGGGGGTTTTGATATTTAGGATAGTTACGAGTATATATTGGACAATATTAGAAAGTCTTGGATAGCATTTTCAGAATTATTGGATACTGTTTTGAGAAATATTGGGTAATTGGTTCGAAATTTTGGATTATTTTGCATAATGTTTATACCCTCAAAAATAATTTTTGATAATATATAATTTTAGTTACTAAAATGGGTAAATATTCACCCGTACCCTTCCTGTTGGAATAAATGATCATGGAAATAATCATATTATTTTCAATTTTAGGCAAAAAAGGAACAAATTGTTTTCTTGAGAACGAACAAGTCTAAAATGGACAAGTTTACGTGGACCAGTAATGAGTCTAATGACGTAGCATGGAGAAACTTGGCGTGCATTGCATAGTTATATCAGTCCAAAAGATCACAAAAATCCTACAAACTCTTCACAATAAAAGATCTTGAAGAACTCAAAAGAATTAATCCAGAGGTGCAAATGCAATGATGATGATACTTCTCTTATGCTCAATAATCTTCATTACCATTCTCTTCTTCAAAAACAAGACGACAGCGAAGAAAAGCAGCACATTGGCGTCACCACCGGGCACTAAAAAAAATGAATATTTTTAAGATTATTTTCGTCACAACATATTTATTTTGACGAAAATATTATGAATTTTAAAATATCATAATAAAATCATCACAAATCTATTTATATTTCAAAAAACATCATAACATTTTGTGACGATTAACAACTCTAACAATTCGTCACCACTTGTGAGAATATTCAAACAGTCACAAAAACGACACAATTTGTGACGGACAATATTGTCACAACTAGACCACAAATTGTGACAAAAAATTATCACATATTTATCACAATTATTACCATATTTACTTCACTGATCCATTACAATTTGCGATAAAAATAGTGTTACAAACCCGTCGCAGTTAGTGACTAAATTATAGTCACACAATCGTCACAATTTGGTTTTTTATTTGTGATATTTTTTCTTACCGAACTAGTAACAAATTGTTACAAAATTAGAAATGTGAAAAACCATGGAAATTTAGTCACAAACGGTTACCAAATATTTTTAATTAATTTTTGTACATTTTCTTAAAACAATATAATTATACAATAAAACATCAAAAGTAAAAGATAAATAAGTAAACAATAATATTACTTTAACAAACTAACTTCCAAAACAAAACAAAGTTAATACACAAACACAATTTAAAGAAAATAGTTTTAACAAAATACAAACTAAACAATACTAAGGATAAATAGAAACTAGAATAACTATATTAGGTGTACGGTCTTGGTGGTGGAGTTGGATGGCATTCTGACTTGCAAAAGATTCAACAATTTTTTCCATAGATTCAAATTGGTTGGAAATATTCACCAGCTCGCGCCGCTATCCTCACCGATCACCTTCTCTCTTAGCCATTTTTATGGTCCTCTCATGCTCCTTCACTTTAGCAGTGTCCCCGTTCTTGTAGTCTCTTCCGCGGACGCTGCTCGAGACGTTTTAAAGACGCACGACCGAATTTTTGCGAGCCGTCCACGATCGAAAAGCTTCTTTACGACGGACGTGACGTGGCCTCAGCTCCTTATGGAGAGTATTGGAGACAAATGAAGAGTGTGTGTGTCCTTCATCTCCTAAGTAACAAAATGGTACGGTCCATTCGAGAGGTGGGAGAAGAAGAGATCAGCATGATGATGGAAAAGATCCGGAAATCAAGTTCTTCACGGGTGAATCTAAGCGAGATCTTGGCTAGTTTAACCAATGATGTGATATGCAAAGTTGCTTTGGGAAAGAAATACGTCGGTGACACTGATTTTAAGGAGTTAATAGGAAGGTTCGTGAGGCTCTTGGGCGTGTTTAGTGTCGGGACTTATGTCCCTTGACTTGTGTGGATTGATTGGATCCGCGGTTTGAATGCTAAAGTAGAAAAGACGAAAAAAGAATTTGATGAGTTCTTAGAGAGTTGTGCAAGATCATGTACATGGAAGCGGATATAGAACTAACTTAGTCGATGTATTGCTAGCGATACAGAGAGAGAAGAGTATCGGTTTTGAAACCGACCGGTTAAGCATAAAGGCAATCATCTTGGTAAATGGAAAAAAGAAATCAAATTCAGATTCAATAATTAAGTTTTAGTACATAACCTAAATTAGTTCATGTGTCTTGTTTTGGTTTTCACTTTTCAGGATGCTTTTGTGGGTGGTACGGAGACAACATCCGCGCTTATGGAATGGGAAATGACACAGCTTCTACGTCACCCAAAGTGTCTGAAAAGACTTCAAGAAGAAGTCCATACAGTTTGTAAGGGGAAATCGAGTGTATCAGAAGAAGACCTTCAAGACATGAGCTACTTAAGAGTTGTGATCAAAGAGACATTCAGGCTACATCCTCCAGTTCCATTGATGGCTCCTCACGAATCAATAGAAGATGTCCAATTAGGAGATCACCACGTACCCGCTGGTACGCAAGTTATTGTCAATCTTTGGGCGATCGGGAGAGAGTTTTCCACGCGGGGACCTGACGCAGACGTGTTTAAACCGATTGCTGATTTTCGGGGTCAGGATTTTGAGCTGATTCCGTTTGGAGCAGGGAGAAGGATGTGCCCAGGGATATCATTCGTTGTGGTGTTAAATGAGGTGGCATTGGCTAACCTAATGCATCGGTTTGATTGGAGATTACCGGTTGAATCTACAGAAGATCAGACCGGTGTCGCTGAATCAACGGGTCTTGCGATTCACTGCATGTTCCCTCTTTACGCCATTGCATCATCTACTACTTAACTTAAGTGCATTATATATTTTAATTGCTTTGTTATGGCGTGTGTTTGGTTTTGCTCTCTTTTTCTCTGGGAAGTGCCGATTATGGCTTGTGTTTAGCTCTTGTCTTTGCTGGGTTTAGATAGTCATCGGTTAACCTCTTATCTCCGTTCGTAGAATCTTTACTGTTAGTCTCCTTCCACCACTTTAGTGTAGTCGAATAACCAGTTTTCTCTTGTGGTCTTTCCATGATCAGTTTTTGTAAGGCTAACATCTTGTGTGGATGAAAAGTTCTAGATTTAGACTCTTTCATGAGAGTATTAGGTGTGTAGGAGTTAGATTCTCGTTTATGGCTTCTAATGTTCAAGTTAATCGTTGTAATTGGGCTTGTTTCGTGGTTTCCTTTCCTATCGGTTATTCTTGATCTCTTGTTGAAGGTTTTGGCTGTGTCTTGTGAGCTTTGTAGTTCCGCGTCTATTGCTTTCATCCCACTTATTAGGTGTTATCGAGAGCTTCGCTTAATTTTCAAGCTTTAGTGGTATTTTGTTTCATAAAACATCGTTATGTTTCATGTATATTATGCTTTGTTTATCTCCTTTTGTTTTGGAGCTGTGCTTCCTTCTCGTTTGGACTTATGTCTCCAAAATCTTAAAAACTGCCGGTTTGGTATCTCATCTTGTATTTCATTCTTATATTTTACTCTGTTTTTTCTAAAGTTAATAAAATATGAGATGACAAAATATATATATATATATATATATATACAAATATATATATATTAATTGCTTTGTATAATGTGTGGGTCAGTGGCAGAGCCAGAAATATTTTTTACCGGGGCAATATTATTTTAAATATTTTAAAAAAATTATTAGTACAATATTATATATATCATTTTTGATATTGTATATAAATATTTATTTTTCTTGCAAAAATAATAAATTGTTGTACTTTAAACACAAGAAATATTTATGTTATTTATATGATTTATTTTATTGATTTATATTAATATCATTTTATTTTTATATATACATGTTTTTTTGTTGCCATTCCGTAATATATATGATTTTTGTTTAAACTTAAAAAAATAAGTTAAACACAAAAATACACAAAAAAAAACTAACTCAATTAATAAGTAATTAACTGACTGAAACTTGAAAGATTCCAAAAAGCAAAAAAAAAAAACTTAAAAGTAAGTTTGTTTCAGTTAATGAAAGGAAAAAAACTTAAGGAAAGATGTGTTACTAAGAAAAAAAAATCGTAAGGAAATAGAATTGATTGGAGCAAAAATCGAACCAGCAATAAGGGGGGCAGCCATAATTTTTGACCGGGACAGTTACCAATATATCAACGATTTATTCAGAATTCAGCTAATAATTTTTTTTTAATATTCAAATTGACTGGGGCAGCTGCCCCCCTCTCCACTAACGTAACTCCGCCACTGGTGTGGTCCTTGCTCCTTTTTGCGCCATAGATTTGGTTTTATTTATTATTATTCTTTTCTTATTTCCTTATAATAGAAAATTTGCAGTTGTCAATTGCATAACCAAATCCTCTTTATTGTTATCTACCCCAATTAACTTTTAATATATAACTGAATCAATTTTTAGAATCATAAAAAATGAAAAATGTTATGTATGTGAAAACTAGTATAATCCAAAGTTTTACACGTGAGGACATAACAATCCTCATTGATTGTCTTCGTACCTTTTGTCCACTGCATGATTTGTTGTTGTAGCTGATTGATGTGGTCACGATTTGGTTTCACATAAATAGAAGAGTAGAAGAGAGAGGTTGAATTGTAATTGTAATAGCTACAGTTTCACAAGCTTTGATTAAATAATAACTCTTTTTATAAAGTTTAAAAAATCTCTCAAAACTAAATTCTAAAACTCATACCTTTGATCACAACTCAATCAAGGTATTTATAGTCATAGCACAACATTTCTATTCTATTTCTTATTCCTTATTAGTAATGGAAACTACTCTTTTCCTATTAAAACATGAATAAGAAGATTTCCTTTTATCTTATCATATCTTTAACCGATTTACTAAAGACTTCTTGGGATGCAAGCTATTCGAATCTTATCCAACATTCTCCCCCGTAAGCTTCGACTTGATCTTGGACATGTCTTGAACGCCTATCAAGCTTCTCATTTCTCCAAACTTGATCTGTGCCAATGCCTTAGTCAATATGTCCGCCATTTGTTCAGTTCTTGGTACATGTTCTACGTCGACAAGCTCATTTTCAATGCACTCTCGTATAAAATGGTAACACTTATGGATCTGCTTTCTTTTACTATGAAACACGTGATTATTGGTGAGTGCTATTGCAGATTTGTTGTCGATCTTGATGAGAACTTGTTCCGTCTTCCATCCGGTGATCTCGCTCAAAAGGTATTGAAGCCAAATAGCTTGTATTGATGCGTTGCTGCCATGAACTCGGCTTCGCAAGAAGATAGTGCTACCGTGTTCTGTTTTTGTGAACACCAAGTAATTGGTGAAGATCCGAAGTAGAACACATGACCCGTAGTACTTCTTCCATCGTCTTGGTCGATATTGTGGCTACTATCACTATATCCAATAATCCTTTTGGAACCGTCACGGTTAAACTTTAGTCCAAAAGCAGTAGTTCCCATAAGATATCAGAGTATTTGCTTCATTACCTCACCGTGAGACTTGCGAGGACTTTGCATATACCTACTAGCAACACCCACAGAAAACGCTAAATCCGGGCGTGTGTGTAATAGGTACTTTAAACAGCCGACGTTCCTTCAATAGCTTGTAGGATCAATCTCTGCTTCTTCTTGAGCCTTTGACACTTGCAGTCCGAACACCATGGGTATTAGAGTCGGATTTCAACTTTCCATGCCTGCTTTTCTTAAGATTCTACATGCATATCCTTCTTGTTTAATCTCGATTCCATCTTCTCCTTGATACACTTTAATGCCAAGATAGTAAGTGAGTTTCCCGAGGTCCGACATCTCAAACATAGATGACATTCCCTTCTTGAATTCTTTAATCATGTTGAGATTGTTACCGGTCACGAACAAGTCGTCTACATACACTGCAACTATGAGTAAAATACCTTCTTCTTCCTTGCATGAAGTTTCTTTCATGCATCTCTTGAACCTCATCCCTTTCAATATTTTATCAAGTTTTGTGTTTCAAGATCGTGGAGCTTGTTTCAAACCGTACAAGGTTTTTGAAAGCTTGTACACCTTGTGTTCTTCTCCTTTCACGTCAAAGCCTTCGGGTTGATCAACATACACGTCTTCCTTTAGTTATCCATGTAAGAAAGCTGTTTTAACATCCAAGTGATGAATCTCCCATCTGTGTGAAGCTGTTAATGCAATCAACAATCGTATGGTTTCAATACGAGCAATTGGTGCGAACACTTCATCAAAATCTATGCCGGATTCTTGTACATATCCCTTAGCCACAAGTCGCGCCTTGTATTTGTTGATAGTACCATCCGCATTCTTCTTGATTTTGAAAATCCACTTGAGGTCAATAACGTTTACCCCCCTCGATTTATCCATCAAAAGCCACGTCTTGTTTTTGTTGATTGAATCAATCTCTTTTCCGCATGCTAATCTCCACTTTAACGATCCATTTGCTTCTCTGAAGCAACTTGGTTCATCATTCATGGCAAGTAGGAGCCTCTCACATTCCACAGCAGCTTGAAGGACATAATCATCAAGATAACTTGGTTGGTTAACTTGACGAGTTGATCTTCTAAGAGGTTGCTCTTCTTGTTGATGGTGAGCGTCTTCTTCTTCTTCCATATCGTCATCATCGCCATGATCACTTATCTCATCATTCTCGGGTTCACCATGATCTTGATGTTGATAATTGCCTATGACTGCGGGTCCTTCTCCTTCATCTACTACTTCTCCCCATCTCATGTAGAACATTCTCAGATCCCTTCTTATTCCGTCTTTTGTTTCACTCCAGCTCCAACTCGTCTTCTCATCAAAGACCACATCACGACTTACAACAATTCTTCTTACTGTTGGATTGTAGAGTCTATATGCCTTGGATCCTGGCTCGATCCCAAGGTGTACTAGTGGCTTTGATCTGTCGTCAAGCTTCTTGAGGTTTGGAGCTTCGATCTTTGCGAATGCTAAGCAACCAAAAACTCTTAGATGCTCTATGTTCGGTATCTTCTCGCGCAAGCATTCATAAGGAGTCATGTTGTCAAGAGTTTTTGTTGATATTCGATTGATGACATAAGTGGCATGACGAACCGCTTCTCCCCAAAGGTAATTCGGCATCTTCATTGCCTTGAGCATGCTTCTTGTCATCTCCATCAATATCCTATTCCTTTTTTCTACCATACCGTTTTGTTGTGGTGTGTAGGACGTCGTTAGGTATCTTTTGATGTGAATTCTCTTCCTCTATCGGTTCTTAGAGTTATGATCTCCTTCCCGAGATCCTTCTCCACAACTCTCTTAAAAGCTTTGAATCTACAAAGAGCTTCACTTTTTTCCTTTAACAAGATTGACTTCATGTATCTTGAGAAATCGTCAATGATAACAAATACGTATTTGTTATGTGCTATGGTAGGAGGTGTTATGGGACCACATAGGTCAGCGTGAAGAAGTTCTAGTGGTTTGGATGTTCGAAACATAGTCGCCTTCCGAAAACCTTGATGAGTCTGTTTTCCTACCAAACATGATTCACACAACTTCTTCTCTTCTCTTACTTCCGATAACCCGTGAACCATTCTCTACTGGAACATCGCTTTGACTGTTTTGAAGTTGACATGTCCTAACCTCGCGTGCCACTTCCAAGTGTCGTCTTATATTCTTGTAAGTAAGCATATCGGTTTCCCAACCTTCAAGTTAACCTTGTAAAGTCGATTTGGTGATCCTATGACTTTCACCAAGAGTCTTTTTACTTGGATCATGGACTGTTAGGTAATCTTGCCTCATTCTTACATCATACCCGACGTCCGTAGCTTGTCCTAAGCTTATAATGTTACTCTTAAGATTTGGAATGTAGTAAATATCGGAGACGAGAATTTGTTCATCCGTTTTACTTTGAAATAGAATCGACCCATTCCCTTCTATTTCTACACACGAACCATCTCCAAACTCCACCTTGCCATTGATGTTCTCGTTGAGCTCGGAGAAGTAAGTCTTGTTCCATGTCATGTGAATACTTCCGTTGTCAAGATACCACATACCATCTTTACCTTTGTAGTTCTTTGGTATGAGTTTATCTTCGTTCAAGAATATGATCTCATGCATATAAAGGGCTTGATCGGCTACTTTCGTCTCCACTTTATTTGCCTCTTGTAACTTTTGTATTCTTTCAGAGCATGAGGAAGGATAGTGGCCAGATTTGTCACAGCGGTTACAAATTATCTTTGACCTATCCGTCTTTTCTTTTATTTGATTTTGATCATTGAAATTTGTTGACCGTTCTTGCGTGATGTTTCTTCCTCTGCCTCGTCCTCTATTACCCCTGCCTCCTCTTCCACGACCTCTCCCTCGTGTGGTTGTAGATCCAGATTGTTCTGAACTAGTGAACAACAACTTGCCTTGCCTGTCTCATTGTTTCTCATCATCAAGAATTCGTTCCTCATAGGTCTTGGTCTTCCTACAATATCTTCAAAGCTTGTCGTTTTTAGGTATAGAACTTGCTCGAGGGAGGCTATGATGTGGATATATTTACTCCTTAGCAAGTTATTGAGAAACTTCTTGACGAGTTTCAGAACGTCAATAGTTTCTCCAAGAGTCGTTGCCTTCGTTACTATCTCGGATAACTTGCCAGCAAAGTTATCAATTGTGTCTTGATCCGTCATCTTAATCCTCTCGAATTCGGACATTAGGGGTTGTAGTCGTGCCTCTTTGACATGATCAGCTCCCAGGTCACGAGTCTTGATCGCTTTCCAAATATCTTTTAGTGAACTTTGATCTCCTATTTGTAAGATAAGGGCTTCCGGAATGGATTGAAAGAGTATCGCTATTGCGACGTTGTTGGCGTCATCAATTCCGGATTCAATTGCTTCCCAAACCTTATGAACCTGTAACAACACTCACATCATCATGGCGCATACTGTATAGTTTGTAGCCGTGAGCATGGGGTCCAACTCCTTTGGACGTGTATGCACAATATCCGCCATCGTGCGGTTCTTGCGTCTTGTCGCAAGGGTTCCGAGATCGAGTCCTCAACCTAACGCTCTGCTACCAAATATAGTTTTACAAGCTTTGATTAAAGAATAACTATTTTTAGGGGTGGGCAAAAAAACCGTAACCGAAAAAACCAAACCATACCAAACCGAAAAAAGTGATATGGTTTGGTTATGGCTAAATCTAAAAAACCATTTGGTTATCATTTTTTAAAACGTTTCGGTTTAGGTTTGGTTTGGTTAAAAACCGTCAAAGCGAATGGTTTTTTTGGTTTCAGAATATTTTCTTATATCTTTAGTTTAGATTATGTTTAGATTTTATTATTGGTTTAATTATCTTTATAATTTACTAAATCTTAACTCATAAATTTAAATTATAATATTTACAAAAAATATAAACATATAAATAATAAAAAGTTGTAAATCTAAGACATAGTTTTTTTATTTTAGTTTTTGGCTTTTATAAACTTGATTTTATTGATGATTTATATTTATTTCTTATGATTTGGATTCTATTCTTTGAACTTATTGTTTTGTTTCACTCATATCTATTATTAATTTATTATTATTTTTATTCATTGTTTGAATCAAAGTTTTCCGTAATAGTATAATTTCGAAAAAACCGAAACCGAACCATACCAAAGCGAACCAAGTTACATATGGTTTTTGTTTTTGTAAAACCGAAAAACTGAAAACCGAAGAAAACCGAACCATAGCAAACCGAAATATATATGATTTTTATATGGTTTGAATTTTTATAAAACCGATAAATCGTAAAACCCAAAAAATCAAACCGAAACCAATCCAAAAACCGAAGTGCCCACCCCTCTTTCTTTATTAAATTTAGAAAATTTCTCAAAACTAAACTCCAAAACTCATACATTTGATCACAACTCAATCAAGGTATTTATAATCATAGCACAACATTGCTATTTATATTTCCTATTCCTATTAGTAATGGAAAACTACTCTTTTTTATTACAACTTGAATAAGAAGATTTTTTTTTATCTTATCTATTTGCTAAAGACTTCTTGGAATGCAAGCCATTCGAAGCTTATCCAACAATAGCACCGAGCAAAACACTGTAGATCAATTTGTCCTGTCTTTTCCATGTTGTGTATGATGAATTGATAGTCGGTGGTAAATGTAGGAGGTGGCACAGCAATGGATCCGTCAAAATAATCGGTGAGATCCTACTCATCAAAGAGTGCGTGCACCTGTGGCTCCACATAATGACGTTTGTGATGTTCAATTTGGTGACATTTGTCATGTGGACCAGAGGTGAAAAATGGTAAGAAACGTACCGTGAAGAGTTCACAAGAAACAAGAAAAAAGATCTTCATTACCATTAGTAACGACGTACGTAACACGTATAGAAACTTGGCTTATATATTATTTACCCAAGTCCACAAAAAAGAACACAAAAATCTTCAGAAAACTCTTCACGAGAAAAACTTGAAGAATCCAAATTTACGAAATATGATCATGATACTTCTTCTCTTATGCTCAATAATCTTCATTGCCATTCTCTTGTTTAAAAAACAGACGTCAGGGAAGAAAAGCAGCACATTAGAGTCACCACCGAGACTTCCGTTGATCAGAAACCTTCATCAGCTCGGCAACCACCCTCACCGGTCACTATGCTCCCTCAGCCACCGTTATGGTCCTCTCATGCTCCTTCACTTTGGCCGTGTCCCCGTTCTTGTAGTATCTTCCGCGGACGCGGCTCGAGATGTTTTGAAGACGCACGACCGAATTTTTGCGAGCCGTCCACGGTCTAAAGTTTTACAAAAGCTTCTTTACGACGGGCGTGACGTGGCCACAGCTCCATATGGGGAGTATTGGAGACAAGTGAGGAGTGTGTGTGTCATCCATCTCCTAAGCAACAAAATGGTACGGTCCTTTCGAGACGTGAGACAAGAAGAGATCAGTCTGATGGTGGAAAAGATCCGGGAATCAAATTCCTCGCCGGTGAATCTAAGCAAGCTCTTGGCGAGTTTAACTAACGATGTGATATGTAGAGTTGCTCTAGGACGGAAATACGGCGGTGACACGGATTTTAAGGAGCTAATAGACAGTAGCACGAGGCTAGTAGGAGCGTTTAGTGTCGGGCTTTTTGTACCGTGTCTTGCGTGGATTGATTGGATCCGTGGTCTGGATGGTCAGCTAGAAAAGACGGCAAATGATTTTGATGAGTTCTTGGAGAGAATTGTGCAAGATCATGTAAATGGTGATGGAGATAGAAATGATTTTGTGGATGTATTACTGGCCATTCAAAGAGAGAAGAGCGTCGGGTTAGAAATCGACCGGATCAGCATAAAGCAATCATCTTGGTAACGTGCAAAAAAAAAAAAAAAAAATCGAATTCAGATTAAATGATGTTTTAGCATATAACCATACACACTTTTTCAGATATACTAATTCAGATTCAATGATGTTTTAGTGTACAACCATATAGTTCTTGTTTTGGTTTTCAGGATATTTTTGTGGGTGGTACGGACACATTGTACACACTTATGGAATGGGCAATGACAGAGCTTCTACGTCACCCTGAGTGTCTGAACAGACTCCAAGAAGAAGTCCGTACAATTTGTAAGGGGAAATCGAGTGTATCACAAGAAGACATTCAAGATATGAAATACTTAAAAGCTGTGATCAAAGAAACATTCAGGCTGCATCCTCCACTTCCATTGCTAGTTCCTCATGAATCAACACATGATGTCAGATTACGAGATCACCACATACCCGCCGGTACACAGGTTATGATCAATGTTTGGGCGATCGGGAGAGAGGCTGCGACATGGGGACCAGACGTGGAGGAGTTTAGACCGGAGAGGCATTTAGATTCGTCTGTTGATTTCCGAGGTCAGGATTTTGAGTTGATTCCATTTGGAGCAGGGAGAAGGATTTGTCCAGGGATATCATTCACTGAGGTATTGAATGAGCTGGTTTTGGCTAACTTAGTGCATCGGTTTGATTGGATATTACCGGTTGAATCTACAGAAGATCAAACTGGTTTCGCTGAATCATTTGGTAGTATCGTTCACCGCATGTTCCCTCTTTACGCCATTCCATCATTTACTACTTGACCAAGGCATTATATATTCTATAAATGGTTTATTATATTATGTGTGCAATAAACATGTTTACTCATTTGAAACTCTTACTAGCAAAGAGGTCTTTGTGATTTTGAGTTCTTGAGTAACTAGGCTAATTTGAAAAGGCAAGTGAGCTTAGTTAACTCATTGTTTGTACGAGTACAATTAGTTCGCTACTGATGATCATGTTTTAGAATAAACATATGAATCCAGCTCAAGAACCAACTTGTACCATTGCGCTAATATTTGGGTTGAGAAAAAGTAAGAGAACTCAAAGTTGGCTTTATGTATTTTTTTTTTTTTTTTTTGTTAATTTTTGTCTTGAATCTTGATCGATCATCAATGAAGATAACTACTAATCACTTCACTTAAAAGAAATGATTCAGAAGAGTTTTGTCTCAACAAGGCCAAAAAACTATGATCAACTCTCTCCCTATACAACCTATAAGTTACAAATTTACACACTCACTTCACTCTCCACTTCAGAATACCACAAAAGCATCAAAAACTACAAATTCAAGAAACAGAGTGACATCTTCTCTTCTGAAACAAGAATCGTCTCTCCGAATTTGTCTTCTCCTCCGTATGCTTACCGTTACCGGCAACACTTTGGCTGCTTCTAAATCTCAACACGATTGCGTTCAACTTGTTCAGACCTCTAGAGAGCTTCCTAAACAGTCCATTACGCGTTCTCCGGCTCGGCTTCACGAACTCTCTCTTCATCGAAACATGATCCTTCTCGAGATCAGTCAGCCTCATCCTCATCCTCGCCACCTCCAGCCTAAGCTCTCTGTTCTCTCTTCTCACCGACGCGTAGTTGTCACGCGGAGAGATCGCACCGCTCGCCATACCGCTTCCCGAACGGTTCGGAAACTGTCCCGGGAACAAGAAGAACTGGCTCTGACTCGTACCGCCTACGCCGCTACCACCGCCGTTGGTCATCGTGTTCTTGAGCCGCGTCTGTTCGTAGAACAAGACTTGAACCGCTATCTGGATCGGAAGCCTCTCGTTCTGCGCCGCGTGGCTGCTTGCGTCTTGAGACAGTTTCTGACAGCTGATTGTCTTGCATAGACGGTAACGCTCTGAATCTTTCATGTTGGGATGAACCTAATCCAACCCAAAAAATCAGATCAAGAATCATAAGAAAAAAAAAAAGAAGATTCTCTACCTTTTGATTTTGGTTTACCTTGAGGAAGATATCAATGGCTCGGTAAAGGCCATCGCAGACGACACGGGCATGGTCCGGGAGAAGCTCGGCGAGAGCTGTGAACTTGAAAGGAGAGAGGTTCGAGTCGAGAGCCACCTCAGCTAGATAACTATCCATCAGCTTCGACACCTTGAAGATGGAGCTCTGTTTCGGAGACTCAGGCCCTTCGAAATCGTACATAGCCATCTCGCTCTCGTCCACCACATCTCCACAGTCATCGTCCTCGTAATCGCACTCGTCGAGATTCAGGAACATGGAGAAAATTCTTTGCACCGAGTCGGTGTCGTACATGGCGCCGAAGTTCGCCGGAATCAGGATGTCTTCAAGGATCGCATGGTCCAGCTGGTGGCTTATACGCCGCTCCAGATCCGATCTGCAAGAGACGGAGGTTCCAGATCCTATAGCTGTCTTCAACAAGCTTGACAGGAACGAGATCGGGATCGAGCTTTTGTTCGCTTGCGCCGGGAGGAGCCCCACGATAGCTTCGAGGATGATCCGTTGTTTCTTCTGCAGATCCGAATCAAGAATCGCGTTTCCTTTGACGAGACTCGGTTCTCTGATGATCTGCAGTGACTTCCGAGCGTAGCTCATAAGGATCTCGCTGATGATCTCGTGATTCAGTCCTTTGGATTTCATGGCGGAGACGACTCTCTGGAAGAAATCGAGCTTGAGGATGGGCAGAGACCTTCCCCACCAGTCAGATTTCTCCATATTCTCCGGCGCCAACCTCCCGGCGCAGCCGAATTTCTGATCAAGCTTGAGCAAACCAGACACGAGCTGTTCTTTGCAAGCGTTCACAGCGATCGCGTTCACGAGCCTCCCGACGAGGCTGATCTCTTCAGCTACAGGCAATAGCTTCTCGAGAGAGTGAAGAACGGTGATCGAGCACGATATGTCAATAAAGATCGAGTCTTTCAGGTAAGACTCTGTTCTCGCCTCGAGATTCTTCTCCGACAGCTCCTCTGTCATCTCGAGGTAATGAGCCACGCATCTCAACGCCGCGATGTTCGACGACGTGAACTGGACGACGATGCCGTAGCAGGATTTTGCAGCGGTTTCAAACGCCTCTGAGCCGCCGGGAACTGAAGGTAGGTTCAGGTGATAAGCGTTCTTCGTTTCTTTTGAATCCAGAAGAAGTTTCCTAATTCTTCCACTCCGAGAGACGAGAGGAAACTGAAAAACAGAGGTAATGGTTTTTGTATAAAGGAAATTTATGTCTTCCCATCGACGAGTTTAGTTTGAATTTTCGTTACCTTGTGAAGAGAAAAGCTTGCAGAGCCTACTTCTATGGTTAAGTCACTCGTAACATCCGAGACCGGCCTGGAAACACACACACACACACACAAAACTTTATTGGGAAATCAAAAATCTTGTGCAAGAAACTTGGTGAAAGTTGTCATCTTTTGAGGACCCATATGCCAAAAATGTTGAATCTTTGTATGTTTTCTTGTTTGTTTCTGAAAGAAAGTGAAAAGAAAGTGAGAGATGAGTACCATTGAGGAGTGTGTCTGATGCTGGAACTTGGACGAAATGATCTTTTCCCAGGAACAGTTTGCTTCGACTCAGGAACACTAACAACACCCATTAGATCTCTTTCTTCAAAAAAGATCCAAACTTTTCTTTTCTGGTTTTGCTGTTTCTTATCAGACAATTTAGCAACCCAATATTATCGTAAAGACCTGCAAATAGGCTTTTGTGTTTCTACCAAAAATGTTCCTTGTCGGCTGCAAATGCTCTGTGTCTCTCTCTCTCTTTCTCTCTGTCTCCCTTTACAATATGAAATAGTGTGCGGATGGAGTGAGTACAAAATTCGCATGAATTCATGTAGCATTAAAGCTTAATCATCACTTTTTCTAAATAAAAACTTTATCTTCCGGGAATTAAGACACTAATCCCGCTTACTATAGGTAGTCTGAGACTATATATGATCTCATTTCACTGGTAAGTTTAATCATCACTTTTAACTTGTTTAACTGTGCTGACAAAAAAAATGTTTTAACTCATATCAACAGGTTCGCGCGTTGCACGGATTTGTGATAATTTAATTATTTTAATTTTATAATTTGTATTTTACAGAAGCATCATTAAAAGTAAATTTATTTTCTTATAATACTTGGCTGATGGTAAAATAAGTTGTGTAGTTGATGTTGTATTCTTGACGAAGTTAATGTGTAATTTGGAGACGAAGTTTGTTTCCGGTTAAGGGGATGATAGGAATTCTATGATTGTATAATGCATATATTATTTTTCCATTGGAATTTTGGTGGAAACAAAAATTAGTTTTTTTTTTTAACAGCGGAAACAAAAATTAGTTTTGTTAGTAGATTAGTGTATTGTTCTTCTTATTTATAGATTGTTTTTTATTTTCTATTTTTTGTGTGTATTTTGTATGTATAGTATTTAATTATCATTATTATTTTGGTTTAGTGTAGTTTAAATTTTCAATTTTGATTTTAACTCTGTTATAAGACACGAAATAAAGATAAGACACCATTTATAGTAATTTTTTATTCAAAAATAAGGGGAGAAATGTTGGATTTTAATTTTATAACATAATTCAAAGTTGTCAGGTTGTAGCATGACACGTATCAGCGTTTCGAAGCTGTCTATGCAAAAAAAAACTACTATATTTTTTTAATCGTAAACTGTTTATATCAGATTTTTTGAAACTATGTCAGTTTTTTTTTTTAACTGAAACTTGTTTTTTTAACTAAAACTATTTTTTTAACAAAAAGCTAAAACTATTTATTAATGAATAATAAAAAAAATTAAGATGATACAAGTTAATTTCTGAAGTGCTACATGGCAGCCTATCAAAGCTCAACCTAAAAAAAAAACTTACTATATTAGAATAAATAGATAGTAAAATAGCGGAATACTAATACAATTGATGTAAAAAAAAAGCCGGAATAGAATTCAGAAATTATTTTAGTTGACAAAACTGTTTAGTAATTACGAAATGCTAAAAATATAATTTTTAGACTAATAATTCTTTCTAGTTATACTTTAAACACCTGAATTATTTATACCAGAGTCATTATTAAAAACGTTAAAATACAACAACCTAAACTTAATAATTAAACCAAATTATATAAATGTTTAAACTGTATAATTAAACCAAATCATATAAATATTTAAACTTAATAAAAAGTATAAAATTTTTATATCAAAAAATTAAAATATTATAAATAGTTTAACTTAGTAAAAAAGTTAAAATATTATAAATATTTTAGTTTGATCAAAGTCAAAATTTAAAATATTATAAATACTTTTATTTGATTAAAGAGTTAAAAGTTTATAAATATTGATTCCATTATATATAATTTTAGATAATTGATCATCAATATAAAAGTTTATAATTATATATTTGATTTTTATATATCTTCTATATATATTTAACATTTTAAAATAATATTTTTTTTATATAGGTTGATATTTTTACGATCATAACTTATTAAAACACACAGTATATATTAGTTCGGTATAGATTGTTTAAATTGAGTGTATTAATATGGTTTAGCATCTCTAAATATGCAATTGTACGTATATAAAATTAAAATTAAAATTGATTATAAAATTTTATAATGAGTCTGTATTTATGAAATTGTATTACTAACAAAAATTATACTTTTATTCATAAATATTATTAACATACACATAAAACTAATTAAGTTATTTGTTCCTTAATTTAATTTAAAATCATAAATAGTTTATAGATTTTTTTTTTTTGAAACCGGTTTGATTTTGATATATTATTATGTTAATATATGTATATAATCATATATAATTAAATAGTTTATAAATTTTTCATCTTGCGAATAGTGCATATTAAATATATTATTACGTTAATATATGTATATAATTACTCTAGATATTTTTCCACTTTTGCACTTTTGTTTTGTAATTGAAAAGCAAATACTATAGGATATTAGAGTAAAAAGTCAAATAAGTGTGCTGTTTATTACTTATGCTTTTCAGTGAAAAGTTTGAAAGGTTCTTATCTTGTCTTTCATTTACACTGGATATTATTTTTTTTTATTTTTGAGAAAGTAATTACACTGGGTTATTTAAAAGAAAAGGAAAACAATAGACTGCAGGAACTGGAATGGTTGAATCGCTGCTTTTGGTGGGGGTTGTATTCATACCTGCATGTTTAATTTTGAGTTTTTCAATGCTACAAAAAGAAAATTTAAAAAGTAGCTTAGACAAAAAAAAAAAAAAAAAAAAAAATTCTTAAAGGACAATACTCTCACTGTTTTATCTTAATTTGTATAATATCTATTATAATTTTTTTGTTAATTGTTATTGTTAAGTTTTTAATTTATTAATTAATATAAAGATAAGAAAATCATTTGCTATTGATTTTTGCATACAATTCTGAAAACATAATTTATTTTTTAAACAAAAACAACTCTTAAAACATCAAATAAAAATAGTTAAATTATCTGTTAGAAAAATCATTCTTGTAATTGTTCTCATAATATTTCAGATAATAAAAAAAAAACATCAAATAAAAAAAACGAAGAAAATAGTAGATTAAACTAAATTTGAAGAAAACAAGGCTCAAAAGTTAAATTATAATACATGATTCGTTAAAACATTATCTCATTCAATCAAAGTTAATGTGTTCTAATGTTCACAAAAAAAGAGAGGTTAATGTGTTCTCTTATTGTCAAGTTTTCCACAAGATATCTTAATCAACGTAATAATTACAACTTCAGTCTTTACAAAATAAATCCGGATATGTTGAAGTTAAATTTGCTTTCATCTACCTCATTAAATATTAAACTACATACTTAGTTACTTCTAACGTCCCAAGTATGATTTTTAGCAAAAAAAACGTCCCAAGTATGATCACAACCTAACAGGAAGAGAAGATTCATGAAGAGAGGTGATGTTCCCATTTGGTTAATCATATATCATTTTGTACATCTACTAGTCTACTAGAACAGGGTTCATTCGTCCACTCTGCTTCATTTCTTTATTACTTGCAAGAAAAGAAATTATCCCATAAACTAGAGTGATTTAGGACCATGTACATGAAATTCGGTTCTTTTTTTTTGTTTTTTTGTTTATTGAAACACTCACAACTGACAAAAAGAAAAGAGAGAGAGTGTGTGTGTGTGACAGAGGCAAGTGGGGGAGAAGGTTAACTTTATGTTATGTGTATTTTTGTTTTCTAAAATTGATATTTCAACAAAATTGGGTACCGTATTCGGAACCGTAGAAATAAATAAGCACGTAGAAATTATTTAGACTAGTAATTTTCTATCTTTCTAACTTTAAACACATGAATTATGTATATCATTATTAAAAACATAAAATACGACAATTCAATAAATGTTATGAATAATATAAAATGAAATTACATTTTAAAACGTAAAAAGAAAATGATATACTACTACGTCAATATATACGTATATATATGTTAGTCAAACACATATATACGTATATAATTATATAAATGCAATCTATGACTCTGATTTTTTTTCTTTCACTTTTGCACTCTTTGTTTTGTAATTGAAAAGCAATATTTAGGTGATTAGAGTAAAAAGTCAATTAAGTGTGCTGTTTATTACGTATGCTTTTCATATCTTGTCTTTTATTTACACGGGCTAAAGAAAACAATACATTGCAGGAAGTATGAATGGTTGCATTGCTTTTGGGGGTTATAATTATACCTCTATGTTTTTTTTTTCTCAACCCCGCAAAAAGAATTTTTTTAAAAAGCAATAGCTTAGACAAGAAAATAAATAAATAAATAAATAGAAGGATATTAGTAGATTAAATTAAAGTTAACGAAAAGAAGGTCCGCCTAACCTACTAAAAAAATGTAATACACGATTCGTTAAAATATATATATCTTATTCGATCAAAGTTAAATTTTGGTATATGTGTTCTCTTATTGTTAAGTCTCCACAAGATATCTTACTTAATCAACGTAATAATTACAACTTCCGTCTTTACAAGTTAATTTGCTTTCATCGTCTTCCTTGAAAAAATGAGAAGGGACGATTATATGCCTCACTGAGTATAATTATTTCCTTCTAACGTCCCAAACTTTCAATTATAAGTAACACAACCCCGCATAAAGAGAACGTGTTCACATAGTTTGATTAAAGAAGTGATGTTAATTCCACTTGGTTAATCATAGATCATTTTGTATACCTACTAGAACAGGATTCATTTCTTTATTACTGTCAATGAAATTCGGTTACTACTTTTTGTTTATTGAAACACTCACAGTACTTGACAAAAAAAAAAAAAAGAGAGAGAGAGACAGAGAGAGGCAAGTGGGGAGGCAAATAAGAGCAAATGATGGCGAAGCATATTAAATTGTGAATGATGGTTTCTTTATCAGGTAGGGTTTTATTCTAAGATTATTACTTCCTTCTCCTCCTCATTTAAAATTGAAACCCTGAAATAATTTATTTCGTCTCTTTTTATACCACTTTTCCAATGTGCTTCCCTAAAACATCTATAGAAGATATCAGACCGGGATCAATTATAAGAATTTCGATTCACTCACCGCATGTTCCCTCTTAACGCCATTGCATCATCTACTACTTGACTTAGGCATTATATAAATGCTTTATTAAGTTATGTGTAACACACAAACATGTGTACTCATTTGAAACTCTCACTAACAAAAGAGATCTTCGACGGTGAAAAAATAATCAGCGCAGATAAAACGCTCCCAGGCCCATTTATCGAGACAAACCTAAAATCCCCATCACCTTTGACCTCTCGGCGGCTCCGCCGCTGGTTTCTACCGCCGGTTTCTTTTGCCGGTGGATTCTCCCCCTTTTTTCTCTCAGATTTTCCTTATCCTCTCTGAGATCCCTTCACCATGTCTTCCGGTGAAATCTCAGACTTCGATTTCCTCATGCCTTCGTCGGAGAGGAGAATGGATTCGATACTCTCTAAACCAGCGACTCCCGTAGCATCGACTCTCAACCAAAGTGACCCGACACTCAAGCCTGTAGTTTTGGAATCTTCTCCAGATCCGCGTTGGCCTCATCTACATCGATGGTCGGAGAACTCTCCAACCTCGACGAATTCTCCATCAAAGAATCTTCCTCCTAGTGAACCCAAAATTCTATCTCCAGCTGCAGAGCAGATCGATGATACCTCTGCGTCCGCCTCGGTCGTGGCTACAACTCTGCATCTCGAGAGTGGTTCCCTTTCGCTCGCACAGTCTCAAGCTGGTGGAAGTATTCCCATCTCTGTGACAGAAGGATCTGAATCGGTAATTATTCCTATTCAGGAGAAAAGCCTGCATTATGTTCCTGAGACTTCTAATCGAAAAGCTTCACTCCTGCCAATCTCCAAGGGAGCATGGGAGAAGCCTATTGCGATTCTTTCTGCTCCTCTTCATCATCTTGCCGAAGGTCCTCTGTTGAACTCTGACAAATCACAGTGGCCAGCCCTTCCGAGTGGGATTCAAGAGAACTCTCATTCCTCTGCTTTGGTTCAGAAGTTAACAATCCCTCACTGCTCTGAAGCTGAAGCTGCTTCTCTTAAAGCTCTCTCCAAAGAATATCCTTGGGCAGCAAGGATGAACCAATCTCTGAGGAAACTACATAGAGTAACCATTCCTGAGTACTTGGAGGATGGTACCCCTAAGGTTAGAATACCTTCTCATGTTCTTCTAGGCGGTTTAGAGAACCAAAAAGAATTTGTGGTGGGTCAATTTTACCGCTGCTCAGCTCCGTCTAGAGGGTTTATTCAGTCGATAGTAACTAGGATTTGGGGAAGGAAATGCAGAATCTTCATTCGAAAATTAGGAGAGTCAACGTACCTATTCCACATTCCAGATGAGTCAACCCGTAAATGGGTCCTTCAGAGAGGTTTGTGGCATGTTGATGACTGCTTGATGTTCGTATCTCCTTGGTCGCCTTCAGAAACGATCTCTGTACCTGAAATTACCACTGTCCCGGTTTGGCTGACTTTGAATAACATCCCAGACCAGCTTTACTCAATTCTAGGTATAAAATGGATTGCTTCCGGTATTGGGGAACCAATAGTGACTGAGAAACCTTGGTTAGATCCAACACAAATGGGGAAAGCTAAAATCCTAGTTGAGGTTAAACTAGATAAGGAATTTCCTCAAAGAGTTGCTTTAACGGATATAAGTGATTCAATCACCATGGTGGAGGTGCTTTACTCTTGGCTGCCTTCAAATTGTAGTCGTTGTGGACATATAGGTCACAAAGCGTCTCGCTGTCTCCTCCTATGTCCGGATATCTCAGGCCATGCGGGTATTCCTGCGGCAAAGGTTAATGATTTGTCTAATGCTTCTCACTCAAGAGGATTTGTTAAGAGTACAACTCTAGCTTCTTCATCTACTTTAAATCATGGGGATACTACAAATATGGAAGAATCTTTGGAAATGAGGGAGAAGGCAAACAACGATTTGGATCATGGTTGCACTATGGTTCATACGGCCTCAGGTATTCAATCTACTATATCTACGGTCCCTCTTCCTATTATGACTACTACCTTGACTCCAAATAAAAAATCTGAGATGGTCTCACCAAGAGAGATCCTTACTACCAATCAAGTAACTCCTCTATCTGAAAGAGCGGCTCATGCAGTTCAGAAATCTCTGTCTAACTCAGAGGTGAATAAGAATAGGTTCTTAGCTCTTGACTTTTCTGATGAAGAAGATACAAACGTTCTAGATGAAGAAGATACGATGGTTCCTGATGCGGATCCTCAACAGTCGGATTTCATGACCCCTTCGGGTCAGAGAATTCTACGTGAGAGACCTGTCAAACCGTCTGCCAAGGTAAAGGATATGCAATGGCAATTAGTTACAGGTGGTCGTGGTAATCGAGGCAGGGGAAGAGGTGGTCGTGGCTAGTTGTATCAACATTGCTGCTTTTGATATAGTCGATGCGGAAGACTCGACTATCTACTATTGCAATGTTATTGTATTTTTTTTTTTGCACTTGTGCAATTTCTTGTTAAAACTTTGTAACTTGAACTTGTTTCATGTTTCAATTAATAAAATTCGTTAGAGATCTTCGACACTTGAGTCATTGTTCCGTGAAACGAACTGCTCTGATGTAATACCACTCTAAACGGGATCTTAAATGGATTTGAGTTTTACGACAGGCCCATATATCTAGGTACGGCCCAAACTAGGTCTTTTCCTTTTGGTAGTAAAGAAAAAACTCAAAAAGTATGGGTAGGAGAAAGAAGGAAAACTCAAGGAGCTCAGAAAAAGCATCACAAGCATTTTCTAAATTAAATATTGCAAGTTTGAAGAAAAATATAAAATGTGACTGTTCAGAAACTTCGTGGAAAATATTCTTCTGATTAATGAGCTGCAAAATATGACTGTTATATGAGCAATATAATGGTACGGTCCTTTCCATATGTAAGGAAGAAGAGATATCAATCCCTTATCCATTAATTCATGTGATATACAAACACTATTCCTCAAAGAAAACTTGTTCACAGACTTCTTAATCAAACAAAACGCCACTTTATAAGATTTTGTGTTCTATAATTGTCTTTCGTGAGGGACATATTTAGTCAAATTTTATTATCCATGTTAGACTAGAAGAAAATTTGTGTGGACAGTAGTTACGTACCGTGGAGAAGCTTGGCTTGTATATTATACATAAGTCCAAAAGAAGATCATAGACAACTTCGCAGGAAAAATCGTAGAAGAGATGCAAATTATGATGATGATACTTCTCTTATGCTCAATAATCTTCATTACCATCCTCTTCTTTCTAAAACAGACAACACAAAAGAAAAGTAACACTCCAGCCTCACCACCGAGACTTCCGTTGATCGGAAACCTTCATCAGCTCGGCCACCATCCTCACCGATCACTATGCTCCCTCAGCCACCGTTACGGTCCTCACATGCTCCTTCACTTTGGCAATGTCCCCGTTCTTGTAGTATCTTCAGCGGATGCGGCTCGAGACGTTTTGAAGACGCACGACCGTGTTTTTGCGAGCCGTCCACGGTCTAAAATCTTTGAAAAGCTTCTTTACGACGGGCGTGATGTGGCCTTAGCTCCATATGGAGAGTATTGGAGGCAGATGAAGAGTGTGTGTGTCCTCCATCTCCTTAGCAACAAAATGGTACGGTCCTTTCGAGATGTAAGAGAAGAAGAGATCAGTCTGATGATGGAAAAGATCCGGGAATCAAATTCTTTGCCGGTGAATCTAAGCAAGCTCTTGGCGAATTTAACTAACGATGTTATATGTAGAGTTGCTTTGGGGAAAAAATACGGCGGTGAAACAGATTTTAAGGAGTTAATGGAGAGGTTCACAAGGCTGTTGGGCGCGTTTAGTGTCGGGACTTATGTCCCGTGGCTTGCATGGATTGATTGGATCCGAGGTCTGGATGGTCAGCTACAAAAGATAGGAAATGATCTTGACGAGTTCTTGGAGAGAGTTGTGCAAGATCATGTAGATGGTGAGGGAGATAGGAATGATTTTGTGGATGTATTGCTTTCGATTCAGAGAGAGAAGAGCGTCGGATTTGACATCAATCGGCTCAGCATAAAGGCAATCGTCTTGGTAAGGGAAAAATATACACACTTTTTCAGATGATACTAATTCAGATTCAATGATGTTTTAGTACATAACCATATAGTTCTTGTTTTGGTTTTCAGGATAATTTTGTGGGTGGTACGGACACATCGTACACACTTATGGAATGGGCAATGACAGAGCTTCTACGTCACCCTGAGTGTCTGAACAGACTCCAAGAAGAAGTCCGTACAATTTGTAAGGGAAAATCGAGTGTATCGCAAGAAGACATTCAAGATATGAACTACTTAAAAGCTGTGATCAAAGAGACACTCAGGCTACATCCTCCACTTCCATTGATGGTTTCTCACGAATCAACACATGATGTTAGATTAAGAGATTACCACATACCTGCCGGTACACAGGTTATAATCAATGTTTGGGCGATCGGGAGAGAGGCTGACACATGGGGACCAGACGCGGAGGAGTTTAGACCGGAGAGGCATTTAGATTCGCCTGTTGATTTCCGAGGTCAGGATTTTGAGTTGATTCCGTTTGGAGCAGGGAGAAGGATGTGCCCAGGGATATCATTCGCTGCGGTGTTGAATGAGCTGGTTTTGGCTAACTTAGTGCATCGGTTTGATTGGAGATTCCCGGCTGAATCTACAGAAGACCAGACCGGTGTCGCTGAATCAACTGGAATTGCGATTCACCGCATGTTCCCTCTTTACGCCATTGCATCATCTACTGCTTAACTTAAGGGCATTATATTATATGTATAAATGCGTTGTTACGTTATGTGTACACAAACATGTTTTTACTAGCAAAGAGGTTCGGAAACTCGATCTGAATTCTAGGAAACTTTTTTATATATAACAAATACTAATTAAAATCTTATACATGTTGTTCATTGTAACCAAAAAAGAAGAAGAGGTAAATATAAGATTTAGATAGTAGAAACAGAGCATGCATGATGAACAAAAGTAATGCATGATCAATACTCGTGTCTGTAATCTTACGAAATTTTATTATTACTACGTGTCAATAATTTCTTACGAAATTTCTTTATAAAATTGTCATAATCTAAACAAATGCTATATATAAAATTTCTTAAAATTGATGCTATGTTTATCCATAAAACTCTATTTGAACCTACTTTTGGATACTTGTCAAAATTATACGTGCCAATTTAATTATTATGTGCTTGGGTGTCAGACTATATTGGAGCTTTTTATATATCGATTTGCATGAGAGAAATATCTAATCCAATTTTATTTTCCAGAGTAGGCAAGAAAGAAGCAATTTTGACTGGGACACTAGTAACGACGTACGTAACACGTATAGAAACTTGTCTTATATATTATTTACCCAAGTCCACAAGAAGAACACAAAAAACTTAAGAAAACTCTTCAGGAGAAAACATACGACAGGGAAGAATCCAAATATACAAAATATGATCATGATACTGATCTTGTGCTTAACACTTTTTATTGCCATTCTCTTCCTCAAAAAACAGACGACAGGGAAGAAACTCAACACATTCCCATCACCACCGAGACTTCCGTTGATTGGAAACCTTCATCAGCTCGGCAACCATCCTCACCGATCACTATGCTCCCTCAGCCACCGTTACGGTCCTCTCATGCTCCTTCACTTTGGCCGTGTCCCCGTTCTTGTAGTCCCTTCCGCGGACGCGGCTCGAGACGTTTTGAAGACGCACGACCGTATTTTTGCGAGCCGTCCACGGTCTAAAATCTTCGAAAAGCTTCTTTACGACGGGCGTGATGTGGCCTCGGCTTCTTATGGAGAGTATTGGAGACGATGAAGAGTGTGTGTCCTCCATCTCCTTAGCAACAAAATGGTACGGTTCTTTAGAGATGTGAGAGAAGAAGGGATCATTCTGATGATGCAAAAGATCCGGAAATCGAATTCTTTGCCGATGAATCTAAGCAAGCTCTTGTCGAATTTAACTAACGATGTTATAAGTAGAGTTGCTTTGGGAAATATATACCGCGGTGAAACAGATTTTAAGGAGTTATTGGAGAGGTTCATAAGGCTCTTGGGCGTGTTTAGTGTCGGGGCTTATGTCCCGTGGCTTGCGTGGATTGATTGGATCCGCGGTCTGGATGGTCAGTTACAAAAGACAGGAAATGATTTTGACGAGTTCTTGGAGAGAGTTGTGCAAGATCATGCAGATGGTGACAGATATAGGAATGATTTTGTGGATGTATTGCTTGCGGTTCAGAGAGAGAAGAGCGTCGGATTTGACATCGACCGAAGAGCGTCGGATTTGACATCGACCGGCTCATCATAAAGGCAATCGTATTGGTAAGGGAAAAAAAATTAAATACACACTTTTCAGATACAAGGATGTTTTAGTATATAACCATAGTTTCTTGTTTTGGTTTTCAGGATACTTTTTTGGGTGGCACGGACACAACGTCCGCGGTTTTGGATCTGGGAAATGACAGAGCTTCTACGTCACCCAAAGTGTCTGAAAAGACTTCAAGAAGAAGTCCGTACAGTTTGTAAGGGGAATCCGAGTGTATCAGAAGAAGACCTTCAAGACATGACCTACTTAAGAGCTGTGATCAAAGAGACACTCATGCTACATCCTCCAGTTCCATTGATGGTTCCTCACGAATCAATAGAAGATGTCAAATTAGGAGATCACCACGTACCGGCCGGTACGCAGGTTTTGGTCAATGTTTGGGCGATCGGGAGAGAGGTAGCCACGTGGGGATCTGACGCGGAAGAGTTTAAACCGGATAGGCATTTAAACTCTTCTGTTGATTTCCGAGGTCAGGAATGAGGTGGTTTTGGCTAACTTGATGCATCGGTTTGATTGGAGATTACCGGTTGATTCTACAGAAGATCAGACCGGTGTCGCTGAATCAACGGGTATTGGCGATTCACCGCATGTTCCCTCTTTACGTCATTGCATCATCTACTACTTGACCAAGGCATTATATATATGTATGCTTTATTATGCTATGTGTATACACAATATGTATTTACTCATTTGAAGCTCTTACTAGCAAAGAGGGTCGGAAATTCGATTTGCATTCGCCCTGTTTTTTTATTTAGTGCTTATCAAATCTAGGAAATGTAAGATTTAGATAGTGGATACAAGCATGCATGATGAACAAAAATGAAGTAGCATGCATGCTCTACTCGTGTCTGTAATCTGACTTTTTATGATTTTTGTTCCTATTTTGTGCTTATATGTATTATCAAAATAAAAGTTGGGAATATATCAACCCTAAATAACCGCTTTGCTTCTATGTTTTACGGAAGACAAATAAATATTGAAGTTATTATCGTTGATATATAATATAAATATTCGAGTCAACTTTTATAAATAGGTGTAGAATTACAACTGAATTTTTGAAATGTTATTTGAAATATACAAATGAAGGATATATCTTTTAGGAGATATTGCAAATAGTTTTTGTGGACCTTGCGGTTATTAAAAATTCTAACAAATAAGGTTTTAAAAAATTATAAAAGTAAAAGATAATAAACTTTTTGTTTGGTCAAAGATATATTATTTGTTGAATTTTATCTTTATATCGCAATAATAATTCGTGTCGATATAATTGTCAGCTGCTTGGGTGTCATAAATATGGAGAGATCTCTTAGCTTTTATATATAGGATTTGAGAGAAATATATTTAATCAAAAAAAAAAAAAATTTAGGAGATAAATAAATTTTTGTGGACCTTTGTAGCTAAATATATATATATAAAGTAAAAGGTAATAATTTATTTGTTCAGTCAAAGATATTTTTGTTAAACTTTTCTTTATATAGCAAAAATAATACGTGTCAATTTAATTGGTATCTGCTTGGGTGTCATACAATATGGAGAGATTTCTTGGCTTATATATATAGGATTTGAGAGAAATACAATGAATCAAATATTATTTACCAATTTAGGCAAAAAAAGAAGAAAATTTGAGTGGACACTAGTAACGTAACGTATAGAAAACTTGGCTTATATATTATTACTCAACTCCACAAGAAGAACACAAAGATCTTGAGAAAACTCTTCACGAGAAAAACTTGAAGAATCCAACTTTACAAAATATCATCATCATGATACTTCTCCTGTGCTTGATACTTTTCATTGCCATTCTCTTCCTCAAAAAACAGACGACAGGGAAGAAACACAACACATTCCCATCACCACCGGGACTTCCGTTGTTCGGAAACCTTCATCAGCTCGGCAAACAGCCTCACCGAGCACTATACTCCCTCAGCAAACGTTACGGACCTATCATGCTCCTTCACTTTGGCTCTGTCCCCGTTCTTGTAGCCTCTACCGCGGAAGCTGCTCAAGAGGTTTTGAAGACGCACGACCGCGTCTTTGCGAGCCGCCCAGACTCAAGAATCGTCAAAAAGCTCATCTTCGGGGGACTTAATATGGCAGGTGCTCCTTATGGAGAGTATTGGAGACAAATGAAGAGTGTGTTTGTCCTTCATCTCCTAAGCAACAAAATGGTACGGTCTTTCCGAAAAGTGAGAGAAGAAGAGATCAGCCTGATGATGGAAAAGATCCGGGAATCGTGTTCCTCGCCGGTGAATATAAGCCCGCTCTTGGCGACTTTATCTAACGATATTATATGTAGAGTTGCTTTGGGACGGAAATACGGCGCCGGAACAGATAATAAAGAGTTAATAGACAGGCTCATGAGGCAGTTGGGTATCATCACCATCGGGACCTATGTACCGTGGCTTGCATGGATCGATTGGATCAGCGGTTTTGATGCTCAACTGGAAAAGACGGCAAAGGATTTTGATGTGCTCATGGAGAGAGTTGTGCAAGATCATGAAGATGGAGACGGCCATGGGAACGATTTTGCCGATGTATTACTGTCTCTTCAGAAAGACAAGAGCATTGGGTTTGAGATCAACAGGAGCAGCATTAAGGCAATCCTCTTGGTAAAGGAAAAAAAAAACAAAACAAAAAATCGAATTTTAGATCCAATAATGTTTTATAGTATATAACCATATACAGTTCTTGTTTTGGTTTTCACTTTTCAGGATGCTTTTGTGGGTGGTTCAGACACATCCTCGACGCTTTTGGAATGGGAACTAACAGAGCTTCTACGTCACCCAGAGTGTCTGAAAAGACTCCAAGAAGAAGTCCGTACAGTTTGCAAGGGAAAATCGAGTGTATCAGAAGACGACCTTCAAGACATGAAATAATTAAAAGCTGTGGCCAAAGAGACACTCAGGCTACATCCTCCAGTTCCATTGATGGTTCCTCACAAATTAATAGAAGATATCAAACTAGGAGATCAACACGTACCGGCCGGTACGCTGGCTATTATGAATCTTTGGACGATCGGGAGAGAGGTTGCGACGTGGGGACCAGACGCGGAGGAGTTTAAACCGGAGAGGCATCTAACCTCGCATGCTGATTATCGTGGTCAGGATTATGAGTTTATTCCGTTTGGATCAGGGAGAAGAATGTGTCCAGGGATATCATTCGCTGCGGTGTTGAATGAGGTGGCTTTGGCTAACTTGATGCATGTGTTTGATTGGCAATCTACAGAAGATCTTCAGGCCGATGTTGCTGAATCAGTCGGTACTGTGATTCGCCGTGAGTTCCCTCTTCACGTGATTGCATCACCTACTGCTTAGACTAAGGCATTGCTATATATAAATGCTTACTATTATGTTTATGTTTACAACAAACATGTTTTGATCATTTGAAAGTTTTACCAGCAAATGTATGTTTCAGATTCTCGAGTTCCTATTCTAATTTAGAACAATGCCAAGTGAAGCTTACTTGATTCATTGTTATGTACAACGAGCATCATCAGTCCTCTCTCAATTGGGCTTCACGGCTAGTCAAAGGAACATAACGGACTGAAGTTTCGTCCTTGATGCTAACCGAACCGTCTATGTTCTTATCCACCACTTTCAAATCTTGGAATATGTTCCCGACCGGGATCACCAGTCTCCCACCAGGTTTCAACTGATCGATCAACGCCTCTGGGATCTCCGGTGCTGCTGCTCCGACATGAATAGCATCGTAAGGCGCAAACTCAGCCCATCCTTGCCTTCCATCTGTTTGAATCAAACAAACAACTCACTGAACCAACCAACGATTTAAATCAAACGAATCTCAAAACTTAGTTCTTGAATCTCACCGCCAACGTGAACAGCGAGAGATCCTTCTTTCAGCAACGGCGAAGCGGCACTGGCTTCGATATTCTTGATGGAAGAAGCCACCAGTTCAGGGATGTGTTCCACACCAACAACACGCCCTTCGGATCCGACCATAAGCGCAAAGCAAGCTGTCAAGTACCCGGTCCCTATCAAGATTTGAGCGTACGACTTATTCATCACCCAAAAGCAATCAAGCAAGGAAGAATCCAATACTATGGACTGGAGAAACCAATTCAAAGAGAGAAAACAAACCCGAGCCGACATCAAGAACACGCATTCCTGGTTTCGTATGGTTTTCGAGAAGTTGAAGGCACATTGCGTGCATATGAGGTGCTGATATGGTCGCGTTGTACCCAATAGACATGGGACTGTCGACGTAAGCAGAGGAANGCTTTCAAAAGATTGGGAATCTTAACGTTATGTATAGTATTAAATTAGATAAGGTTTAAGTATTGTACTAATGTTGCATGATACTAGGGAACATCTAACCACGTTGTTGCATTTTCGAGGATCTTATGAAACTTGTACCAAAAGAAAGTTATGGATACTTAAATGGATTTGCAAAACCAAAGTTTAATCAGTATTTGTTGTAAATGAAAATTAAACAATCGGCACATATTTAGTTTCACGTATTTAGATCTTCAAATAGGAGTATATGTTTTAATGAGAAAACATATTTGTTTCATAATGGATATGCATATTTAAGTACTCCATAATAATATAGTACCACGAAATTAAGATGATGGTCATAAACCAACTTATGGTAGCTTATGTCCAACCATCAAAGTGTTACCATTCAATTCATAGTTACTAGTTAGTCGATACATATTTTTTCTTAAAAACTACAATATTTTCTTAACTTCTTCACCAATGATCAGTGGAAGTTAGAGGAAACCAATTGGTGAGCCAGTCACACAAACAAAAAGGTATTTGAATCTCTCTTTTTTTTTCGAAAGCTGAATCTTTTTGCACATATGAATATTCATCAACTCGAGCCTAGGATGACGAGATCAAACTCAATTATTCCATAACTAAAGCGGATTAAATATATGATTCCTTACCAGAGCCGGCCCTGAGATTTAATAGGCCGCAAGCCCAAATTAAAAATGGACTAGTTTGGTTTATTAAAAAAAATTATTTTGCATATTTGAGGTTTGAACCTATAAACTATAGGTTTAAAAGAACATCACCTATCACTAGACTAAAGACAATTTTTATAAATTAAAGGCCGAAAATTGTATATATAAAAATAGGGCCGCAATCATGGGCTTGGCCTGCTCAGGACCGGCCCTGTTCCTTACATTAGGAAGCATCCATGATCCAACCACGATGCGGGTACTAAGCCAAGAATCCAAGATCGATTAGAATTATTCGTTCATATCCACTACATCAAAAGAAATTAACTTTAAACAAATCTTCTTAACCCACGATTTGTTTAAAGTTGTTTATTTTGATTTAATCTCAAACTTAATATAATCTTAAGCACTAGTCTTTTGGCTAGCAACTTTAAAAAATAATTTGAAATGAAAAAAAACTCTCTGCAACCATACTTGTTTTCTTTTCTAGTATTCTTTTGTTATTATCGATCTAAAATAATATGGAACTATATATTAACTTTTGATAAATGGACTGTGTCAAAAGTTCATTCATATTGCCTTTAGAATTCAGAATAACGATTAATTGAAGAATAAAGAATATAACATTTTTTGCCTTGAGTTTGATTCCCGTTTGAAATAAAATCATGGTACGTTTTGATAGTGTGTCGAAAACAGATTGAACCTTAAACCCCTTTTTTTTTTTTTGGTCAAATGAACCTTAATTAAACCTATCAATTGAAAATCTGACACACGAGATTTTCTCGATGAACTTTTCGATCGCTGAAATTAGTCGAGTGACTTAAGTCGGTTGAGGTTAGGCCAAATTTTAATCCGATAATAATTGGATCATCCAAAGTTATTATTCCAAAAAAAAGTATAGAAATGATAAACAAAAGTCGCCCGAGGTTGGCCAAATTCTAATCCTAAACTCCCAATCCAGATAATCCGAAGTTATTCAAAAAGAAAAATATGGGAATGATAAACAAATCGCCACGAGGTCCTCCCTGGAAACACATGACATGACGTTCCCACGATCCATGGAAAAATAAAATGTATAAGACCAGTACATTAAATTTTAAGTGGTCCTGGATAATTAAATTATACATGGATAGATAAATCCGTATGCTTGTAATCAGATTGATGTTTGAATTTTCTAGTAAAATTTCATGTAACAGATGAAAATTGTCTTGTATTTTCATGATCTTTTTTCGTCTACACATGACCAAGCTATTTTTATTTAAAAAAAAAAAAAAAAAGAAGATTGATCATGTTGTTCTCAATCAAACACAATCGAAATATATATATTTTCCATTTTAAATCATTTACAAAAAGAAATGTTTTGATTGGTGTGAACATCTTTTGGTCCACATTATTTCCAAACCCAAACGGATATAGTATATCTTAATCTAACTACAGTAGAAACTCTATAAATTAATATTTTTGGAATCATAAAATTTTATAAAAAAATTATTAATTTATAATAATTATTAATTTATAGATATATTATTTGATTGAAAAACTAATTTTGCGACTGACAAAAAATATTAATTTAGCGAGTTATTAATGAAGCGAATATTAATTTATAGAGTTTCTACTGTATTGCTTTCATTATTTGCCTAAGCAACCTGTTGCTTTATCTTAATTTTTCCATTATTGTATAATCCTATCCATTAATTACAAATTAGTTTTTCCCAATTAATAAATCCTGATTAAATGCTCCAATTAGGTTGTCACTATTTTAAAAAAAGAAATTACACATATGATGGGTTCCTTGCTCGTCTGAGATGCGTGTACAAGTATCATAAAAGTGTTCCACAAGTCTGACCAAGACGTGTTACACAATAATTCATTTATCTTACAAACGTAGATGGTATTTTAGTCATTTCATATATCACAAGAAATTATTTCTCTTTGCCTATATATTACAGTATCTCCAACACCATTTCATTAAACTCTCAACTTCAAACCAAAAAAAAAAAAAATCAACAGAAAAAATATGAAGAAACTTATCTTGATCTTTCTCTCCTCTTTTCTCATCCTCCAAACCGTTCGCGGATTCGATTACCACGAAAAGGAACTAGAAAGCGAAGAGAGCTTATCAAAGCTCTACGACAGATGGAGGAGCCACCACTCTGTTCCTAGAAGCCTCCATGAAAGGGAGAAGAGATTCAACGTTTTAAGACACAATGTGATGCATGTTCACAACACCAACAAGAAGAACAAACCCTACAAGCTTAAGCTCAACAAGTTTGCAGACTTAACGGTTCATGAGTTCAGGAATGTCTACACCGGTTCTAACATTAAGCATCACAGAATGTTGCAAGGACCGAGACGTGGCTCGAAACGGTTCATGTATGAAAACTCAACCCGAGTTCCGTCCTCGGTTGACTGGAGAGAGAAAGGTGCTGTCACTGAAGTCAAGAATCAAGGGCAGTGTGGTAAGTATAAAGCAAGGTCAATTAGTGAGAAATGAAAGTTATATATATTGCACATGATTCAATTTTTTAAAGGACAAATTAAAAAATAAAAAAAATTAAAAAAAAAATAAAAAAAATAATATATTAAAAAGTTAGTTAGTAGATGAATCTGTTCAAAACATGCAAAAATGGCGTTGTATGTGAATATTTAAACATATACTCACTAATAACACAGACATATATCACAAGGTTATTGCTAAAAACACTTAATTATAAGAAATGCTCATAATTAATATGCACATGTCTAAGAAATCCATAGTAGATGATATTCCCAACATAATTGATAAATGTATGACTTATTTGAAAGTTGAAATTATTAAGTAAATTTATGTGTTAATATAAACCTTAACGATATACAAAAAATGTTTGAACTAACACAATCTTTAAATTTAATTTAATTTTTAACGTAATCTCTTTGTTGATCTAATGATTTGAAATTGCTAAAAAAAATACCAGGAAGTTGCTGGGCATTCTCTACAATTGCAGCTGTTGAGGGGATCAACAAGATCAAGACTAACAAGCTAGTCTCACTGTCTGAACAAGAACTAGTGGATTGTGATACTTACCAGAACCAAGGCTGTAACGGGGGTCTCATGGAGATTGCATTTGAATTCATCAAGAGGAACGGTGGAATCACCACCGAGGACAACTATCCCTACGAAGGTATTGATGGAAAATGCGACGCTTCAAAGGACAATGGCGTGGTTGTAACGATTGATGGGCACGAGGATGTACCCGAAAACGACGAAGATGCTCTGCTTAAGGCTGTTGCAAATCAACCTGTATCTGTTGCAATTGATGCTGGAAGTTCAAATTTCCAGTTTTATTCTGAGGTACGTAATAAAAATATATACATAAAAAAAAAAAAAAGAGATAAGAGTTTTTGAAACTAAAAATTTTACATTCTGAACATATATAATATAGTCAACTCAAAAGAATATGGCATATATATAACAGTTGGTCATATATTTGGTAATGTGTTGTAGGGAGTGTTTACGGGACATTGTGGAACAGAGCTGAACCACGGTGTGGCAGCGGTTGGATACGGATCTGACTCAAAAGGGAGAAAGTATTGGATAGTGAGAAACTCATGGGGACCTGAATGGGGAGAGGGAGGCTATATAAAGCTCGAGAGAGGGATTGATGATTCGGAAGGACGTTGCGGTATTGCGATGGAGGCATCTTATCCGGTTAAGCGATCGTCTTCTAATCCAAATGTCAAGGAAGATGATGAAGTCAAAGATGAGCTCTAGGTATGTGTACACATTGTGTAAAACCATATCAATGGTTATACCAATTCCTTATCAATCCATGTTTGTTGGATTTGTCTCCATGATTTGATTTAAAAGTTGGTTTTAATTTGAATAAAACTGTCGTTTTTTCTTCAATCTTTGCTTATTAATTGATTACACAAAAATTCGACAAGACATTGTAAGTTTGTAACGAATATATTTTCGTAACGATACAAAAAAAAAAAAAAAAAAATTGCGTGCGGTGTACTCGTTGAGTGACCAAACGATAGCTTGTTACATAAGTTTTGACTTTTAAATTGGCTAAAGTAAAGTGTGGTATTGCCTAAACAACAACAAAAAATTTGTTATTGTCTCACTCTTCTTCTTCTTTTTTTCAATTACTCTCTCAATCTCGAAACGATAATCTTAAAACGAGATAAGTAAGTGTTATTGTCTCAAAGTAGTATGTAGTATGTTTTATTGCCTCAATCATGAAACTAGATAAGTAGTTACATTTGAAATATGTATGTTTGTAATAAGAGAACGTCATGGGATGTGTCAGACAACAGCGTTTGTGTTTGTGCCGCACTAAACGCATCAAACGAGATTGTGGTTACTATTCAATTTTTTTTTTTTTTTTTTTTGTGTCGGCTAATTCAATTTTCTTTTTGTTAGAAGTAATTTCCTTAGAAACAAGACATATATATGACAGAAATTTTCAGATTCGTGGACTGAGTTAATTCTATGATCTAATCGGTTAACCCATTCTATGAAAAACAATTATTCGATTTTGTACATTTATTCATTTATTTACATCGTCCATTGAAATACATTCAATTAAATTAGAACGGTAAAATAATCTATTCATGCTAGACCCGGAATGGTATTAGACCCATATCAAACTGTACAATTAAGGGAAAACTGCTTTTGAGTGTTATCACTTTTGTGATTTTGTTTTTTTTGCAAGTTTCATCAAAATTATAAAAAGGTTGCACATTCTGTAAAAGTGGATGGAGAAAGACAAAAATTGCTCTTAGTGAACATAACATATCAAACTAATTAGGCCAGAAAGACTAATTAGTTTTTACAATCCTAACTAGACCAGAAAGACTAATTAGGCCCTGATATGATTACATGTATCAAACTACAATCCTAAACCAGAATGCCTAAACCCGAATAGAACTATAGAAGTAGTGTACGTGATATGACGTGATATGATGTACGTACATTTTCGTAAAATCGCATGTACTTTCTCAGAATCTAGCTTGACAAAACGCGTTAGACAGTCAAAAAGCGGTTGTTTGTGCAGATTTTTTGTACAATAACTAAGGTCGTTCATAAAATAAAATACGGCGTAGTTAAACATGAATTATTGTTGTGCTAAGGGACGTATAGTAACTATGCCAGCTCGAGCTTATTGGCTTTTGCATTACTTGATTACATAACTAATGAGGAGGACCCGACCCATCTTATCTTTAGCATTTAATTAAATTCGCGGAAATGGGAAGGGAACGTGTCTATTGTGTTTCTAGCAAAATCTTTTCTTTTTTGTCAACTCTTTCTACCTAATCTAAATTCTCAAATTGGTTAGACTTTAATGCTTATATATATCATAAAGTTCGTTGCTTTTCACGTGTTTAGTGAAACGTACCCATTCTTGCTTTAGTCGTCCCACGCACGATCTTTTCCCCCTCCAGCTTTCTCAAATACTCATTCACTAGGTGATAACCTGCGCCATACGCAGGGTAAATAATTTATTATTTATTTAGTTTTGTATAATTAAAAAATTAAATTATAATAAAAAATTTTAATCAAAGTTTTTTATATAATAAGTTGTTATGTTGACAATATATTATGTTTTTAAAAAAATTTCTCTGATAAGAGAAAACAACATTAAGCAAAGTAGTATGAATGTGTATAATATTAAATCATAGTAAATTTTGATTTTGTTTAATTATTTTGTATAAAAATTTAGGAAATAAATCATAAAAGAAAATGAATTATAATTTTTTGGTTATATTAAAAATTAAATATTATATTTATATATATATCATAAATTATTTGTAAATTTTGATTTCGTTTAATTATTTTGTATAAAATTATTAGTTATTAATTTTTTTGAAAATGAATCATAACAGAAAATGAATTATAAATTTCATGGTTATATTAAAAAATAACAAATGGATAATAGTATATAAGGTAATTAGTTTATTGAAATAAGTCTTTTTTAGAAGGTTGGTGAGAATGAATGTGGTGGTGACACATCAGCAAAATGGTACCACTGTAAATATTTTAAAAAATAAGGGTACTCTAAAAAAATGCTTCTCAAATAATATATAGGAGATTCTCACATACATAACACAGTAAGTCAGTAACACACACATGTACTGATATATATTGAGAATTTGGGACACAAAGAAAGGCTTTACTAGTTCCCGTGGTGATCAGGAGACGCAAGAGTTATTTACCTAAAGTCTTTTTATCTTCATAAAAGAAAATTACTAGGAAAAAAATCATAAAAAAACAGATTTAACTCAAGTTACTCAACCATATACAAATCATTTATTATCGACAGATTGTATGTTATTACAAAACTATGTCTAATTTCATTGAAATAAAAAATTATCAATAGTTACATTTATCCTTTCTTTTTTTTGACAATAGTTACATGTATGTTTTTATTAACAAAAAATAATGCAATCAGCAATATTCCAAGGGAAATATATATTTATATTTATGTTCCCATCTCTAATCATTTCATCAAAGCATATACCACACAAAAGACATAAACATAACAAAAAACCAACAAGAAGAAACTAAGAAAAAATGAAACTTGTCTTGATCCTTTTCTCTTTTCTCTTCCTCTTCCAAGCATCCCAAGGATTTGATTACCATGAAAAGGAATTAGAGAACGAAGAGAGCTTATCGAAGCTCTATGAGAGGTGGAGAAACCACCACTCCGTATCGAGAGCCTCACACGAGGCACTAAAGCGGTTCAATGTTTTTAGACACAATGTGCTTCATGTCCACAAGACGAACAAGAAGAACAAGCCTTACAAACTCAAGATCAACAGATTTGCCGACATAACTCACCACGAGTTTAGAAACTCTTACGCTGGATCTAATGTTAAGCATCACCGGATGCTCCGTGGACCCAAGCGCGGATCTGGTGGTTTCATGTATGAGAATGTGACCGTAGTTCCGATTGCTGTTGATTGGAGAGAGAAAGGAGCTGTCACTGATGTCAAGAATCAACAAGATTGCGGTAAGAGATTTTAATAACCCTAAAAACTTTTTGGATTTCAGACTGAAACTGAAAATTCTATGGATGACTTGTTTCCTTGTGGAGTTTCTCGTACTTGGATTTTTTGGGTGTTTGATTTCTTGCATTTTTATTAACATCTGATATAAATCAGTCCTCTAAGATTAGAGATTTGTGTGGACTCTGTTTTATGTTGTTCTGTTTTTGCTCTGTTACTAATTGATTTGATTGAGGCTATCTTGGGTATTTTCTGAAGTACAAAGATGATTTCATATTTGGATTTGGCATTGATCCAGCATATTATTCGATATGGACCAAAAAAAATTGAAATTTCCAGGAAGTTGCTGGGCATTTTCTACGGTTGCAGCAGTGGAAGGAATAAACAAGATCAGGACAAACAAACTGGTTTCATTGTCTGAACAAGAGCTCGTTGATTGTGACAATGAAGAGAATCAAGGTTGTTTGGGCGGTCTCATGGAACCTGCGTTTGATTTCATCAAGAACAATGGTGGCATCAAAACCGAAGAGACTTACCCTTACAGTCCTGATGACTTTGGATTCTGCAGAGCTAAAAACATTGAGGGAGAAACTATAACGATCGATGGACACGAACACGTCCCTGAGAACGACGAGGAAGCACTTCTCAAGGCCGTTGCTCACCAGCCTGTCTCTGTAGCCATTGATGCTGGCAGCTCCGATTTTCAGCTTTACTCTGAGGTAATAATCAATCATTATATAGAAAGACCTTTGTTTTGTTTGTTGAAAAAATAACAAGAAAAACGACCACTGTTTATAATATTTTCATAATTAGCCATTAAGAATGTTAAGTGATTTAAAATTTAGTTAAAGTACTTTTTCTTAATATATGTGAAAAATCTTAAACATCATGTTTAACAAAACAATTTTTTCACTATATGAATGTGCATGTATTCTATCATAGGGTGTGTTTACCGGAGAATGCGGAACTCAGTTAAACCATGGGGTGGCGATTGTCGGATATGGAGAGACGGGAAACGGAGCAAAATATTGGATAGTGAGAAACTCATGGGGTTCAGAATGGGGAGAAGGAGGCTATGTTCGGATTGAGAGAGGAATATCAGAGAATGAAGGGCGCTGCGGTATATCAATGGAGGCTTCTTATCCCACCAAGCTCTCTTCTAGCTCCTCTGAAGGAACTACTGCTATTGATGAGCCAGTAGCTCGTGATGATGTTAAAGACGAACTCTAGAGATTGTGAGTCATGATGGGACTTCACTGATTCGTATATTGTGAAAGATATATCTATTCTAATATGACAAGGTTTTTTTTTAGACCTGATCAGAGACGCTGACACGTGGCACTTCTTTGTCTTAAATGTGTGACTTTCTTTAAAAAAAACCTATTAAAAAAAATCCATCAAGTACATCGTTTTCGTCTCTCTCTCCGCCACCTCTCTTCAATTCCGACGGTATATCGTCTCACAGATCCTCCGATAAAACGAAAAATCCATTACCTAGATCGTTTTCTTCTCTATCTCTCCGCCACCTCTCCTCAATTCTGACGGGATAGGCTCTCAATTCCTCTGATCCGGCGCCGTTACTTTGCGTTGTCAGATTCGTTTTCCGATTTTGGGTTCTGACATGCTACAGAGCTCTGCTTTGGGGTTGACCAAAACCACACAAACTACAAAAAGCATGTCTAAGAGATTCTTCTGATGTCCGCAAAACAGCCTCCTCGAATTCAATCACTGAGCGAGTCGTCGTAAATTTCAAAAAGGGTTCCATGGCCGCTTCAATGACGATTTATAGACCAATGTCTGGATTCATCACTTTCTTCCTGGGTTTTGCTTATCTCATTGGTTGGTAAATTTTCAAAAATTTGAGCTTTACAAAATTTAAGCTTTACAAAAATTTACAAAATTCATCACTTCCGATTTAATTTTTTTATGTAGTCATGTGTTTTATATGAGTGGAGATGCCTTTAAAGAAGGAGGAGTCCACTCTAAAGGTATATTCTTTGATTATACTTTTCTTCAAATTTATGTCCATTCTCAGTGATTTTAATTGGTTATTTATTGGTTTATGTTCGAGATGCTTGGAAAGAATGAGGAGTCGAGTCTACAGGTATGTGCTTTGATTCTACTTTTCTTTAAATTTATTTCCATTCTCTGCGATTTTGATTAGTAAATTATTGGTTTATGTTCTTACCCGAGTGTGACATTATTTGAGATTTTTTGAATGTTCTTACCCGAGTGTGAATTATTTGAGACTTTAAAAAAAAAACTAGAATCTTTTAGATTTACGAATCATGGTGTAGCCATGTTCTGTTTGTGATTGTTCTTTAGCTAAGAGTGAAATTATTGGTAAAAGTTTTGAAAATTTTCAATAATTAGACTCTAGGAATCATTGATTTTGAAAACTTCTTCCTACTCAGAGGAAACCACGAAAGTGCTTCAATCAACGACGAGTGTAAACGAATTCATGGATGATGTAGTTTGTTTCCATGCATGTGTTAGGGAATGCAATTACATGACATGAATAAATAATATGATTGAATGATTATTGAGGAGTGATTGAATCTGACATGCATATTTTGATATAAACGAATTCATGCATGATATGGCAAGAAATTTGATTGAATGATTCTTGATTCATCGAGTCTTGTAGGTTTGTTTGTTTACTTGGTTAATCTATTGTGTGTTTGATATCAGATTTGGGCGGTTTCTGGAAAAAAAAGCGACCATCGCCATATGGAGCAATGCTTCGAGCTATATTTGAAGTTGCGATATGTAAGAATCAATCCTTGAACTTCATAATCCGTCATTCCACTTTCTATCCTCTGTAAAGATGGACCTGTTGAAAAACTCGTTTCTCTTCGCTGCAGAGACGGACACAACAAATAGTCGTCCGCCTTCTTATGCAATCATATGTATTATATTTCATTATCATAAAAACACTATCTCTACTTACAAATTCCCAAGAAAACTAATTAAGATATCATATTTAAATAGGAACACAATTGTGCGACTAGCTTTATGGGATGATATAGCCGCTGATTTCCGAAGACAAATTTGTATGGCAAAACTTCAACCGATCACAATTATCGTTACAAGCATAAACCCGAAGGTTTACAAAGATTGGCTCAAATCTACTACATGAGGGCATTCGAAATGTTTTAGCATAATAAACATATTAGATTAACGGTTAAAAATGCAATTTCTCGCAGGAACGCTTCAGTTAGACTCGAAATCAGCTACGCAGATTTTTCCAAAAAAAAAGACTTCAAAGATAATAAATTCTTTGCGAAATAAATTCTTCTAAATTGTGTCTTTTCTTTCTTTTTACTTGTGCAAAAACAATCTATATTTTTAAATATTAATTCTCACGAGCATATCATTTTGTCTTTATAAGGAATTAAGGATACATGCGAATAAGATAATTAAGATTCTTTCTTTTTTTGGTGCAAATAATATAACGTCTCTTAGTGTGTAATAAATATATTTTAGATTATTTTTTGTCTGCAATAATTGGACTTAATAAGTAATATCAACCTCACTAGTCACTACACACTAATTTCAGCAACTTAAAAACTGAATAAAATGTATGTTAAAATTTAGAAATAAAATAATAAATTAAAATTTATGAAATATAAAACAAACAAAAAAATCAAAATATTTTTTTGGGGTGTCCTCCCAAACAAAATACTTAATCCAAAATTAAATTTAAGAGTAACCAACACTAATACTACATGTTCAAAAAATACGTTATCAAAAACTAATTACTACAAGCTTTGAAATGTAGGTGACATGGCTACATTAACATCAAGATTTATAATTAAGTAATTAAATATTTTTATAAAAAGAGAATAATAAAAATAAAGATTAACTATTTTAATGGTGAGCCAAACAAAATACGTAATCCAAAATTAAATTTAAGAGCAACCAACACTAATACTACATGTTCAAAAAAATACGTTATCAAAAACTAATTACTACAAGCTTTGAAATGTAGGTGACGTGGCTACATTAACATCAAAATTTATAATTAAGTAATTAAATATTTTATAAAAAAGAATAATAAAAAATAAAGATTAACTATTTTAATGGTGACAGTTATATTTAAAAATTTAAAAATAATTTAAATTACAAGCCAAAAACAAAAACCGAAATAGCATCTACAAAAAAATGGTCAACAAAATAAGATAAACATTAAACTATACAAAACCAAAATAATAATGACAATTAAATAGCAAAAAAAAAATCTATCTATAAATAGTAAGAACACTTCACCAATCTATTTACAAATCTAAATTAAACAAATATTTAACAATAAACATATACTAAAATTTCTGTGAAAAAATATAAAAAAATAATATAAACTATATATCACACATCCGCGCAACGCGCGGACCTTTCCCTAGTATTATATAATATGGTGATCCGACTCTTTGCGCTATATGTGTTTAATACCATATTTCATGGGGTTTTCTTTTCTTTGAGACATGTAACATCTTCTTACTTATATATTTATGCTACATTTATCGTCCATTGAAACGATTTTTATGTCATTACTTACGTTATTGCCAACATATAACTTATATGTTCAAACGTTAATTAAAAAGTAGATTAATATGATGAAAAGAAAGTAGTTAACACGATTATTTTTCCGCAAAGCTTATATCATATAGGGGGAAAATAAAATCATACATTTGTATGGTTATAAATCGGGGTTTTAGCGGACGAGAATTCATTTTAAAAAGGAATACTCGCGAGAGCTTCCATAAGTTCGGATGACAACTTCGCGAGAGCTTCCATAAGTTCGGATGACAACTTCGAGTCTTTAATGGACATGCGAGAATGGATATTATAAAAGGTGAGCTGTGATATTCCAAAACGTTAAAATGTTTAAGCCAATCTTCGATAGGAAAAATAGCTAAATATGTGAAGTATTCCCAAAAATTCTACAACGCTCAAGACAAAGAAAAGACATCAAAAATGGAAAGAAAAAGGGAAACGGAGGAAGATATTAAAGATTAACTTTAAGCCGGGCCAAAATATTTTCCGTGGTTCAATATGCCACACATTTAGATTTTTAATAGTTTTTTTTTTTAATATGTGTGAAAACAGTATAATGGTGACACTCTTTATAAAACAAAAAAAATATAATTTAATCAAAGTTAATCAAAGCTCGATCCGACCTCGTTTGGGTTGGACTTGATCAGCCTTGAACCGACCATTGAGCCATAACGAAACATGTCTACTAGTTAGTATGTTATTTTCTAATTAGATAATTTAGATCTGAAAAGTTCAGACAGTATTGTCCCAATCAAAACTAGGCCGGCAGAATTAGTCGTTTAACATCTCTTACTTTTATATATACTTATCTCTCCACGAAACATAAATTAATTGTTCTTCATTAAATGTAACCTGAACTCAAATTTAGGACCAATTCACTACAATTGTTCTAACCAGTTCAATTAACCGTACCTGGGTTAAGTTCATCTGTAGTTTTCCAGCCAAGATTCCGTTATAAGTTATCTTTGGCCATTATATCACCTTTCGCAACCCACATAAACATTATAGATCATTCCATAAGTCCAGAACATTTCTTGAATTGCGTATTAGATAAATGAGATAAAATGAACAAAATGTGACCTACACATTGCCAAATAAAAAGGGTTTACTCATCTACAAACTAAACCCTCTAAACCGATCAAAGGGTATACGATACCCTTTATACTTCCAACCACATATACTACAAAAATAAACAAATTAACAAATACGAATCTAAGGAAGATCCTTAACTAATCTTCATTACTATTTACATATCCAAGTACTCCTTCCTGATTCTGACTAATCCTTCTGCTTCTCCATCACATTTGTTCTTCTTTGATTGACACAACGAAGACATTGCTTTTGCAGACACAACCCTTCTCACCAGAAGCGTCCACTTGGTGTCTTCACCCATTTTTTTGTCTTGTTCTACCCTTTTTTTAAATTGCCTGCGCCCAAAAAAGTTGAGAAAGATACATGAGATCTAAATATCTACAAATATCTACACAACGAGCCATCATCAATTCTCACAGCAATTTGCAAAGTTTCTAAAGGTGGGTCGCTAGTGTCAACATAAAGCTAATCAAACCAGATGCGTCTCTTTCAAAAAAAGTGAAATGTTTTTCATTCTCACCACATGTTAGTCTTTTTTTGAACTAAAAAAAAAAAAATTGATAACGAGTAGTTTATTTTCATTTCAAATGTGAGGTTCCTAATAAAAACGTTATCAAAAAAATAAAAAATAAAAAGTTGGGGTTATACCTGCAAAGAGGGACGCGACAAGATTCGGGTTGGTCACAGATAGAAGAATGGAGTCTAAAGAGTTGAAGCATCCGCTTACAACGAAGACAACCCTTTCCGTTACTCCTCTTCTTGCATACAGCAAAGTGACGCATCAAAAGCTGGAGGCCATAACACGTGGAAAACGCCTTACAAGGCTTTGACTTTTCTCCGAACGCCACACCCGTTGACTTGTTGTTCATGTCTGCTACGTTCGTTGGACCGACCAACGTACAACCTTGGGTGCATATGTGCTCTATACACTCCATTGCCTCGCTTAGCTGCATATACAGATTCTGCTCCTTCTTGTGCCGTCGTCTTCTTTTCTTCCTCTGCATTAAATTATATAATTCCAACAACCAATCAGAAAGCAGACCAAATATTTTTGGGGTTAATTAGGTGTATAAACCTAATTAACTGAACTAAACCAAAATTAATTCATAATCTGAAGTCTTTCTGCAACATATCAATCCGAATAAACCAATTTTTTTATATTTTAATTATCTTTTTCTATAACCAAACCAAATCTAGACCGAGATGAACCGGAAAATTTCGTTTTTAATTTCGAATTATTATTTGATAATGAGAAAGATAGATTTTGTATTAGAAATTAACTAAAAAAAATATAAAAAATTACCGATTCGGCGTCGTCGATGAACTGGAGAATGTCGAGTTCGAGGAAAGGATCGTGTTCCTGAAGAAACATCCATCCTTCGGTCTGCTCAACGGTCTTAAACTGCGACTGGATAAGACGCATAGAACTGAGACAAACATCCGGAGCGTCGCAGAGCCGAGCCAGCTGGAGAACGTCGACAACGTTCTCCGCCGTTAAACGCTGAACAACACCTATTGAGCACCGCTGCTTCAGATTCGTCACCATGTACACGTGAGATAACGCTAAAAGATGAATCCCATATTTCTCCATCTCATCCTCTGTCAAACTGCACGTGAACCAAGAAAGAAACAGAGATACAAAAGGGTATTTTAGTCATTTCGTTGGCCAGCGTTTTGTTGTTTACCCGCAAAAAAAATATTAGCAATGACCCAAAACAAATTAGCAAGACTGATGACTTCATTAGCCGTCGATTATTTCCAATTAGCGTGAATATCGGTTTGATTTTTTTCTGCATTTGAAATTCGAGAAGATATATATAACCAACCTAGAGGTGTAGAGGAATCTGATAAAGACCGAAACGGCGTCGCATGGAACGCCAAGAATCTTGATGACTCTCTTAGATCCACAGCCTCTGTAACGTCTCACCGGTTTCTTCATGATGTTCATCAGTACCGGTGAAGCCGAGGCCTGCATTAACCATAATTTCAGCTAAACCAAACCGGAGAAACTTAAACCGAAGTATTTAACGAAAGGAACCAATCTTACCAGAATACCGGAATGAGCCGGAATCCGACGGTTGCCGGAGGTAACGATATCAACGTCCGACGCCGTTAGATTATATGAATTTTTATCGGTGACTAACGAAAATCCGTCGTCTTCTTTTGTGACGGTTACGGCCATCGCGACGAGGACAGGTTCCATTAATTGCAGAGAGATTAAATAAAAAGAGTTTTTGGAGAGAGAGAGAGAGATGTGTGTGTGTTGGGTTTGGATGTTTTTGAATATTGAAGAAGAAGCTGTGGTACATTTCTGAATATATAGACTTAGAGGTGGGTCCCAGACTCCAACCTTTTGGTGCTTACGTGGCATTTTCACAAATATCTTTTTGCGTCTTCTCTATTCTTATCTTTTACATGCTCTAAGGCTAGCGTGGGATTTGTTTCACCAAGTTTTTTTTTTTTTTTTTTTTTTTTGTCAGCTACCTAATATTTTTGCTATCTGTTTTGTGACGGAAAATAGCATTTTTGGATTAAAAAAATCCGAAAGTGGATTAATCTTAACAATACTTTATAACGAACAAATAATTCATCTACAAATTCATCTTCTTCAGCAACGAAAACCATACTAGAAAGAAAACTTCATGAAATAGTGTTTGACTTGCGACAAATATCTAACAATTTAAGTAGTTATAAAACTTCATGAAAACTCTCTTCGTTATAATTGTGAAAACTTCATGAAAACTCTCTTCGTTATAAAATTTCATTTGTTGTTAGATTTTTTGTTTGATACATTATAAACCGTGAGGTTCAGAAATTATTATTAATATATATATATATATATATATAATTACGATTTAGAAAATGCATTTTATAAATTAAAAAAAAATCAAGTAGAATATAGCCGGCCACGTATGCATACAGTATGTACATGTATTTGTTTTAACATTTTAATATGGTAGGTCTAACATAAGAATATATATATATATATATAATTACGATTTAGAAAATGCATTTTATAAATAAAAAAAAAATCAAGTAGAATATAGCCGGCCACGTATGCATACAGTATGTACATGTATTTGTTTTAACATTTTAATATGGTAGGTCTAACATAAGAATCTAACACAGCTCATTTTATAAATCACGAGTTCGATCAATCGACGCTGTACCAATGTCCGTGATATACATATATATTGCCATGTAGTATAAAAGTTTAAAAATCCTTAAAAAAAAAAAAAAAGTATAAAAGTTTAATATTTCTATTATTTTCCTTGAAAAGGTGACCCATTATAAGATTGCTTTTGTTTGTGATCCCATAAAACAACACTACTTTTTGTTCCATGTAGGCAGATTTATGTTTTCTTATGAATCCGATGTGGAAAGTGCAATAACCGGACCAAAATATAGTTTTGTCGTCAAAGGGAGATTTATGTTTTCTTATGAATCCGATGTGGAAAGTGAAATAACCGGACCAAAATATAGTTTTGTCGCCAAAGGGATATATGTTTATAAAAATTTAGAAAGGCCGGTTATTGCAATAAACTGACCTTGCCTCTTCCCAAGAGCCACCATACTCATCCCACGTGGCATTTTGTATCACCACCACTTGTGATCCTCTCTTGTTTATCCATTGTGTGACACAATTTGTATCTATGATTATATGTTCAATCAAAATATTTTCCATATAAAAAAAGGTAACACTATGTTTAAATCGGACGCTCTTATCCCTTTTGATTATATTTTTAGACTCCAATTGTCTTAGTCAAACATTTCATTTATGGTAATTCAAACTATTCCAAAAAAACATTGTAAAAACTTACATTTTCGGTCATCTTAATATGTTTATAGTGAACAATATATAATTGTGAAATTTCAAAAAAAAACAATATATAATTGTGATATATATTTGAATTTCTGACTTCAACCAAGAATACGAAACATCACCTATTTATTTGATAAATACTATATTTAATAAGTCAGGTTTATAAAACATTTTAGAAAACCATCGATTGTATTAGAGGATAATTGGAGATAAAATAAAATTATCTCAAATTATTGATTCAATTTCTTTTTTTTAACTACTTTAAAATGGACGGAGAAATAGCGTATATATTGATAGAAAAACTACTACGCTATATGTTGGTAGAAAAACCTAATGTGTGAAAAACATATGCTTGTTTTTTTGGGGTTAGATCTATATTTTATTTTTCGAATAATTGATTTAATGTGCACGAAACATTATGGATCGAACGTTTATTAAGAATCACAAAAATGGTTAAATAGAGATTTTTTTGTTTGACAGAGAAAAACAATTATGAATTCAGGAATAGAAAGATACAGAGGATTTAGAGAGAGTTCGCCGCATATATGTTGTTGCTACATGTCAATATTTTGTAGGCTGGCGCAATCAGAGTGTGATCCACTCAAACAACGCCACGTGGGGAAGATTGAACATTGGAATTGTTTTGGTTAGAGTTAACGTTTTAACCCACGATAAACCACTTGGCTAATTAACTTCTAGAAGTTCTTAATTCAAACATCTCATAATGACTCATATTGAAGAAAAGTTGTCTCTAAAATGGCACTTTTAATTTTCTTACATACTGTATATGTTTTCAAGTTTCTTTCCAATATTTTTTTGCATTTTTTTCGACTTATGATGAAGCTAAGCTTCTCTCCTTTTTTTTTCAAATGATAAAGCTTATCATGTTTTACAAATTACAAATCACATTAAAAATAAGGGAGATGAGCTGTAACACTGGGCATGTTGTTTTGATAATGTTAGTCATGACTATGTTCACATAAGTATTGATTATGATAATGTTAGTCATGAATCATGTTTGACTATGTTCACATAGGTTTTCTCAAATGGTCCTAAATGAAACGAGGTAATCAAAAGAATAAAAACTTGTAGATTAGTTTCCACACGGGAAACGAGCCATATACTAATAGATTTGATGATTTCATTTAAGATTCTCTCTCATCTCTATTAGATTAAACAAAAAATATTTATTCTCTCTTTTAAAATGTATACACGTGAGAAAAAAAAAATGTATACACGTATAATTTTATGAGTAGAGAAATGAAAATGATCATTTGTATATATATATATATTTTTTAACCGTAAAAATTCAAGATCTTGGGTTCATAATCTTTTCTAGTATCCGGGATAAGCATTTAGATAATCCGATTTAAAGATTAACATTTCATTTTAAATGAGATTTGAACTCGGGGCACAAAGAAACTAACATCATTGTATTACCACTAGACCACCACTCCTTTAATAATGTTATTTGTATGTTTTCGGCATGTTTTTTTTTTCTTTTGGTAAATAGTTATATTCAATGTTTGATAAAAGGTATTTTGGTAGTTCAATATTCTTTATTTTCACAATCTAATTAATTATAGATTAAATTTTTATTTGGACATACTTTTTAATACATTATTTACAAGATTGTTACAAATTTTAAATAAATACTAGTATAAAAGTTGTTCTAAGGTCTATTATAAAAGAAATTAGTATAAGTGTGTAGAATTAGATATTGAACTGACTTGCTTTATTAACAATGATGAACAAGAGTATTTATACAACATTAGGTCGGCTAATACTAGCCTAGAAATAAGGAAACTATACTTATCTCTATAGGAAATTATACATATTTCATTGGTTTTACATATTTCCTAACATATCCTCAATACTTCCCCTCACGTTAGAGTGTGAAGATTATGAACACCCAACTTGGACAATAAACTTTCAAACTGAGCTCTACCAAGTGCTTTGGTCATAATGTCGGCGACTTGAACATCCGTACGCACATGCTCGGTGACAATAAGGCCCGCTTGTACCGCATCTCTCACTGCATGACAATCATTTTCAATATGCTTCGTACGCTCATGGAACACAGGATTCGCCGCAATGTGGATTGCTGCTTTGCTATCACAGAAGAGACGAGTAGGCGCGGAAACATCAATACCTAGTTCTTTCAACAACTTGCGAATCCATTTTATTTCTCGTAATGCTGCAACCATCGAACGATACTCTGCCTCGACTGATGAGTGAGAGACTGTATCCTGCTTCTTAGTCTTCCACGAAATGGGGGAACCGCCTAGCAGAACCACATATGCGCTAAGGGAACGTCGTGTCAATGGACAAGAGGCCCAATCGGAATCACAGAACACAGTGAGCGAGAGATCTTGAGAAGCTGTAAGCATAATTCCTTGACCCGGCGATCTCTTGAGAAAACGTACTACTCGTAACGCTGCCTCCCAATGCGCTTCTTTAGGTTGTTGCATAAATTGAGATAACACATGAATAGAATAAGAAAGTTCAGGACGTGTATTAGTAAGATAAGTCAAACGTCCCACTAAACGTCTGTACTTTGTTGGATCATCAAGGAGAGGACTCTCTACCAAGGCCAGACGATGATTTTGTTCCAGAGGCGTTGAAGATGATTTGGAACCAAGAAGACCACTCTCAGCGATGATGTCTAATGCGTATTTGCGCTGAGAGAGATAGATGCCTTCTGGTCCACGACTAACCTCTATACCGAGAAAGTACTTCAATTTGCCCAAGTCCTTCATGTGAAAACAACGTCCAAGATATTCTTTGAATTTCACCAACATATAGTTGTCGTTTCCGGTAACCACCAGATCATCAACATAGACCAAAATCCAGAGCTCAATGCCTTTGCGTGAGAAGGAGAACAGAGGCGTTGAAGATGATTTGGAACCAAGAAGACCACTCTCAGCGATGATGTCTAATGCGTATTTGCGTTGAGAGAGATAGATGCCTTCTAGTCCACGACTAACCTCTATACCGAGAAAGTACTTCAATTTGCCCAAGTCCTTCATGTGAAAACAACGTCCAAGATATTCTTTGAATTTCACCAACATATAGTTGTCGTTTCCGGTAACCACCAGATCATCAACATAGACCAAAATCCGGAGCTCAATGCCTTTGCGTGAGAAGGAGAACAGAGAGTAATCCTCATAGGACTAAACAAAGCCAAACTTAAGAAGAGCATCCGACAACTTTGCAAAACCAGCAACGCGGCGCTTGCTTAAGACCATAGAGTGACTTGTGAAGACGGTAAACTTTGTCGGGATGAGAATGCCGAAATCCAGGGGGCAATTTCATGTAAACTTCCTCTGTTAAGTCCCCGCGAAGAAACGCATTATGAACGTCCATCTGATGAACCTCCCATTGATTAGCAGCGACAAGACGAAGGAGAGTACGAACTGTTGACATCTTAACAACCGGAGCAAACGTCTCATTATAATCTTCACCAACAATTTGTTTATTTCCTTGTACCACCAAACGAGCTTTATAACGTTCAATATCACCAGATATTTAATTTTAAAAATCCATTGGCATCCAATGGCTTCTTTCCCTGGCGGCAAAGTTTGAATACTCCATGTTTGCAGTTTTTCAAGAGCATCAACTTCATTAGAGACAGCCTTATTCCAACGTGGATCCTGCATTGCCTCCTTAAAGTTCTTTGGTTCAACAGAATCTGTAATGGCAGTAAGGAAAGCACGATGTCCAGGAGAGAAAGAAGCGTCCGAGACATAAGCAGTCAATGGATAGACAATCGTACCTTGGACCGTAGAGGACGTAGATGGGGAGACTGGGAGAACGTGACGGGGGTCTTCAGAAGAAACTGCACTATACAGAACATAATCACTGAGACGGACAGGTTTTGATCTGCCACGCTGACCACGACCAAGAGGAGCCTCTTCCTCGACAACTTGACTTGGAGATTGTTCTGATTCAGGCGGACTTGTTGCAGGTTCAGGTGTTGCAGGTTCTTGTGTTTCTGCAACCTGTACGGGAGGAGACAGTGGTTCGATCTCAGCTGCAACCGCGGCAGGCAGAGTATCTACGTTGCTCCCCCTTACTGCTAAAGATGGCTGTATGAGCCAGTCTTCATCGACTATCGCCGGCGTCGACACCACCACGGGATTTAGTGTTTTCTCAGCAAACGGAAACACATCTTCTCAGAACACCACATCGCGCGAGACAATGAACTCACTTTTGTCAATATCATACACCTTCCAGCCTTTCTTACCGAAAGGATAGCCGACAAACACGCCCAATCGACTTCTTTCTCCAAATTTATCTTTATCCCTTGCCATACGATGCACATAACACGCAGATCCAAACACCTTTAACTGACCGTAATCAGGCGAACTTCCATGTAAAATTTCATACGGAGAACGACCCTTGTGAAGAGAAATGGGAGTTCGGTTGATCAAGAAAGCAGCTGTGAGAACAGCCTCTCCCCAAAACTTAATAGGCATGTTCGCCTGAAACATGATCGCACGAGATACATTAAGGATGTGTCTGTGTTTTCTTTCAACACGTCCGTTCTGCTGTGGTGTTCTTACACGGGATGTTTGATGAACAATTTCATGTTCCCGGAAGAAAGAAGAAATACAATATCGTATAATTGATATTTACGGGAATGCATTTCACTACCAAAACTAACTTCGACCACTTGAGTTTACACGATATTGCGGTTATCCTTTAGTTTTGTTTATAGTCGAAAAAAACTAAAAATGATTAATATGAAAAATGTGAATCTAAAAACTCTTCCCAGTAAACTTATACACCCAATTTTCTAACAATATATTTATAAACTGTGGTATAAGCTTTCATTTTCGTTAACTATTCTCAGTTACATAATTGATTTATATTTTATACTTAAAAACAGTAGAAATAGTTTGAATATAAAATGTCGTTGGTTGGAGATGTCCCTAGTAATAAGTTATTGGTTTATTACTTTATTTAATGGCCGACCTCATTATAATAAGTAACGCATCTTTTGTGTTGGTCCAGAAAAAACGTGAACCATTCCGATCAATGATCTGCAATTCTGCATGATATGGAGGACCAAAAGGTCTCCTTTGGATCTATCTCATTCACTTTTAAGAAATCCAAAATTGTATTATTTTCTTTAATTTATTGTGTTTATCGATTTTTTTCTTCTATAATTTATCAAGTTTCATTTTCCTTAAATTATTCACAGTTGGGGATTTAAAAAACAAAAAGTTGTTTCTTGGAGATTTTAACTAATTATATTGTAACTAATAGATGGATTGCTTCAGGGTTTACTCGTACTACTTTATACACGAGTTGACTTTTTTGTTGTTAATTATTCATTTTTTTGTTTTCTTTTTTGAATGGGCATAAGATTCTGGACAAAGGTTTGGTTATTGATGATAAAATCTATGTCCGCGGTATATGCACCGCTAATAACAAACAAAAATTCTCTGTAACGACATATTTCTTCGTGCCTCTCACATAAGTGTGATACCGAGTAATGGAACCATGCAATATTTACAATCGATTAAGTTTAAACATCTTTTTTGAGGATCCAAGTTTGATGATGAACGAAGGACAATTTCAATATTTTATGAATTTCAATTTGTTTTTCACAAAACTGTCTAAATTCTTAGGTTTCAAAATATGTACAGTAGATATGCAAAATTATTCTATTCTAAGAAAGGTTGCATGCATTATCGAGAATTCGAAATTGAGTCTTACACTCTTATTAAAGCCTGACCAAATCCTATCTGGTTGGCCGTTGACTTTTCCTTCCCTTAGTCTTCGGAGCCTGTGACGCTTAAACACGACATAGGCAATTCGATTATCTGATTCATTTTCATTATTTTCAATTGTATATAAAACTCTAACATAGTCTTCTTCTTCCAGCTAGATTTTGTTGGCTAATGAGATAACATTCTTTTATTTTGATATATTTTTTTTTAAAAGAAAAGGTTTTCTTTATTTTGATATGGAAACGAAAAAAGAGAACAAATTCAAAGTTATAACGATTTTTTTTTGTCGAAGTTAGAACGATTTTATAATAGTCTTTATGTATTTATATACTTTAAAAAATCTTAGTGTTTGTTTTGGATTAAAATTATTTTTATTTACAGTAGAAACTCTATAAATTAATATTCGACATTAATAACTCGCTAAATTAATATTTTTTGTCAGTCTCAAAATTAGTTTTTCAACCAAATAATATATTTATAAATTAATAATCACTATAAATTAATAATTTTTTATAAAATTTTATGGTCCCAAGATTATTAATTTATAGAGTTTCTACTGTAATCTAGAGTGCGTAGATTATTGTTATTGTTATCGACCCGATTTTCCACATAACCGCTTTTAATAAAGTCGATAATAAAAATCTAAAATATAAATAAGCCATGTGAGCCAAAAACTAAAAAAGAAAAATGGGCTTCTCAAATCTTATATTTAACCCGGCCCATGTAGATTACAAATGGTCGCCACATTGTCAAAGTCTCTCGAGGACACGAGCAGAAGCCGTGGTCATCGAACACATACGTAAAACTGATTTTCACCTGTTGGATCCGATGGCTCCTCCTTCGAGCGAGTCAGCGACCGTACGAGTCCTTTGCCCAAAGCTGGTTCTCTCTGCGAACCAACCCGGAACTCTCCAATGGCTCATTGGCTCCCCATTTTTCCCGCCTTTCACCGTCGTCTCCACCTTCCGATGCATTCATCAGTCTCCTGATTTCGAGCAAGAATCTGGTAAGGAGAAGCCGTTTTCTACACTGGTCTTTGGATTAGCTCATATGGATCAATGGAATCGGATGTTCAATTGCATGATTCCTGTTTTTCTTTTTAATTTCCAAAAGGTGAATAATCTTTATGGATCAATAGGTGTTGTCATAGAGTGAGGAATTAAGAAATCGAGTAGCCAATTTTTCCAATTTTTAGTCTTAGTCGTGGTTATATAAGTCAATCTTCAAACTTGTCCTTATTAATCCTTATTTTGGCCGTTTCTTTCTTCATAAAACTAGTTTTCTTAAGGTTTCGTATGAGTTTTTGTGTTCATTATTTCTGTGGTTGATTGATTCACAGGCTTATTAGAAACCTTTGTTGAATCATCTTTTGGTAAAATCAGATGATCTTCGGAAGCTGTTACCGAAAGGCTTTGAAGTCATTGGGGGTCTGATAGTTGGGGATTCCGATGCCGAGAAAAGCGCGCTCGAGGCGGTCAGAGCAGCTCGCAGGTTGCGAAAGCATATATCTGAAGGTGGAGAGTTAGATGATGAGAAGATAGTTGTGGCTAGCTGCGATGCAAGAACCGGTACCATTCACTTTTTCACCTCCAAAGCCGAGAACCCAACAAAACTAGAGCCCGTTGCTTCTGTTGTGTATGAGGAAAACTCTGGAAAGTATATATGGGAGAATGGCTGCTTGCTTCACTGTGAGCTTCCTATCAAGTTGCCGTTCTATTTCCCCGCGAGCTCGCCCTCGGGTATGATCTCAATGTCTTTTTGCTATATTTGTCTTTTCAGTTTTTGGTTGCATGTGTTTTTTTTTTTCTTTCTAAAGTTTAGTGATATCCTCTCCCTTTTTCCAGATTCGAAGAAGATGTTTTCAGATGCAATCGATGCAGTTATTACTCAGTTTAAAGAACCGAATGCTGTATACATAGCCGAGACCTTAAAGAAAGCTTCCGGAGATGTTCCAAAGCCAGTCGTCCTCCGTGGTAAAGATTTTGGTTTTGGTGCTGATGCGTCAAACATTAAACGTCTTCCTGCTGCTGACCAAGTATCTGACGTTAACATGTTATCATGCTCGCATCTGTGTCTGAACAGCAAAACCGCTGCAGTTTCTAATTCAGCAGAGGTAAGTAAAACAGGGAATTTTTCTTATCTTGCTATCGCTGTTCTTGTTGCTACCACATGGCCAAACTTTTGTTTCTCCTCCCCCCTGAGAAATTTCTTCTTCTTAGCTTGCAGATAAAATCCACGTATCTGTTGTGCTTAATAGATCTGAGAAATCACCAACATCTGGTGCCCCTGTTGCAGAATATTTCACAGGTAATCATTTTATCAACCATATATAAGAACACGCTTGTGCCCTGTTCTCATATCTTGAATTACAACTTTTGTCACAGCTATGGAAGACGCAAGGCTCATTGTTGTTGATTTGAATCTTGATGTGCTTACGTATGCACCCAAGGAACTTCCACTAATGCACGCGGTCTCGAATTTAGTTATCCCTGCTTTGGTTGATCAGCTATATTCCCTGAAGAAGATTATCTTACCACACCTCTTGATGGAACATCCTCAGGTACGGCTATCTTTTCTATATATATTTTTTTGTTACCGAACATAATTTAAATTCCAAACATTATTTCCCATGGTGAGATGAGATGGTTTTAGTTATCTTTTGCAATTTCATCATCCCTCTTTGAACTATCTATATATTTCCTGAATTGTCTATATCACTTTGTTATTACAGTTGCTTATTTATCACTTCAATCCACCTGGAGTATTACATCCAATAACGACTATATACGAGCTTAACTATGGGGAGACTGAAATGAAGCAAGGTAATTATTGTAAATACGTTCAAAAGTGGACTATGATAGATAGAATCATGCTACATATTCCCTTCAGTAGATTTGAATCTATCTATTGGAAAGCTTCAGAACTATCAACACTGCTATATTTTTGAACTTGCACCTTGTCCCAAATATTATATATTTTTGATATATGTGGCTCTTGCTCTTGACTTTCTTTGCAGTCGATGTTAGGAAATCTCTACACATGAGGCTTGGTCTGCCACTTGATCGTCCGCTTCTAAGAACTGCTAATGCCTTGGATTTTTCTGTGAATGATGACTCAAGGAGTAACATAAAGAAAAGAGGTAGATAGATCTGCCTAGTTTTTTTTTATATTTTTCTCTGTGTCTCAATATTTGCCATGACTCTTACTTTTTAGTTACGTTGGCACCCCAGGTTCCATCTTGCTCAAAGATGTGCATATTGGAATACCTAGCAGCGGAGGTTAGCGCTATGTATGCCATTGCTTTTGTACTTCATCCTTTGTTCTAGCTATTCGTTCTATTAATTTCGCAATGTTTGATGCAGTCTCGGAGGGTGTGGCATCCCTTATCCAAGGTTCTTACGAGTATCATCATTATCTTCAGGATAGTTTTGATGACTCGGTATATCACTTCTCATTCTTCCATAGTTTCAAAACACTGTGTCAATGCAATAACATGATACTAGCTGATGATGTGGGAAATGAAACAAAAACATAGCAGAAATTAGGGAATAAACCGCTCTGTGGTCTTTTACTGGAATCTTTAACAGTCTTTTTCACCGGAAATGGAGTGTTCCTAAATGATTACTGGCACGACATTTGGTTGCGCTTCAAGTTTTGCTGTTTCATTGTAGACAGTTAGAAATAAAGTCTCTACTTCTAATACTAATTGTCTTCTTGTTGTGTGCCAGGGATGGGGTTGTGCCTACCGATCATTGCAAACTATCATCTCGTGGTTCAGGCTTCAACACTATACATCCATTTCTGTACCTTCACATAGGTATGAAACAGTTTCTACTGAACTCCTATAAAACACAGAACTTCATCTCTCCATTTGCCAAGTACCACTTTTTGGGTTTTCAGGGAAATTCAGCAAACACTCGTTGAAATAGGTGACAAGGATCCTTCATTTGTAGGATCACGCGAGTGGATTGGTGCCATAGAGTTGAGTTTTGTGCTTGACAAACTTCTTGGTGTAAGTGTTCTTCTCTAAACTTCTTCCTTATTCAAATAAATTCCGACATCTGAGTCATATTAAAGGCAATAATCCATTAGTAGAGTAAAGTTTCAACATCAACTCAAAATTGCAGCTGTAAAAGTCTAAATCTTTAGAGAAAAACATGCATATAGTATTGACTTAAAAAAAACTCTTGGGTCTTATTTTTTACAGGTAAGTTGCAAAATCATGAACTTCAGATCTGGATCGGAGCTCCCAGAGAAATGCCGTGAGTTAGCTATGCACTTTGAGACCCAAGGAACTCCAATAATGATAGGTAAGTCAAGCCTCTGATACTGTAACCGCACACAAGCATTGGTGTGAATAGCGTAGATAGTCGGTATTTGAAGAGCACAAGTGAAGCTTAAATCCTCCTATATATAAAGAATCACTCGACTAGTCTATAATGTGAGCTACTCTAAGAGGAAACCGATAAGATCCAAACCGGTGAACTCAACCTTGGCTTTGACATCACAAACTGTGTGTCTCGTGTATTTTTCAGGAGGAGGTGTTCTTGCATACACGCTTTTGGGAGTGGATTACGATGAAGATAGCGGAGATTGCGCGTTCCTGATCCTGGATCCGCATTATACAGGAGGTGAGGATCACAAGAAGATCGTCAATGGTGGATGGTGTGGCTGGAAAAAAGCTGTTGATAGCAAAGGGAAGAGCTTTTTCTTGCACAATAAGTTTTACAATCTTCTTCTTCCTCAACGACCTAACATGGTTTGATTTTCCATTGTGTTGCACACCAATAATTACTTTTTTGTCTTTTTTTTTTTGAAAAATAATTACTTTTTTCTTTTTGTCTTATCACAGTTTGCTATTTTTCAAGTGTATTCTGGTCCCTCATATCGACTAACTACAGTGCTATAAATGAAACTTTCGATAGAATCTTGTTGTACTTTTTCTGAATTTTTAGATCATCTGGTTTTCTAAATCCACCAATTTGTATTGTAATATTATGGAGTTTAAAAGAAATTTAGTTCCAGTTGATTTTTTTACAAAATAATTTCAGTCTAACCAAATTAATTAAGATTAAAAGCCATTAATTTTAAGGTTATTAGAAGGTTCATGATTAATTTAAATCCCATTAGTAGTTGTTTGGACTATTTTTTGGATTTTATGGGACCGATTGGTGATGACTGTAGAGACGGTAGATGATTTAACAGCTTTTTTAAAGTCACCGTGAATAGATTTTGAGAAGGCTTTAACTTTTAAAAAATATTTAATAATATTATTTTTTTCTTCCCCAAAATAATCAAAATCTTTCTCTAACATAATATAAATTTTATAATAAATAGATTTTAACTAATTAATTATTAATATTTTTTTCTCTTTCTTTTGAGATCTATTTTACCATATAATTGATTAATATTTAAATTTATTTATTATGCATGTAAAAAAGTTTAATAAAAAAAATTATTTGATTTACATATTTATATTTATAAAAAAATAAATATATATAATTTCTACTTTAGACAAAAATAAAAATATTTTTTTTTTAAATAAAAAATTACAATATTTAAAAATAAGAGTTTTTACAGTTTTTGTTACCAATCATAGTTTCAAAAATATATTAAGTAACAACCCCAGTTTTTAAAGTCAAAATCTCTACAGCCAAAAATTCACAGTCACAACCTACAGTCACAATCCTTACCAATTGAGCCCTATATAAACTCAATCCGGCCACTAATCTGTACGCATTAAAACCCAACCACCATATCTTCTTGGTTTAAAAATCAAAACATTGTTAAATTTATCATCAAATCTCAGCAAACAAAAAAAACTTAAAACCATAAAAAATATTTTAATTTTGGGAACATAGTCAAAAGAAAAATGAACCTAAGAAAGTATATAATCAGCTAAATTATAGTAATCATCAATTTTAGTGTTTTCAAAGTAATCATTTCTAAATCCACTTTAAATTACTTAAAATATAAAGGGATATATTTTTGGAGCCACATGATTATCTGAAGTGAAACTCTTTCCCTCCTTTTCTTCCATCTTCTCTCCCTCTTTTCTTTTCGTTTCTTCAATGGCGGGGACTCGCGGAGGCGGTGCTTCTGGTCTGGAACCTCCGGATCGTTCATGTGTTCAAATTTATGTGAGTATCCTCGTGAATTTTACTAGTTTCCTTAAGAGACTTGATGAGATTTACGATGCAAGTGTGAAAATCTGTATGATAAATTCGTGCCGAGATCTTATTCCGGTGATGTTCTCTTTGCTCGGCCTCTAATATTGGCCATTCGGGTTCGCTGTATCGGAAATTAGTTTCGGAGATAGGGCTTTTGTTTCTTCTGGGTGAATCAGACTGAGAGAAAGAGAGCGAGACTTGAAAATGTTTCATACCTTGTTTTTGTTTTGGGAATTTATACTTTGATTAGAGTCAGCGATGTGAGATTACGATGAATCGATGATGCTCACTGTAAGTCTCTGTGATTCGTATGTCAAATATTTGGGTTTCTGAAATTCTGCAGCTGAAGCGTAAGGCAGAGCCGGCGATCAAAGAAGCTGAGCCTATTGAACTGTATACAAGAAGATCTGATAGATCTGGAGCGCATCAAGCTTATGGTTGTAATGCAGGTGAATTTTTTTGTTTCACTTTGATGAGTTTTGCTGATGGGTTTTACAAAGCATTTCATGGGTTTTTGTTTGTCTTACTAGTTACATGAAAGAGATAATGAAACTTTCTGCTAATACTGATAAGGAATGTCTGTGTTACCCACATGATTACTTCACTAAGTGGTTTTGGAGGGATATGCCATAACAATGATCTAATCCGCGGTTTTCAGGTGATAAGTCAAAGAAATTGATTGATTTGAACAAACATCCAGAGGAGGATGGTAATCTTGATCTAAATGTGGCAGCTGATACTTTAGGGGTGACAAATTCAGACTTGCAAGTTGCTCACTTGATGTAAACCTTTTTTTTTCTGGCCCTTGAGTGTGAACATGCTCTTGCTGTTTCAGGTACATGATATAACACTCCCGTTACGAGAAGTAGATTTGATACAAAAGGTGGGGAAGAGCAGATATGAATGGGAGTAAGCATATCATCTGAATTAAAAAATCACATTTGGATTCTTTGTGTTGCGAGTAACCATGTACCCTGATTATTATTTTGTTTGTTCTAGGGGACTCGATCATTTAACATCAAAGGAAACATATGAAAGCCTCAAGGTGGAAGAACATAGTCTATTGCATATACATTTCCTTGGTTGCAATTTTGGTTTGACAATCATGGTTTTTTGTTCGTATAGGAAGACATTCAAAACACTAGAATAATTGAGGAGGCAAAACCAGATGAACAGATGAGGTATTCCCTTGGATCATTTTAGTTCCCTTCTCTGTTGTATAGTGTATATGTAACCTGCTGATGGATGGGGTTGCTGAGAAACGAAAGAAAGAGAGGATTAAACTAATAAAATGCAAGCTTTCTTGGTTCTTTTTCTCATGATTAACACATCTATTTATTCTTACTCTCGGCATTTCAGGTTTCTGTATGTCACTAAAGAAGAAGACATCATGAGCCTACCTGGCTTACAGGTTTAATCTCCTTCAAGTAACTCTTCTGAATACATTTTCATCAAACCAAGAAAATTGACTGGATCATAGCTCTTGTTCCTATGTTAGGATTCGGAATTGATAGCCGTCAAGGCACCACCACCTGGAACAACTCTTGATGAGGTAAAGGTCAATGATAGACTCTTCTCAGGCGAGGCTCATAACTTAGTTGATGATATTGCAAAGTTTGTTTCTCCGGATCAGTACCCATACGATGTAAGTCCCATAGATTATTCTGCTGACTTTTCAGTTGGTTTCCACCAAGATACTTGTATCACAATAAAAAAAAAAAAAAAAAAAAAATAAAAAAAGAGCGAAAAAAAGAAGAAAAAAATAAAAAAACAAAGAAATAATGTAAAAAAAAAATAAAATAAACACACACAAAATTAAAAAAAAAAAAAAAATTTTATTGTTGAAAACACGTCCTTCACTTTATCGTTAGCTGAACAGGACGAGAACAAGAACTACTATCTTGATCAAGATGACACAACCGTGCAGCAGCAGCAGCAACAACAATCAAAATCCAGGCCCATAGCTGAAGTACCTTACAAGTTACAAACATAGATAAGGAAGGAGGATTTGCTAGTTTTACATAGCCATTTACTGATCACATTGGACCAAAACTGTGAGGTATTCATTTTTGCTTTTCTCTTGTACAGTATAGATGCCTGCGGTGCAAAAGAGTATACAATGTACATGCAAAAAATGAAAAATAATGGAATCGAAAAGCCCTCTTCTTGTCTCCTTTTGAGCCATTTGGCAAAATATATAGAATCAGTGAAAGAAATCAAGAGTTTCTTCTTGTCTTGTTGATGCTTCAGTACCATCTTGCTGTTATGACCTATTAAAAAACATGTCTTGAGATATGAGAGAGAGACACTGTAGTAGTTAAGAGTTAAGACTAAAACACAGTTTTCTTTTTGGTTACAAGTAATTTATCTTCATTTTGGGAAACTTGTGCAAGAAAGAAGAAGAAAGTATATGGATTAAACAATAGAAATACTAAACTTTCCATTACAATCGGACACCAATACAAAGAATCAGACAGAAATACTGGAATTACATTCACAATAACAAGAATACATTCACAATAACAAGAATTGTTAACACATATAAGTAGACACCACTTAGATCTAAGAGTTACATAAGAAGAAGTGTCTTCTTAATACATGGTACTCTCGGCACATAGACAAAGCCACCATAAGGCGGAAACCGGCCATCAACAAACATCGGCCTTAGGTGTGGCGGCGGTGGCAGAAACGGTGGCGGCGGTCCATAGCATCTTGTCATCATCACACGGGGAATATGCATCTGAGCACTTGGACGCATCATCACAGGCTCTTTCTTTAAACCATCTGAGACAATTCTATAGCCGAGTCCATAGACCAACCCTTGTGATTCTTGTACGTTGTGGCAGATCTGAGCCATCTTAGCGAAAACCCTAGCCGTTAGTTCGCTGTCTGAACCGGCGTGGTGTGCAGAGCCGACACGGTCAAGCCGCAGTTCATGTGCTAGACTCTGAAGACCAATTCGGCTACTTAGACCTTTATGTCGACCCGCCATCACTTTGAGATCGTAAACGGAACCGAAAGTTCTCGCCACAGCTTTCGCGAACCGCTCTGAAGTCNCACCTGGAACAACTCTTGATGAGGTAAAGGTCAATGATAGACTCTTCTCAGGCGAGGCTCATAACTTAGTTGATGATATTGCAAAGTTTGTTTCTCCGGATCAGTACCCATACGATGTAAGTCCCATAGATTATTCTGCTGACTTTTCAGTTGGTTTCCACCAAGATACTTGTATCACAATAAAAAAAAAAAAAAAAAAAAAATAAAAAAAGAGCGAAAAAAAGAAGAAAAAAATAAAAAAACAAAGAAATAATGTAAAAAAAAAATAAAATAAACACACACAAAATTAAAAAAAAAAAAAAAATTTTATTGTTGAAAACACGTCCTTCACTTTATCGTTAGCTGAACAGGACGAGAACAAGAACTACTATCTTGATCAAGATGACACAACCGTGCAGCAGCAGCAGCAACAACAATCAAAATCCAGGCACATAGCTGAAGTACCTTACAAAAAAAAAAAAAAAAAAAGGAAAAAAAAATTAAAAATATAACATAACAAATAACAAAAAAAAAAAAACAAAAAAAAAAAAATATTAAATTTAAAATTAAACAAAAAAAATAAAAAAAAAAAAAAAGAAAAAAAAAAAAAAATGAAAAAAAAAAAAATAAAAAAAAATAGAAAAGAAAAAAACTAATATAATATAAAAAAAAAAAAAAAAAAAAAAAAAATAAAAAAAAAAAAAAAAAAAAAAAATATAATCTTGTAAAAAAAAAAATACAATAAAAAAATAATGAAATAAAAAAAAAAAAAACATGAAATAAGAAAAAAAAAAAAAAAAAAAAAAAAATAAAAAATAAAAAAAAAAACACAGTTTTCTTTTTGGTTACAAGTAATTTATCTTCATTTTGGGAAACTTGTGCAAGAAAGAAGAAAAAAGTATATGGATTAAACAATAGAAATAATAAACTTTCCATTACAATCGGACACCAATACAAAGAATCAGACAGAAATACTGGAATTACATTCACAATAACAAGAATACATTCACAATAACAAGAATTGTTAACACATATAAGTAGACACCACTTAGATCTAAGAGTTACATAAGAAGAAGTGTCTTCTTAATACATGGTACTCTCGGCACATAGACAAAGCCACCATAAGGCGGAAACCGGCCATCAACAAACATCGGCCTTAGGTGTGGCGGCGGTGGAAGAAACGGTGGCGGCGGTCCATAGCATCTTGTCATCATCACACGGGGAATATGCATCTGAGCACTTGGACGCATCATCACAGGCTCTTTCTTTAAAACATCAGAGACAATTCTATAGCCGAGTCCATAGACCAACCCTTGTGAATCTTGTACGTTGTGGCAGATCTGAGCCATCTTAGCGAAAACCCTAGCCGTTAGTTCGCTGTCTGAACCGGCGTGGTGTGCAGAGCCGACACGGTCAAGCCGCAGTTCATGTGCTAGACTCTGAAGACCAATTCGGCTACTTAGACCTTTATGTCGACCCGACATCACTTTGAGATCGTAAACGGAACCGAAAGTTCTCGCCACAGCTTTCGCGAACCGCTCTGAAGTCACCGGTAAAAACTCTCCGGTGGTGTATTTGAGTAAATAAGCGATATCCGAGGATCCGTGAAACGTGACCCAAGTAACATTCGTTGTCCGGTTCAGGATCCGACTAAACTTGGTGAAAAAATCCTCGACGCCAATTCCTTGTTCCCTGATCTTATCCAGATCTAGACCGTTGCGCTTTAGGAACTCGATGGATTTGTCGTTTCTGGCGTCGTCGATTTCTCCAAAATCAGAGAAATTAATCTCCCAAGTACCACCGATTTTTCCGTCGCCGTCGAAGAGAGTAAGACCTAACTGGATCAGTTTCGTCTTGTCTACACTGAATTTCATATCGTCGTAGCGTTCCTCTTCCGTAGCGTATTTGGAAGTTTCCCTCAACGAACCCGGAAACTCGGTGTCAATTGCTATGAAACGGTAATTTTTTAGACAATCAAACATCAGATTCAACTCTTCCTTTTCATTCGAAAACCAAACTTCACGACACATCATCTGATTCATCTCTCCCGTATCGTTGTTTTGACCGTCTTTGTTGACTGTAAGACTGTTAAGACGAAGCTTTCTTTGACCTTCAGTTAGCGAGATAGAAAAACTCAAAAAAAGGAAATATCTGGAAACCCTAATTTCTGAATCGGTGACCTTCGGTTAGCGAGATATATAAAAAAAAGGAAATATCGGATTAGAGAAAAGGAAATATCGGATCACAGAAAAGGAAATACGGGATGTGAGACTTGGCTCCCAAGTTTAATGTTTTCCAGTTGTAGTTTTTTTTTCATTTGGTTTATACTTTTTATATTAATTGATCAACAACACTCACAATAAAAGTCGCCTTTTTTGATAAAAAATAAAATAAAATAATATATATTTTTAATCTATCTTATTGCTAATTATCCATTTATCTGTAAAGTTATTTGTATCTTTTACAAAAATCGGAATTTATATCCATTATAAAATAATTTTATATCCAATATAAAATAATTTTATCATCAATCATTATTTTGTAGCCATTGCAAGCAGAAAATATGTCTGAAATACTTTAAAAATAGTACAAACAACAAATTTACTTATCCTTAGAAAATATAAACCACACTGACTGAAGCAAAAGCTTTTCTCTACTCTCACTTGCCTCCAAAAGGGACTTATGATCTTATCAGTCATACTCATACCTACAAAATAATAATATTATTTTTAATCTATGTTACATTCATCTTTAAACTTATTCGTATCTTTTACAAAATTCGGAATTTATATCCATTATAAAATAGTTTTATCGTCGATCATTATTTTGTAGCCATTGCAAACAGAAGTATATGTCTGAAATACTTTAAAAATAGTACAAACAATTAATTTACTTATACTTATAAAATAGAAACCACACTAACTCAAGCAGAAGCTTCTCCTCTCCTCTCACTTGCCTCCAAAAGGGACTTGATGATCTTATCAGTCATACCTTCCACAAGTGGTAACAAATGTCCTGATCCAGAAATTTCATGGTAACGAATCCATGGAAGCTTTGATGCAATATAGCGCTGAAGCTTCACTGGCACAAACTTATCTACGTCGCCATTCCAAAGGTGAACCGAGCCATTCTTGTTTGGGAACGGATCTTTAAGGTCTAACGGATCGAATTCCCAGCTCGAAAATCCAACATTCAAATCTCGGTGTAGGCTTTCGAATTCACCTTGTTGTCTTGTGTATGCCTGCAAAAAAACAAAGACTCAACACATCATTATCATTTCTTCAAAGTGTTAAAGGAAGCATCAAACTTATAGAAGTGCTTGTACCCGATTTGGTCTGACGAATCCGAGCTTAGACAAGACCTCCATGTCCTGACGTGAGAAAATGATGGGGTTACCGGAGATCACATTGGAGAATGGGAACCATTTCTGAGTGTTCCACCAATAAGTAAGCCAAGGAGCATAGTGAGCTACTCGAAGTGCCCATTGATCTGCAGGATACATTGGAGAGAAAGCTTCTCTTGTTATGTCACCCGGTAAGTTTCTCCACCAGTAGTTAACCGCCGGAGCCACCAGCGCCATTCCTGCTAACCTGAGAGTTCAAAACTAAACGCCTTGACATCGCAACTCAGCTATTTTTTCTAACCAAAGTTAAATACCTTTTTTGTTATACAGTCCAAGAGATGGACTCAAAACTCAGAATCAATTGAATCAAACACATCAATCAACTGCAGTACCTGTGAGGAATGTACTTAAGGCATGCCCATGTGATTCCACCACCCATGGAGAGACCAAAGACATGAAACTTAGGTCCTAGTCCTAACCCATCAGCAAGCTCCTCTATATCCAATGCTATGCTTCTCGGTGACCGATTCGGATCAGGATCACTCTCTCCATAACCAGGACGGTCAAAAGACACAGTGTATATCCTCAATTCCTCCCCAAGAGCCTAAAAATTTATGCACGAAGACACATTTTTTAAACTCATTTTACTTCAACAAAGACAGGAGCTTTGACATTTTTGCGAAATGTTTAAGCTATTCACATGTTATGGATGATTCTATTTCCACCAATGGGTGATGAGGGATTTGGCCGGAAAACTTACCGGCGATAAGTAATAGGGGAAAGGCGAGTCGTGCATACAAGAATCGAAGCCGTGGATATATATGATCTTGAATTTGGCTTCGTCTCTAGGGAATCCGAATTCCTTGTAAGCCAGATGTCTTCCGTCTCTCAGTTTGATCCTCGGCGCTGTCACGGCGGCTCCACCGGGAGAGCCGAAGATTTTCGGCGGTGGTGGTTGGATTGATTGATAGACCCATGCCAACGCTCCGACGAACGATACCAGGAGAATTGTCTTGACGAAACCTGCGTAATCGAAGAAGCAAGTCTTCAAAGAACATTTCCAGCTTCTTGGGAATTCTTGGTGTCAACTAAAATGTTGTTTCTTGGCTAATAAGTTAATATGATCAGGATAGACAGTCTTTCAAAGTTGAAACTGGTAAATTCTGTGAAGATGAAAAAATTTCACAAATTCTTCATGTGATTGAAAGACAAAAGCGGATAACTTATCTGCGAAGACCACCGAAAGAAAATTCTTGTTTTAACCAAAAATATATACTATCAATCATCAATGTATTATTTACCTCAAAGCACATGCCCTAAAATCTAAGTTGGTGTACCAAACTACCAAATCAACCGTATCAACTTTTTGAATTCAGCTAAATTATCAGAATCGAAACCGAAAAGAAATAATTTTACATTATTACATTCAGAATTACTAAAATTATATATTTTTAAATTAAAAATAAGTAAATACAATATTAATTAATTTTTTGACCTTTATAAAAAAAAAAAAAACTAAAACCAAACTGCATTCAAACCAGCAACCAATTATCTCAAATTTGATTAAAATATTCCAAACAAATTAGCTTTCCGTTCTAACGCCCATCCAACCATCTACAACTTTGATAAAAAAAAAAAAAAAATCTAGAATTTTTTTTTCATTTGCAATAAATGTTCTTTCAGAAAATTAAAAAGAATGGTCAGAACAAAAGATGAGGAAGAAGATAATTTATCTCCTTCCAGCTTTCTACAGATATTATTAGCTTTAGAGAAGGTAAGAGTCTCGGATTTTATTGTACAAGTGAGACTGAACATAAACAAGAACTTAAGAAAGATGAAAATCAGATTTTAATTAGTACCAGGTGACGATCTTTTTTTTTTTTTTTTTTTTTTTTTGGGTAAAATGTTAAATACCAGGTGACGATCTTTCTTGAGTGTTTCTGGTGTGAGATCTTGCAGAAGCTGCAGATTTGGTCTTCCCCTCTGCTCCTTCTCCAGACATTCTCTCTATCTCTCTTTCTCTTTGGAAAAATTTCCAGGAAAATAACTAGAAAACCAAACAACAGTAGAAAAGTTTGGTGAGGCGAAGGCTTAAGAGCTTCCCTCTTTATGAGTTTTTGTCTTTATATATAAATGATTTAATAGTAACTCAATTGGATTTTAGTTTCTTTTTGTTTTTTAAAAAGAGCAAATCTGCAGAAAAGTAAAGATACGTGGACCTTTCCAGTTTCTATGACGAGTTGTGCTACTAATTAGTAATCACGTTAGGAACTCGGAATACTCCAAGAGTAAACATAAAAAAAACATGGGTCACGTGACCTTTGAAAAGTTCTCAAATTTGGTGAAAACTTTTGGTTTTCTTTATAACAATTCTTGATCTTCAAATTTGGTACGAGCATTTTTTTTTTACTGAGATTGGGTTTTAAACAAGTTGGTTTTCTTTATAACAATTCTTCTTGTATTATAATTTCTTCCCCTAGCGATGTAGCTCTGTTTCTTAACAAACCAAATAAATGTACATATATATACATATATAATCAATCAACCATTTATATGTTTCATAGCTTAATTTCTTGAAGTTGTTCTCCGTGTAGAATTTTGGGTTTTGCCATTCTACGACGGTTCCTCTAAATCACGGAGAAGCGATCATGGTGACATTTGTTTGTCATCGAAGCAAATGATGCATGTTTGTTGGAGTTGTTCATGCAACTCACTGATGAGATATTGTTTTACTAATCATCTATACCATTCAGCAAAAAAAAAAATCAGAAAAGAGATCTTTTTGCCAAAAATAATGTACAAGTCACAAAAACGATCCGACCCGGTTTTGAGTCGGAAATACCCTAATCCGACCCGGACCGGGTGGTTATTTCTTGTGGTCGTTAACGCGAGACCGGATAAGTTGAAGAAATCCCCGACCGTTATTTATTTTCGGAGACGGGATACTGAAAGAGAGACAGAGGATCAAACAATGGCGACTGTGAAATTCTCTCTTCCCTTCGTTTCACCATCACCACCTTCTTCTTCAACTCAGTCCAAGCTATCAGCGGCGTCTCTCATCCCCAATGCGGCGCGTGCGTTTAACGCGACACCTTCGCCGGCGAAGTCGCGGTTCATGGGTAAGTGCCTGAGAGCAAAACCGACGAAATCCATATCATCTCGCTCCGGAGGAACCACCTGCTCTGCTTCATCTTCTCCGGCGACTCCTCTTCCCTCCGCTCTTCTCTTCGATTGCGACGGCGTGCTTGTTGATACCGAGAAGGACGGTCACAGGATCTCCTTCAACGAAACTTTCAAAGAGGTTTTACAAAAAATTAAACCCATTTAATTTAGAAGGTCGATCTTGAGTTTCGGTGTAATTCCGCAGAGAGATTTGGGTGTTGCCTGGGATGTCGATTTGTACGGCGAGCTTCTGAAAATCGGCGGTGGGAAAGAAAGGTATAGTTTTTGAAAAATCAACTGCATTTGCTGAATCATTTAGTCTCGTTTGAATGAAACTGAAGTGGATCTTTGGATAGTAGAATTGAAAATTGTCTTTTCTCTCAAGTACAAGTTTTTTAAAAAAAAAATTGAGATGGCTTTGTTTTGTAGGATGACGGCGTATTTCAACAAGGTTGGGTGGCCAGAGAAAGCTCCCAAGGATGAAGCAGAGAGGAAAGATTTCATAGCTGGTCTTCACAAGCAGAAGACCGAGCTTTTCATGGTTCTCATCGAGAAAAAGCTGCTTCCTCTTCGACCCGGTGTTGCCAAGTAGGGCTACTTCTACTGTCCAATTCTATATTCTTGATACTATCACTTGCTTTTGGATGCATATTTTCTTGATTATGGAGTCTCCTGATGCTATGAATGTTTAGAATTTTATAGAAACATCAGCTTCGGCTATCTTGGTTAACTAAGCCTTCTTGTTGGAACTTTTGCAGGCTGGTTGATCAAGCTTTAACGAATGGAATAAAAGTCGCCGTGTGTAGCACTTCAAATGAGAATGCGGTATGATATCAAACAGGTTCTACTACTTCAGTTTCCAAGGCCATAATACTCTTCACCATATATATATCAATGTCCTGATGAGTTTTCTTTAAAGAAGACTAGGCAGCTACGATATTAGCAAGAATGTTCTCAAATATGCGAGATTCGTCTAGCTTCGAACAAATTGTATAAACTCTTGTGGAAGCATGGAAATGCGAATCAACGTTTTCTCATTCTGTCCTGGTCTCAGGTTTCCGCTATAGTTTCATACTTGCTTGGACCAGAACGAGCAGAGAAGATCAAGATATTCGCAGGAGATGTTGTCCCCAAAAAGAAACCCGACCCGGTAATTTATTCACCTTCCCATTCTATCACAACAAGAGCTTGCTTGCTTCATCTTGGTTAAATACGAGTTATCAAACATTTGTTTTAACAGGCCATCTACAACTTAGCAGCTGAAACCCTTGGAGTCGATCCCTCAAAGTAAGTGTTACTAACATTTTTTTACATGAGAATGAGTCGGTTTTAGAAACTCTTCTAAAGATTTTGGCTCTGTTTTGTGTGTGCAGATGTGTTGTGGTTGAAGACAGCGCGATCGGACTAGCAGCTGCAAAAGCTGCGGGAATGACTTGTATAGTTACAAAGAGTGGGTGAGTTTTAGTAGAGATCCCTCTTCTGAAAACCAGAATCTCATTCACAGATTCATATCGATCAGAAAATGAAATGAGTATTTCATCTCTGGATTTGCAGATACACGGCGGATGAAGATTTTGAGAACGCAGACGCGGTTTTCGACTGCATTGGAGACCCTCCTGAGGAGAGGTTTGATCTAGCATTCTGTGGAAGCCTTCTCCAGAAACAGTTCGTTAGTTAAAAGTTACAAAAAACCCCATTGAGAACAAAATGATCTTTAACTGTTTCTTTGTCAACATTGGTGTGTATAGTGAAGAGAAATATTCATTGTAAAACCATATAATTCGATCACACAAACTCTCTCTCTCTCTCTTGACATTTCCATTACCAGATGCATTGATGGATTGAGATTTTTCTCGGTTTCAACTTCTATTGGGGCTATTTACGGCCATGTGAAAATTTCCTTGCATGTTCTTCACTGCAACGATACGACCTCATGACAAGAACAGCTATCGGTTATAGGAAGTTGATCAGAGTGACACAAGAAAAGTAAGGCAAGTGACACAGGTCGAATCTACGAAAGAGACAATGTCTGAATCACATGTTAATCATGATAACGATAAGAATTCATCAGAAGAAAGGTGTTCTGAAGTGAGTCAAGAAACTGAGAAAGAATCTGCGTGTGTGAAGGCTCATAAATATCACCCTCTTGATCGTGTTATTGGCGAAGTTATGGACCTGTCTCTTATACACATCTAGATGTGTATAAGAGACAGCTATCGGTTATAGGAAGTTGATCAGAGTGACACAAGAAAAGTAAGGCAAGTGACACAGGTCGAATCTACGAAAGAGACAATGTCTGAATCACATGTTAATCATGATAACGATAAGAATTCATCAAAAGAAAGGTGTTCTGAAGTGAGTCAAGAAACTGAGAAAGAACCTGCGTGTGTGAAGGCTCATAAATATCACCCTCTTGATCGTGTTATTGGCGAAGTTATGGACGAACGACAAACTCGACACAAGAAGATTGATTTTAAAGAGATGGTTAAAATAAATAAAATATAAACAGAGATGATCAAGATGAATTGTTTCATATCATCTGTGGAACCCCGTAACATTTCAGAAGCTTTGAATGATGAGTTCGGGGTGTCAGCTATGCATGAGGAGATGGATCAATTTACTCGTTTAGACGTATGGGATCTTGTACCTAAGCCAAAAGACATCAATGTTGTTGGGACAAAATGGATCTACAAAAATAAGATTGATGAAGAACGAAACGTGGTCATGAACAAGGCACGGCTTGTGGCACAGGGTTACTCTAAGATATAAGGTATAGATTTTGATGAGAACTTTGCTCCAGTGGCTCGTCTTGAATCCATTAGATTCTGTTTGGAATCGCCTGTGAGCTGAACATCAGGTTGTACCAAATGGATGTCAAAAGTGCCTTTCTAGATGGTCTTTTGCAGGAAGTGGTGTATGTATCACAGCCCAAAGGATTTGAAGATCCTAAATATCCTGATCATGTCTACAAACTAAAACGGGCTCTGTATGGTCTCAAACAAGCACCACGAACCTGGTATGAAAGATTAATGCAGTTTCTCTTGGACTCGGATTTCAATCGAGGCTCGATTGATAAGACCATGTTCATCCCTTCAGAAGGGAAAGACATACTTATTGTACAAATTTATGTAGACGACATCATCTTTGGCAGTACCAGTGATTGTCTTGTGAAGAAATTTGTGTCTACTATGACCCATGAATTTGAAATGAGCATGGTTGGGGAGCTGAATAATTTCTTGGGATTACAAGTTAAACAATCAAATGATGGGATATTTGTGTCTCAAAGCACTTATGCAAGGAACTTGGTGAAGAGATTCGACATGCAAACCAGCAAAACAGAAAGGACACCAATGAGTACTACTAGCAAGCTCTCCCGAGACAGTTAGGGACAAGTTGTGGATGAAAAACTCTACAGAGCTATGATAGGCAGCTTGTTGTATCTTACAGCTAGTTGACCGGATCTATGTCTCAGTGTGGGTCTATGTGCTCGTTATCAAGCTTCACCACGAGAGTTTCCCTTGAGTGCAGTCAAACGCATCATCAAATATGTCAAGGGTACTTTGGATTTTGGAATTCACTTTACTAAACATACTAACGAAAATCTTGCAGGTTTTTGTGATGCCGACTGGGCTGGATGCTTTGATGACCGAAAGAGTACCTCCGGTGGATGTTTCTTTTTTGGAAACAATATGATTTCGTGGCACAGCAAGAAACAAAACTATGTTTCGCTATCTACTGCTGAAGCAAAGTACATTGCACTCGGAAGTTGATGTACTCAGCTGCTATGGATGAAACAGATGCTCGCAGATTACGGCATTCAATCAGGTTCTATGCTAGTTAATTGTGATAACAAAAGTGCTATTGGTATATCTAAAAATTCAGTTTAACACTCACGAACCAAACATGTGGACATTAGACATCACTTTGTTAGAGAATTGGTTGAGGAAAAACTTGTTGTGATTGAACATGTAGCATCTGAGAATCAACTTGCTGATATATTTACTAAACCCCTTGATCTTAATAGCTTTCGGTATCTCAGAAAAGCTTTGGGTATATGTGAGCAATGAATACATGACGATGGGGGAGGGCTGTTGCAGAAGAAGAACTTTCCATCACAGGCAGCAACCCTTAAAACCACATGCAGGCAAGTCAAGCATAATATGTTTCACTAGAGTTATCGTGCAATCAGTCCATGAGAAACGTCTTAAAAGAAGAACACTCAAGTTGGAACTGAATGCAAAACATTTAGATTCTGATCTTGATCACTGTTCGGATAAGAACTTGATTTATGTCTGGTTGACCTGTACCGAATTAAAGAGGAGTCGAATGTTAAGTTAAAGACCTGAAGTGGTTCCCTCTCTTGAAGTAATAGTGATTAAACAATAATCGGGTCAATCGTGACATAGATCAGAAAAATACATTTCATGTGGAATGACTTGTTCTTTGGTTTTGCTGGAACTAACTGTGTTTTAATCAGATGTGTGAAAACAACTCGGCTGAGTGTTCTGTTGCATATCTGAGCCTGTAAGTTTAGGTATTTTCTTCAAAACTTTAGCTTGCGTGTGATGGGAAGTCAACCTTGCAATGGCACTTCTCGGTACGATCCGCAGTTCACAAGCTGAGGTAGGCTCGTAGCAAGTGTGGTAGCGTTGTTACTAGTTTTAATGCAGGTTGATTCTCAATCGATGTGTGTTCAGGTTCGGTTAAGAACATGGGGTACTCATAGTTCTATGTCAAGGATGTTAAGTCTAAGTGTTGGGGTCTTTATTGTGTTTGGATTTACATGACTTAGGCCTTGAGTACTTGTTATCTGTTTTTTTTAAAGCCCGCAAGAGTAATGGGCCCGCTAAAGCCCAAATTTCTTTACGATCTAATCCGTGTCTCGGAGTGTCATTAGGTATGCCGCTCATTTATAAGCCTAGAAGTGACGATTCATGTGCCACTCCGTCCCAAAATCTGTCTCAAGAGGAAAACCCTAAAGATAATCTCAATCTTCTCTCGAGCCTCAAGATGATTCCTTCTTGGACTCGCGGCCAAACCCGAAAAGCTCTTCCTGAAGCCGTTCGTATTCATCAATCCGTTCCAGACGATTCCAAAACTCTTGCATCTGCTCTTCTTCATCTCCGAAATCCCAATCGGCGTGATGGCAAAGCCCCGGTAGTAGTGCACGATCTGGAAGATGATCGCCTTGAAGTCCAGTGGGATTCTCATCAGTCTCCTGAGAAAAATCCCTCTTCCTCCGCCAAGTCTGACACACATGCATCTGAAGAAGAGAACTCGGCAGAAACAGGAGGTTTCGATGACCCCCGGGAAGCTGGTACGGACTACGAGTTCTCGGACTGGGAGCTTCGCTGTGCTGAAAATCGTACATTGTACAAGGAGTGGTTGCATATGCATCCATACATGACACGACCGTTGCACATTCCCCACATGAACTTTTCATCTCGTTTGGCAGCTATACGGTATGAGTCCTTTGATCAGAGAAATTTCCATAATCAGATGTTTATGCCATTGACGGATCCAAAACTTGAAGGAGTAAAACAAGCTATAACATGGTCTGGTATGATGTACACTGTGTTGGATGTTGAGCAATACTGTCCGACGATAGTCAAAGAGTTCTATGCTAATCTTGGGGACTTAGAGACTCGTCATGGCACAACCTTTGTGTTCATACGGGGCTTGCTGTTTGAGTTCTCCCCAGCCATTATAAATTGGATGATGTGTCTCCCGGAAGGTGCTTCCAATGGAGATTGGAATACGATTGATCTGCAAGAAGTGGTTCGTGCTCTTACAGAAATGAAAAGGTCCCAGTGGATAGGTCTTAGGTCATGTCATCTGTCCAAGAGGGCTGGAGTTCTGTATTGTCTATGCTGTCACAACTGGATGCCAACGACAAACAAGACAACCATGGAGATGGATAGAATTCGCTTTGTTCATGCTCTCCTGATGGACAAGGAGTTTAACTTTGGTCAGATGGTCTTTGAGAAGATCATGCATGTTGCACAGCACCCAACTCCAGTTGATCGGATACTGTCGTTTCCAAATTTGATTCACCAGCTTCTGCGATTTCAGAGAACTGTGCCTATTCATCGAACTGATAACACTCATATTTTACTCCTAAAACCTATTATTTCAAGATCGTTTATAAGTGTTTTAACCCGGTTTTCAACGCTTTTAAAGTGATTTCCATGTTTCCTAGTCTTAAGAGTCATTCAGGGAAATTGGACAAAAATGACACATTTTGGAGCAAAACGGAAACTTGAAGGACATGTGCTCGGAGCTATAAGTTCAGCATCAGATGACAATCTTCCCACCACAAGATCGAGCTCATATTTGGAGACAAGATATCCCTTCCAGCTGTCTTTCATGCCGAGGTGGTTTGAGTTCAATCACACGGTTGGATCTCAAGTTACGAGGGAAGCAAGAAGGTCCGTCATACACGTCCCCAGAAGAAGGACGGCCGCGCCACGGATGCTCAGAAGACCAATGGCCATGCCACGTCTGGTCGCTCGCGCGGCCAGACCATTCCAGCCCATCCCGAGCCCGTTTGCACTTATCCGATATTTTCCTGAGGTTAAAACGCAAAGCCCACTTTCTGAAGACTGGGAGCCTATATAAAGGGACCTTAGGGTTTCAGAAGAGGCGTGAATTCACACACAGCTTTTCAGAAACACTTTTCACGCCGCAGAGAGAGAGAGAGAGAGAGAAAGAGTTCGACAGCCTCGGAGTTGAAGATCTCGAGAGAGAATTCTTCTGCAGCCGCCCACTTCTTCTTCCTTTCCCTTTCATCTTTTGTTCTTAATTCTTTGCTTTTTAATACTTTAAGAAAACCTCTCTTCAATCGATTTCCTTTGAAGAAGCTTTCTCACTTTGTTTCTTATTCAATACAATTCGCACCTTTCATATCTCAAAGATGTCTCTCGTTCCCATGAACGAGTAGTCATCTAGTTGGGTTTTTAAGGGGGTGTTCGAAGGGGTTTAATCATGGATCGATTTTGCTAAGTTGATAGAGATAGAGTTTCTTCTAGGTATCTTTGTTTATGTCTTGTTCTTATTGCATGTTTGCTTCTCTGATCAATTAGCAACTGATTCCAGGACGACTAGATACACGAACGTGTGGTCTATTGTCTGGATCTAGAGGTTAACGAGCGGACCGCACCGTAGGATTCTTCGGCATATCGACGGACCGCACCGTGAGTGTTTACAAATAGGTGAATGATATGTATACGCGGTTGTCTTGCATCGTGGGATGAGAAATCATATCCGCAGTGCAAGATAAACGCAGGTGGCTATCCGTGAAAGTGGGGTAGTCAATGTCGACCGTTTCAGCTTAAGAACCTAACCCATAAAATCGTTTAAAACCTATCTTGTTGCTTGTTAGATCCGATCCATGAACCCCGGAGAACATCCCTGAACGCAACGCCTGTAATTCATTGATTTACAACCGTTTAATTCTCTTTCGCTGCTTGATATTACTTTTGCAAACCGTGACAAACTACACCCCAAGATCCCCTTTTGGTTTAAAGAAGTTAGAAATCCTAGGGCTTTCGCAAACAACAATCTCTATGGATTTGATCCCTTAATATACTACTTGGATTGCTTTGTACTTGCAGCTGTCTTAGGGGTAAAACTTGAAGTAAAAACCCCACCGCATCAAGTTTTTGGCGCCGTTGCCGGAGATTGTTTGCTTTCGCGAATTTTTAGTTTCTAATTTCTCTTTTCGACCGCGTTGAATTTCAAGCTTTTCCGTTCATTGCTCACGATTTTCTTGTGTTTACTTCTCATGTTTCAGGTGTATGACCACAAGGAGGAACGCTTCCAACGTCTTGCCCCACCACATCGAAATCGACAGGCACGAAAAAGAAATCAGAAGGTTAAGAAGACAGATCAGCATGGCCGAAGAAGAGGCCGCTCTTGGAGTTCAACGAAACCGCGAAGAGATTCTTCGCAACACTGGTCGAGCACCTCACGTTCCACAAGACGGAGAGCCGTAACACGACAACAATGGAAATCCTATCAACCGCATTCCCGAAGCTGACTCGGATAAAGAAGAACGCGATCCTGCCTTTCAGCAAGGAGGACACAACCCGATCGTCGAAAATGGCGCGAACCAAGCAAATCCTATCGTCCAACCAGATGACCGAGACGCCAACCGACCTGTTCTAACCGCCAACCAACCAAGGCGAGTTAGAAACCACACCATAGCCGATCATGACACCCCTGATCAGCACTTCCAGAATCGAGCCAAGATTCAAGTTAACGTCCCCCATGAGGACGAGTTGGAGATCAAAAAGCAAATCATCTCCTTGGTGAAGCAAAACTAGTTTCATGGCCTATCAAACGAACATCCGATGGACCACATCGAGTTACTTGAAGAGATTTGCAGCACCACGTGCACGAAGACAAACCGTATCCCTCCCGACTATCTGAAGTGCAAACTATTCACATTCTCCTTGAGCGACAAAGCTCATAGATGGCTGAAGACTTTACCACCAGGATCGATCACTAACTGGGTGGAATGCAAGTCCGCTTTCCTCAACTATTTCTACACAAAGTCACGATCTAATCTACTGAGAAAAAAGATCCAAGGCTTTCAACAAAGACCGGTCGAGTCATTCTTTGAAGCATGGGAGCGATTCAAGGACTATGAACGCGACTGTCCTCACCATGGTTTCTCCGGAGCCAGCTTGCTAAACACGTTCTACCGCGGACTGCAAGCTAGGTATCAACTCTCACTCGACACGGCTAGCAACGGAGCTTTTACAACAAAGACGGAGCGACAAGGACGCGCACTCATCGAAAACCTCGCTGTAAGCAACAACTGTCCGGATTATGATAGAAATCTTCGAACCGGAGACTCTGATTCTAAGCAGATAGCCGAGCTGAAGAACATGATGAGCCAGATGCTCAGAGGACAGCAACGCAGTATCAATGCGTGTGAGACCGCAGGGGAAAGAAAAGAATCTAACTCGGGAGACGATGGAGACGAACTCTACACGCGAGAAGAAGAAGTTAACTTCATAGGAGGACATAATTCATATCCAAACTGAAACTTCAACAATGGATTCAACAACAATTTCACGAACAACAACAACCTCTCATACCGAAACTCGAACGTGGAGAACCCGCGAGATCAAGTATATCCACCTCAAGGAAGACCCTTTCAGAAAAAGTTCCAGAACGTGAACTACGGAAGCAACGGAGGCTACAAGCCGAAGCAACCCTACAACTCTCAGCTGACGCCCTACAGCAACCAGCAAGGAGCACCACAAGCTGCATCAAACGCACCATACCCATCACGAGAAGAAAAACTAGAAGGATTGATGCAACAGCTGATGTTGTCTCAACAAAAATCAGTTAAGGACCTCAACATCAAGGTAGATTGCATGTACAATGACCTGAAAGGCAAGTTCGAAACCCTATCTTCCCATGTGAAGAAATTAGACATGCAAGTCTCTCAAACTGCTGAAACCATCAAGAGACAAGCAGGGATCTTTCCCGGAAAGGTAGAGGATAATCCGAAAGGATTCTGTAACGCGATCTTAGCAATCGCCGATGAAGCCAAGGAGCTAGAGCTAGCTTTGGGAGAAAAGTGCAGATTCGTCCCACTCTTCCCAACGATAAAGAAAGGAACAGCCAATCCACCTTTTAACACTCCGGAGAACCGCGGATTCGATAGGCTGAGGAAAGAAGAAGATCCAGGCGCATTTACCTTCCCATGCTCGATCACGGGAATGAACTTTAAAGATTGTCTCTGCGACACAGGAGCTAATATCAATGTCATGTCCTCGACAATCGCTGAAAGGTTAGGAATAACAACCTATTTCCCCTCACCGACGCAGCTAGTGTTCGGAGATTCGTCTAGGAAGAAATTGAATGGCATGGTTTACAACATCCAACTTCTTGTCGGATATAAAATAGTATCTACTGACTTCCATGTGCAGGACATGGGAGAAGACAAAGATAAACCATTGATACTTAGAAGACCCTTCTTGGCCACGGTAGGAGCGAGGATCGAACACGTAAGTAACTTCGTAGTCTTCCTACATATAAGCTAGAAAAGATACTACCCAAAGGAGCTAAAAACTTCGCCACCGGAAACAAAGAGCCACACGACTTAAAAGGAGAAAAAGGGTATGATATTAAAAGCAGACCAGCTCCACTCGAGACCTTTCTCCAGAATTGAAATCTTGATCCCTCCCGAGCTAGAAGAACTGGGAGAAGAGGAAGTGTCAAAGTCGGTTCAGAAGACAAAGCATGTGATCTTAGAAGCTAAAATTCTAAAGAACGGAAACAGAGGCACGCTGCTGATATGGAAGCAAGGAAAAGCTTTAGGAGAGACAACTCCTGAAGCACTTTCCTCAACTGCCTGAGCTCCAAACAAAGTCGAGCTAACCGACTTAAATAAAAGCGCTTGGTGGGAGGCAACCCACCCGGTACGTGTTTTCTTTTTAATTTTCCTTTTTTCCTTTCTAACAGCTAGTTTTTGCAAGTTTTGTGTACTTAGGCATAAAAAAAATATATATATATATATAAAACCAAGAAAAACCCAAAAACATGAGGAGGAGTCTCAGAAGAAGGCTGGCGCACGAGGGACGGCCCGTGCCGCGGCGAGACGAACAGTGGCCGCGCGACGGACAGCGACCGCGCGACGGACAGCGACCGCGCGGAGGAAGGAAGCCTGGTCGCGGCCGCGACAGGGCATGGCGCGGCCAACGGTCGTCTGAGCGACCAATCAGGAAAAACTTACGTTTTTCCTCCCGAACCGAACTTCCCGCGTTTTGGTACAATCCAGCACCAAAAGTTAATCCCGTTAATGTAAGATAACATATTTAATTGATTCGTGGCCAACACGCTAGGTAAGTTCTCTCGTTTTAAAATTTTTTGAAAACAAAAAGTTTTTGGTGATAAAAACACCTTTTTAAAAGCAAAAAGAAATTTTTAGGATCAAACTCTCTTTTCTTCTTCTCTCCCAAAAGACTTGGAGATTTTTGAGAAATCCTAGTTTTTTCAAATTTGAACATTTTTCAAAAATTCTTTGGCCTAAGCTCACCTATTTTCAAAGGAGATTCACTTTTTAAAGTTCATTCATCTTCATCTACAAGGTATGATCTCTAATTTTACAAATCACTAAAGAACTCAATTTTGGGATCTCTCTTGCTTGACTAGAAAATTGTCTAGGATGCTTGGATAATAGTAGAGAACCTTGGATAGAAGATTTAGATTGTCTAGATTTCGATTTTTGCAAACAAATTTAGAAAAAATTGAAATCCTTGAAATAGAAAAATAGAGCATGCCCTAGAAATCGAATTTTGATGATACTATTGGAAAATTTGCTTAGTTTGGACTTTATTCATGCTGGGTATTACTTAAAAACCAAAGTTTGATGAGAATAAGTTGGTAAAATCGATTTATTGGAAAATTTTTGGTTTGGAAATCCAAATTTCCGAAAATAAAGCATGAGTACCAAATTGATCATGAATATTAATGCATAAACTCGATTGGTTTCAGTCTTGAAAACTCTGGATATATGTCTTGTATATCATTGCACTTGAGAATCCATATGACACATCAAATTCACATGTTTCGTCGAGTTTTTTTTATTTTATTTTGCAATGTACAATGAGCTACGACCGGAACTTCGAGATACGTTCGAAGAATAGAGAGCGACCAAGCTCTTCGAGAAGTTCTTCATCTCGGCAAGAACACGAGACAGATCTAGGAAACCCAAGTCTAGACACCACTCTATGGAGCTACGTGGAGGAACAAAGAAGAAGGTTCCGCGGTTCATTGATAGCACGCACAAGCCGCGATGACTCACCTCCACCCCAAGAGCCAGCAAGAGAGCTGAACCCTTCTCCTCACAAGCGCAAGGTCCGAAACTTTGGGGCACCAATGGACGCAAACATCGATTATTTGGAGGAGATGAAGAAGATGGAGATAAGAACAACCTTAAAGATCGATTACTCCGCTTTAGACGCTTTGTGCATCACCGAGGATGTCACATGGTACTTGGACGAGCTAAGGCTCAGGACCTTTATGGAGATTGATCGACACACTTACAAGGAACTCGCCCAAGAGTTCTTAGCCTCGGTGCAGCTGACATACCATAGAGGAAGGAAATCAAATCTGAAAGACGCGAGACAAGCATTGAAGAAGAGTGGAGTGCAGAACTTTGGGGACTCATGGGCCGAGGCATTTACGACAAGGGAAGGCATCCGTCTACTTTTCTTTCACACCCAGCCGTGCGCTTTGTGCACTGCCTCATAGCACACCGACTTTAATCTCGCAGTAACCAATCATGCATCCTCATTCCAGAGCTCGTCATACTTCAGTCCGCCTTTAGGGACGAGCCACTTTCAGCATGCTTTGGATGCATCCTACCAGAGAGACTAGTGCGAGTGAAGCACGACATCACCGCACCTAGATGGGAGACTGCCTTCACGACTTATGGAGGCATCATCACAGCGATAATGGACGGAGCAGGAGTAGACACCAGCATCGAGACGCCCCTAGATGAGGCTTGGTTTGAATTGTCCTAGTTTCAGACGGACAGGAACTTGACAGGCGCAGCAATGGCTCCAGACAGGTTCGGATACCGCTACCGACTAGGGAAGGGAGACAACCGCACGATTTATTTACCGTCTCCCACAGTCCCGTGACTTTCAGAGAGTTTGCCACAGTGGATCCCGAACCATGACGAGTTCCGCACAGAGTTCTCACGTCTACCCCTTACCATTGGAGAGTATGTAGCCGCTAAGGCTAAGATAGAGGCAATCCGACAGAGGACCTACCACCAAGCCTCATCTTCCTCCATGCGCAGTACCTCACGATCCGCTGCGCCGTCCACCTCGACTTATCCCGCGATCACCGCACTTCAGGAGCAGCTAGAACGCCAGAACGAGATGCTTGAGAAGATGGTGTGACAGCTTCGAGAGAGAGGACACATAGATGTCAACCTTTAGACCCTGAGTTCAGATGCCTAGAAGACTTCGCGTCTCGGCCAACACTCCTTCTGCTTACGAGCCTGGTTCCATCTATTCCACCCCTATCCTTTATTTTTCATTTATACTTTATCTTTCATCTATTAACAGTCATTCCTAACCTGTCACCACTATTTCACACTAGGGACAGTGTGATTTAAGTCTGGGGGGAGTTCGTACTAATGACTTTGCTTTGTTTTTGGTTTTTATTTGAGTATTTTCTTTTTTTTTAAGGACTAAGAACGATGTATTTCGATATATATAATATGGTTTTAGGGATTATGATGCAAAACCAAGGATGATATTCGACCAGTGTGCTTCTACGCTATTTCTAGTGACAGATTTTTCAATCTTTAGTACTATACTAGGCGGTAGCTAGAAAGCCAGAGATGCGACATCCTGGAGAATGCCGATCTATAGAGATTTCAGGGGAAGAAACACACTAGCTCTATTTTTATTGGACTTTAAACTGACTTTTAATTTCCTTGTCAACTGATTTAAGCATTCAACGAAAAAGGCAGAACGTTCAGGACATCTTTTTCCATTTTTACACACTCCCGTGTTGTTACCGAACGACCAACACATCAACAGTTGGTACCATACCCGAAACCCTTACCATCTTTTCATACCTCACGCAACTCTCTTGTTTTCACCATATGCAGATATGTGTAAAAACGACGGAGAGGGAGGAACGAAGGATCAAATGATTAAGGAACGGAAGTGTTAGCTACAAACGAAGGACGACCCATGCCTCGGAAAACCAGAAGAAATGGTACTATTCTCGTGATCCTTAAGACTCTTACATCGAGGCACTTCCCGTTTTATAAAAAAAAAAGAGAAAAGAAAAAGTAACTCGGATAAAGGACCCGAACTCTTTGGAGTGATGATGGTACTTATCCGCTAAAAATAGAGTTACATAAAAAAATAATAATAATAAAAAGAAACGGGAAGAAAATGTCTAAGAGCCTTAAGAGGATCGGAACATTCATAGAGGCGGAGTTTGTACGATATGGTGAGAAGTTTTAGGCGCCATCCAATCCGAACCAGACATAAGAAACTAAGTCCCGGGGAGTTGGCGGTATCAAGGAGAACTCGCGGATGCGCACGTGCGAAGAGTGATTGGAAATCGTGGACCTCAACAGTTCCACCTTCTCCTGTTGTTTTGCATAATAACTCGCACCTTCCGGAGATTTATACGATAACCCGAAACACTCTAAACCTCACCAATAAAAGCCTTTATACACCTAACCTCGTTGAATCTAGCTTAATATCCCTTGACAAGGATCATGCCAATCTTAATACTACTTAGAGAGCTGGTTGACCGAAACTTGGAGTTTAGATAGTGAAAGCTTCGTAAAGGACTAGTATTGAAGGAACTATAGTGAGAATTTTCTAGGTTGAACTTGGATAGACTTGTTTGATGACTTATGGTTTAGAAGGACGGTCGCTGAGTTTTTGCTAGTCCCTATATTTGCAAACCTCTTTCCAAGATTTTATCTGCGTTTAAGTCTGAGGACAAACAAAGGTTTAAGTCTGGGGGAGTTGATAACACTCATATTTTACTCCTAAAACCTATTATTTCAAGATCGTTTATAAGTGTTTTAACCCGGTTATCAACGGTTTTAAAGTGATTTCCATGTTTCCTAGTCTTAAGAGTCATTCAGGGAAATTGGACAAAAATGACACATTTTGGAGCAAAACGGAAACTTGAAGGACATGTGCTCGGAGCTATAAGTTCAGCATCAGATGACGATCTTCCCACCACAAGATCGAGCTCATATTTGGAGACAAGATATCCCTTCCAGCTGTCTTTCATGCCGAGGTGGTTTGAGTTCAATCACAC
>JAHZTW010000002.1:116476571-116486848 GCA_020283515.1 Alliaria petiolata | reverse complement strand
CTTCTCTGATCAATTAGCAACTGATTCCAGGACGACTAGATACACGAACGTGTGGTCTATTGTCTGGATCTAGAGGTTAACGAGCGGACCGCACCGTAGGATTCTTCGGCATATCGACGGACCGCACCGTGAGTGTTTACAAATAGGTGAATGATATGTATACGCGGTTGTCTTGCATCGTGGGATGAGAAATCATATCCGCAGTGCAAGATAAACGCAGGTGGCTATCCGTGAAAGTGGGGTAGTCAATGTCGACCGTTTCAGCTTAAGAACCTAACCCATAAAATCGTTTAAAACCTATCTTGTTGCTTGTTAGATCCGATCCATGAACCCCGGAGAACATCCCTGAACGCAACGCCTGTAATTCATTGATTTACAACCGTTTAATTCTCTTTCGCTGCTTGATATTACTTTTGCAAACCGTGACAAACTACACCCCAAGATCCCCTTTTGGTTTAAAGAAGTTAGAAATCCTAGGGCTTTCGCAAACAACAATCTCTATGGATTTGATCCCTTAATATATCATCAGACGGATTCAAAAGACTTGGTGTTAGGTAAATGCCAACAAAATTATCTAAAAACTTGGATTAAAAAAGGGATTTTTCAAGTTTAACTAAGTAAGCGTTTCAACTGTTACTAGGTGTTTTCCCGCACCTTGTGCGGGGTTCAGTTGATTTTTCAAAAAAAAAAATGTTTACCATTTTTTTCATCGATTTGGTCAATTGCATAGTGGTTTGTATGAGATAAAAAAAACAAAACTGGTTTCGACGAACTTTGGAGGTGAGCATTGGCTATCAATTCAAAATAACTAAGTTTCAACATCTCGGTCTTGCCTTGAAGTCTCCATCGACATAAGAAAGTCATGGTCTAATTCGTTGTCAAATAAACTTGAAATCTATTTGTTTTAATTTCAATTTTGTATGGCTTATTGTGTTTATCAAAAAGGACGGATAATTCTCTTACTATTTGAACAATTCATTTTTTGGCGCGGGGTTCAGTTAATTTTTTTAAACAATTGATAAAATTGGTTTATTTTACGTGAAAAAACAGTTTTATAATTTGGCTTTATTTAAAATCAAAATTAATATGTTTGTAAAGCAACAACTTGTTTTCTAAAATTATTTTTGTATTATCCGATAACAACTCACAAGTACCTAAGTAACATTATGAATTACAACTCATACATTCAGTTAAGAAAATCAACTTATAAAAAAAAGTTATATTAACCTGTGTCTTAAACAACGAATCGTGTCTATTAATTTATGAGGTATCAGAGCCGCTTTATAGTTTGTTTCCATTTAGTAATCAACAAATGAAACAATCCTTTTTTTTACATCAAATGAAACAATCTATTATCCTCAAAGAAGTTTTCAGAAATTATCTATAGTCAATAGCTTCGATAAACTTTTTCAATTACATGAGCGACTAATGAATATAGTGACAGTTTATTGTAGCTGCATAGAAACTGTCCATCAAACTTACTAAGAGGAAATCAATTATATTAAACTATGATGCATATGCAAAACAGTCCAGAGATAAAATGAGTAAATAAAAAAAGGTTTCATTACCCTTCTTCTACTTCATCATCGTCCCAGGTACACATCGATTTTTTCTTCTTCATGTTGTCCTTCTTATACTTTCATCTTTTTCATGCTCGATTTTCTTTCTTTTCCTCTTCTTACGGCTTTCTTATTTTACTCCAACTTTCTCATGTTCTCCTCCTTCTTCTTCATCTTCTTAATTTTCTTCCGCTTGTCTACATCTTTTTCCTTGTCTTTTTAGTCTTGTTCTTCATCAATTTCATCTTCTTCGTCTTTCTCTTCTTTATCTTTCGATTTTTCTTCTTGCTTGTCTTCTCATTCTTTTTATTTTTCGTCGGCTTTGTCTACTTCTTCTTTTTCTTCTTTTTATGGGCAAATAGGAAAAAAATTATGACTGTTTTATAATCCATAACAAATTTTCTTTATAAATTCCCAAATTTTTAATCCAAAATTATACTCTCTTTTAAAACTATCTTCAAAACTATATATTTAGTAACATCTTTACCAATGCTATTTTTTATTTTTATTTTTATTTTATTTTTAAATGTATTTTTAAATTCAACTTTTCAATTATTTAGAAATTTCGGAGTCCAATTAACTTGAAAAGTATAAAATGGGAACTTTATTAAGTTTTTTACAATTTAACATGCTCATATTTTTGGCACATTTATGTAGATTACAAATAAGAATTTTTGAAAATATTATTTGTCCATGTCTTCCCATCGTTTTTTCATTGTCTTCATCTTTTTCTTCCAAATATTATTCGTTCTTGTCTTGGTCTTCTTCTTCTTCATCTTATTTATCTTTTAAATTATTCTCCAAGTTTCCCATCTTTTTTTTTTCATTGTCTTCATCTTTTTTTCCAATTATTATTCGTCCTTGTTTTTGTTTTCTTTCTCGTCTTTTCCAAAAAAAAATTCAAGAGCATAGACAGATTTCTCTTCACCAAGAGAAACTATGTTCTCTTTAGGTTCTTGTATCTCTGTTAGGTTTTCTTAAGCTTTTTTTCATATAACACAACCTAAACCTTTGGCGTCTGGTCCTTTCATGATCCCCAGTCTATTACAAGCTACATACAAACATCTCATCTTGCCTTCACAAATAAGCACAAAATCTGAACTTTATATCCTTCTCTCGACATGCGTACTTTCCCATAGAGAAATTGAACATCGTTTCTAAAAATTTGTGCAATCCTGAGTATCCTTTTTAACAACTCAAATTTATTTCCCTCAAGTATGGTACACCATCCAGACTTACTTTCACATAGATTCCTTGACCCTCATGATCAGATTCATTCTTCCTCATTTGAATGTTATTCTTCCGGTAAGATCTAACTGGTGGCCAACCAACAATATAAGCCACATAAGTTCTAACTGTTGGCCAACCAAAAGTGTGATTCGGTAGCGTTTTGGTGTTGGCGATAACGGTCCCTTGTTTGGCCACAATACTTTTTATTTACCCCAAAAACAACAGTCATGTAATTTACTATGCTTGTTGACAAAAACGTTTATAAAATAAGTAAATTTAGTTAAACTGTTCCTTGTGCCCCAAGTAAAGCTGAACTCCGATTGTTGTTATACACAGTCAACGCTTGGTCAAATCTTTTTTTTTTTTGTGCTAACGGCTTGTCAAATCTTGAAGAAGTAGAATTAGCCAATTGAGTAAAAATAGGTTGTCATGGTCATACAGAAAAATCGTAAACTTGCTCTGAGCATGATTCAATGAATCAGGTTAGAAGTCACCAGGATTATAAAAAGCACGCATGATATGTTGATAAGTATCGTCAATTAGTGATATTGATGATAAATTTATCACTGGATCCTTGACTAGTGAAGAAGATGATATATCCGTTGAGAAGAAGCCAGATGAAGAAACAATAAAGTTGTGATATTGTTCATCAGCCCCACATTAGAGAGCTGATGAAGAAAACCAAAACTTTCTTAGTTACACCAAGAAACTCTGTGTTTCTTCACATGCAGTATTTGGTTCAAAAAAATCATGGCCTCGGTTCGGTTGACCCTGAGAGGTTAACAAACTCATATATTTTCACACAATATTTTTTTTGAAATGGAACTGATACCTATGAGATCATGCCGTTTTCACCATAATGGCTGCATAAATCTGTTGAATTGCCAAAAAAATAGCTCACTTCTTAAAGGCATGAGACGGCAGAGTTTGCAGGGAAGAAGGAGAAGAAATACGCTAATTTTACAAAGACACGTGTTACCGTTTGGTCATAGATATGAGATTCCAGAGATAAGAAGTGGCCATTAGCAATTAAGTCTAGGAATTCATATATATGATTATAAGCAACGCCCAATACACAAGTCTTTGCATGTTCCACTGAGTTTTCCCACATTTAATTTAACATTCCATTCCCAGTAATGGCAAACACACACGTTTAGATCACTAAATATGTTTGGAATCGGGTTTGTCTAATAATATATGCAAATTCTTGATGGTTAAGCATCTCGACTTCATTATGTCTCCATATTGTACGGAGATAAGAGCTTCTAGACATTATGCAAATTAAACATATTAAACAAAAACCGGAAACAAAATATGTGTAAACAAACAATTGTATAAAAACGTAACCCTTTGAAAGAGAAAAAAATATACCATTCACGACAGTCGACAGAGTACTGCTGCTTTCGTGTGTTCATGATTCTCATCATAGTCATACCTAAACAAAATATCTTATAGATAAAGAAGGAGAAGTCATATAAATTCATATGGTTAAAGTGTATTAGAGTTCTTTAGCGAATATTTTTTCGAATGATCAAAATTTGAATTACAAAAAGGAACATGCAAGGCAAACAAAAATGATTAGAAACACACAACACAAGATATAACATACAACGCAAAAAAAAACAATTTAGAAACATACAAAAAAAAGCAAACAAAAAAATTAAGAGAATACCGTTCAAATAAGATCAAAACTTCTAACAATAGACGATATCAATGGAGGAAAAAATCTTAGATCCATCTACATGAAAATCATAAACGTGAATTTAGACTTAAACAGAGAGCATAAACCATTGATAACTACAAAAACAGAAATAAGCAATTAAATAAATCGGTCACGCCGAATGATGAAAATAGAGAGTTAGTAAACACTTTTTATAGGGTAATCGATTAGGGTTTATTATAACCTACACTATCTTACAGGCTACGGCCCATTGGGCCGCTTTTTTAGTTGTATTAGGGTTTTCGGTTTTAAAAAAAATTAGGGAGTCAAACCCAATATATTTATTAAAAGTAGAAAGGTAAGAAAAAACCTAATCAAAAAGCTATTGAATTGGAAAAAAGGAAAATAATTAAGAGATTTCATTAAGGATACTAAAATAATATTTTGTGAGAATGAATGAGAGAGTTCCATTCGCCAAAACCACTCGGCAAATATAGATATAGATTATTAGCTATTATTTTCTTGGTAGATGTCCAGGTCTGGAAATAGAATCAAAAATAGAATCAAGTGTGCGTTAGAACTATGGTGTACCCGAAACATTTGAAGCGATGTAGATCCCACAAATTTTAATTTCAACAGTTCGACATATTAGAACGTTTGCATAAAAATATATGATTGAACAAGCCTTTAACAAAGTTTTATATAAAAAGAAAAAAACATTACTCAAATGTACTCAGTTTTTTTGGGCTAACAAAATCAAAAACCAAAGACAGGATTGGCAACAGAAGCAAGGCAAGCAATCACAATACAAACTAGATCAACCTCCAAACCTTGCTATAGCCCATATCATTATGGGCTTTGCTTTGGGGTGATGAGATTTTTTCCAAGCGATATGCTTTTCCGAAGCCAAGCTGAACCCCCAAGCTTGGCTGATGCGTCGTTCTCTGCTGATGAGACATTTTGATGCTGTGCTAAGTGAACATTGTAACCTCTCTTCTTCAGCAAGTGAATAGCGCTAATAAAGCCCGTTTCAACTGAGATGTCTCCCATGATTAGCACCAAATTTAATGGGCCACCACCACCATACTTAAGTGCGTAGCCAAATAGGTTCACTAAAATCATCTTACGCCTCTCATCTTCAGCTCGCAGAAGCATATATAAACGCATGTCAAGATAAAAAGGAAATAAGTAAAATAGAAAGTGTTAGAGAGTTTGAGGAATTCACCTGCGGCTACGTAAAAGACAGGCAATCCACTAAAATTACGCGGTATCTCAGAATTGGAATCGACATAAGTCAGGAAAATGAAATTATCAATACTACCCATTTCCCTAAGGGCAAATTTACATTTCGAAGTAAAATCACAGGCTTCCATATCATAAGGGATCGGGCAATCATGGACGTCCCAAAATACTATGGTCTTCCCCGCTGCAAGGTTTTACAAAAAGGAAAACGCATAAGCAATAGCGAAAACACACAATCGCTGAGAAAAGAATTTACAGTAGATCCGCTAAATTAATCAGGAGAATCGATCAGATGAAAATCCGAAAGGGAAAATACTGAAAACCCAAATTTGGTCAAAAAGAAAATACTGAAAACGATTTATTGTCCAGTTTTCAATCGAAGAAATAATCAACAGATCCATTTAAAATCCCAGAAAAATAAAAAGAAACCAAAAGGTCTAAGGCATCTCTAATCCAGAACAACATATACGATTACAAATCCAAGACAATATACGATTCTAAACACGTATTTACAATAAACAATTTTCGGGAAAGAGATATCTTACAATCAAATTCTACGTTCGACATGGTGTTTGAAGAAATAATCAACAGATCCATTTAAAATCCCAGAAAAATAAAAAGAAACCAAACGGTCTAAGGCATCTCTAATCCAGATCTACACAGTTGACCAAGAGGTAGAACAACATATACGATTACAAATCCAAGACAATAAAACGATTCTAAACACGTATTTACAATAATCAATTTTCGGGAAAGAGATATCTTACGATAAAATTCTACGTTCGACATGGTGATTGAAGGATTGATGGAGAAAATTAGAGAGAACGATGCCGAACAAGCAAACAAGGATAAAGGGGCTTAACCCTAGAATCTCTATATAAAGGAGATCCCTACACATAATGTTGAAGAAGCCGTTTGCAATAAGGCCCAGCCCATAACAACAAGCCATGTTAATCTGGTGTTCAAATATTACCACATTTTTTTTTTTTAAAATGACACATATATTAATTCCCCGCTAAATACTGTAAAACTTATATAAATTAATAGTATTATTATTTTAAGTTTTTATCTATATCTATATATTTGAGAAGTAATTTTGGTGAATTCTCTCTCATTCAATCTCACTGAATAAGATTAATGTTTCTGGAATGTATTAGAATAGAAGAGACTAGCCATATCGTTTTTGTCTCCATCGTCTGTTCCTGGATCGATAGTCTCCCATACCTTATGCACCTTAAGCGCTATTTTCATTCACATGGACCATACTATGTAGTTAGTGATATTGAGCATCAAACATTGTATACATGAAGGACCACTCTCCTTAGACTTTTTTTGTTGCCGCAACTATCACCCATGTTTTGACTTCACAAAAACGACTTCTCTCGCTTAGTGTTCCTTCTCCGTAGTTTGCTTCAACGCACTCTGTTGAGACCTAATAAGAGAACTTTTTGGTGTTATATAATATAAAAACTATATATTGGAGAAAAATACCAATAAATTGGCGTGGTCTGGTAAAAACTATATGTTGGAATGTTTATGGACCCATTATATCGCAAGTTCTTCAAATCTCCTTCGCGGCCAGCCACCCAAGTTTTTTACATATTACATCATTTTTTTGCGTTTTTATAAACTTGTAAATTTATCTTATACTAAGATATACAAAACATAAAAAAAGCAAAAAATCTAAGTTGTTTTTACTGTTCCGAATATTTAAGTTCACAAGTGAACTGCCGACCGCTTAATCGCCAGCAAACCAGACGCAGTGGCCACGTTTACAAACAGGGGTCAGTCCAAATTGTAAATATTAAAAATTAGAACACAAACCAAAACATCTACAAAATCAAATTAAAGACAAAAACAGAAACATTTTTAAACGTCATGAGATTAGATCGTTGATTGAAAAGGGTGCGATTCAGTTTGCATATAAAAAAATATATCGAACACGACTTTTATCAAAGTTATCTGGGTTTCAAAAAAAAACATTACTCGAATGTCCTTGAGTTTTTTTAGGATAACAAAATCAAAAACCAAAAGACAGGCTTAGCAACAAAAGCAAGGCAAGCAATGACAAAACAAACTAGATCAACATTGGGACCTCTTCTCTTCCTAGCTATTCGCAGGGGTCATGCTTTGGCTGATAAGAATTTCTCCAAAGGATAGGCTTTCCTTAAGCCAAGCTGTAATTCCAAGCTTTCCTGATGCGTTTTGATGCTGTGCTAAGTAAACATTGGGACCTCTCGATTTCAGAAGGCGAATAGCGCTGATAAAGCCAAATTCTTTTGAGATGTCTCCCACCAATAGCACAAAATTTGATCGTCGGTCACGATAGTGAAGTCTGTCGCCCAATAGGTCCACTAAAATCTTCATTCGTCTCTTATCTTCAGAATATAAACACAGGTCAAAGATAAAAACAAGAAAAAAAGTAAAATAGAAAGAGTTCGTATTAGAGAGTTTGAGGAATTCACCTGCGGGTGGGGAGAAGGTATATAATCCAAGAAACCTATTTTTCAACATATATTTGTAATCGCCATAAATCCGGAACTCCAATCTGCTACCATAACCCAGTTCCACAAGGGAATCTGCAAGTCTCGAAGCAAAATTATAACCTTCCATGCCCTTAGGGATCGGGCAACCATGGACGTCCCAAAATACTACGGTCCTATCCGCTGCTAAGGTTTTACAAAAAGGAATAGCGAAAACACACAATCGCTGAGAAAAGAATTTACAGTAGATCCGCTAAATTAATCAGGAGAAACGATCAGATGAAAATCCGGAAGGGAAAATACTGAAAACCCAAATTTGGTCAAAAAGAAAATACTGAAAACGATTTATTGTCCAGTTTTCAATCGAAGAAATAATCAACAGATCCATTTAAAATCCCAGAAAAATAAAAAGAAACCAAAAGGTCTAAGGCATCTCTAATCCAGAACAACATATACGATTACAAATCCAAGACAATATACGATTCTAAACACGTATTTACAATAAACAATTTTCGGGAAAGAGATATCTTACAATCAAATTCTACGTTCGACATGGTGTTTGAAGAAATAATCAACAGATCCATTTAAAATCCCAGAAAAATAAAAAGAAACCAAACGGTCTAAGGCATCTCTAATCCAGATCTACACAGTTGACCAAGAGGTAGAACAACATATACGATTACAAATCCAAGACAATAAAACGATTCTAAACACGTATTTACAATAATCAATTTTCGGGAAAGAGATATCTTACGATAAAATTCTACGTTCGACATGGTGATTGAAGGATTGATGGAGAAAATTAGAGAGAACGATGCCGAACAAGCAAACAAGGATAAAGGGGCTTAACCCTAGAATCTCTATATAAAGGAGATCCCTACACATAATGTTGAAGAAGCCGTTTGCAATAAGGCCCAGCCCATAACAACAAGCCATGTTAATCTGGTGTTCAAATATTACCACATTTTTTAAAAAATGACACATATATTAATTCCCCGCTAAATACTGTAAAACATATCATCAACGTGGAACATTCCACTTAGGCTTGTCAAACGGACTAGTCTGTCCCGGTCCGGCTCGAAACCCGTAAAACTCACAGGTATTTAAGTCCGTTCTGACCCGACCCGAAAATATATCGGACCTATGTTTTAAAGCTCGGCTCGACCCTAACAAGGTTATCGGGCTTTTTGTGCTTTTACGGTCTTTTTAAAAAACAAAATAAATTTCAAATACAAAATAATCTAAAAACAAAAGTATTTATTAAAATTAAATCCAAATTTAAAGAATCGTAAATATAGCTATATCAATTACAATTTAAGTTAAGGACACAAGTTTAACTTAGTAAATCCAAATAAATCCAAATATAAAATAAATAAATAAATGTGTAATTTAAATAAGTTGAAACGGTAGAGTCGAGATGATAATCTTTAAGATTGAAATTTTCTTCCATGCCTTCTAAATTCTCATCGTCATTAAGATCAACATGAAAATAATAATAATAAAAAGACGGATCAGTCCGATTGACATGCCTATATTTTTTCATTGATAAAAAGTCGGGTTTTTCGGGTCGGCCCGAACCCGCTCAGGATTAAGCTCAAAAAAACATTAACCCAAATGAGTTTAGCCCGAAAGGCCCGATTTTTTGGTCTTAAATATCTAAGCTCGAACCCGATATTTTTTAGGTTCGGACCGGGCCGGCCCGCGGGTTTTGGCCCTAATTGACACCCCTAATTCCACTACTCAAGCAACTGGTTGTCGAAGAGGATATACCTCTAATTATAGGACTCCCAACTACTCGTGAGATAAGACCAGATCTTTTAAACTGGCACTTTACAAAATCGGAAAGATATATGGTAAGGTCGGGTTACAACATAGAACAGGAATATCCCTCCACGGAGAACTCACAAATTTTCTATGGACCAGACTGAAGGGAATGTCCTGGAGATCATACTTGCATACACTCTAATATAGTTGTGAAGTCGAGATAAGACTATCATGTGATGCTGGGTAATTATAATGCTTTGCTAGAAGCCGCTTATAACTTATGAGTTGTGAACTCATTGCCAACATCATATGATCCTATAGGGTCACACACCTAAGCAA
>JAHZTW010000002.1:116355609-116467329 GCA_020283515.1 Alliaria petiolata | reverse complement strand
TTAAGGACACAAGTTTAACTTAGTAAATCCAAATAAATCCTAATATAAAATAAATAAATAAATGTGTAATTTAAATAAGTTGAAACGGTAGAGTCGAGATGATAATCTTTAAGATTGAAATTTTCTTCCATGCCTTCTAAATTCTCATCGTCATTAAGATCAACATGAAAATAATAATAATAAAAAGTCGGATCAGTCCGATTGACATGCCTATATTTTTTCATTGATAAAAAGTCGGGTTTTTCGGGTCGGCCCGAGCCCGCTCAGGATTAAGCTCAAAAAAACATTACCCCAAATGAGTTTAGCCCGAAAGGCCCGATTTTTTGGTCTTAAATATCTAAGCTCGAACCCGATATTTTTTAGGTTCGGGCCGGGCCGGCCCGCGGGTTTTGGCCCTAATTGACACCCCTAATTCCACTACTCAAGCAACTGGTTGTCGAAGAGGATATACCTCTAATTATAGGACTCCCAACTACTCGTGAGATAAGACCAGATCTTTTAAACTGGCACTTTACAAAATCGGAAAGATATATGGTAAGGTCGGGTTACAACATAGAACAGGAATATCCCTCCACGGAGGACTCACAAATTTTCTATGGACCAGACGTGACCAGGTTGCAAAGACAAGCTTGGAAGGTAAAATGTCCACCTAAGATGAAACATTTTCTATGGCAAATCATCTCGGGTTGCATTTCGGTAATGGATCGGCTACACAGTAGAGGTATTCAATGTGATCCACAATGTGGAAGATGTGGTGCGGAACGGGAAACAATAAATCACACCTTATTTGAATGTCCACCTGCTTTTCAAGTATGGGCATTATCGACAATCCCAACACCAACACATGGTTTTCCGACAGATGCATTATACTCTAATATGGCACATCTGTTCTGGAATCTCCCGCACAGCGAGGAGATGATGGTGTTTCCATGGATATTATGGTACATATGGAAAGCACGGAATGAAAAATTATTTTCCAACATAGATCGGGACCCCCGAGAGGTACTGAAAAACGCGCAGGCAGAGTCAATCGCATGGGAATTGGCACAACTACGGGATATTCAAACGGACACTCAACACGGGAGAATATAGTGGGATCACACAATCGTACATGTATGATATGTCAAACAGATGGTTCTTGGACGGAAATAGCAGTGAATGCTGGATTGGGATGGTTCTGTCAAGGGAGGGACCATGATGTAACACTAATGGGGGCAATAAATGTAAGACGAAGCATTTCTCCTTTACATACAGAATTGGAAGCTTTGATATGGGCTATGCATTGTATACTCGATGCAAGACGATTTGCGGTGGCTTTTGTCACAGACTGCTCTGAGCTGGTGAAGATGGTGTCTAAACCAGAGGAATGGCCGACTTTTGCACTACACATGGAGGAATACGAGAGAAGCAGATAAGATTTTATTTTTTTCTCTATCTCGCATATCCCACGCGCTCAAAATACAAAGGCAGACACACTGGCACGGAGTGCTCGAGATTGTCTTTATCATTTGGAATATGTAAACTCAGCTCCACCGGTTTGGCTTTCTGAACCGTAAGAGTATGATTCTGTAGACAAAAAAAAAAATACTGTAAAACTTATATAAATTAATAGTATTATTATTTGGGCAATTTTCAAAAATTGCACAAAACAAAGTTTATTTTTCAAAAATAGCACCACGCGCTCATTTTTTTCATAAATAGCATTTATTAAAGTTAGTGAAGCCTTCTTAAATGTATTTAACGACTACCTAAAATTCATTAAAGTTAGGAAAATCTTCCTAAATATGTCTAACGGCTTCCTAAATTTGAATTAGGAAAGCCTTCATAAATGTGTCTAAGGGCTTCCTAATGACTTTATTAAAAGTTAGGAAAGCTTTACTAAATATGTATAAAAGCTTCCTAATAATGCTAAAAGTGATTAACAAGATTTTTGGGGCTATTATTGAACTAAAAACTTAAAATAATGCTATTTGAGGCAATTTCTCTTAATATTTTAAGTTTTTATCTATATCTATATATTTGAGAAGTAATTTTGGTGAATTCTCTCTCATTCAATCTCACTAAATATTAGCTTAAAACATACATGTATTGTAATGCAACGAGAATGACATTTTCTTCTGCCGAACATGACTGCCATAAGTTCACTGATCTCCAATATTTTATAGTCCTGTTTTCATCACGAATCATCCACCCTGTTGATACTGCACTCGTAATAGAGTCAAAAGCTGCATCAAAGTTGCATTTTAACATACTTTTAGGAGGCCGAATCCATGACATACTTTTATTTGTTGGGTGAGATTAAGGGACAATTGCAGTGACTCCAAAGTAGCTTCTAAATATTCTTTAACCTCTGTGAATGCATACTCCACCTCTTTATCTGGTTAAAAATTATATTGTTCCTCGATTTCCACCAGTCTCATCCAAAAGGGAGCAATTTCTTAGTTGTTTGTCCTTGAAGATCAAACAAATCATTCAGATTTTCTTCCATATCATCAGACGGATTCAAAAGACTTGGTATTAGGTAAATGCCAACAAAATCATCTAAAAACTTGGATTAAAATGAGATTTTCCAAGTTTAACCAACTAAGTGTTTCTACTGCTATTATTTTCCTTCCTCGGTAGGTGTCCACGTCTGGGAATAGAATCAAGTGCGTTAGGACTGTGGTGTACGTGAAACGTTTGAAACGATGTAGATCCCACAAATTTTAATTTCAACAGTTTGACAGTCATGACTCATGAGATTAGATCGTTTGCATACAAATAAATGTCTCATCACGCCTTTGATAAAGTTTTATATTAAAAAAAACATTACTCGAATGTCCTCAGTTTTTTTTAGGTTAACAAAATCAAAAACCAAAGACAGGCTTGGCAGCAAAAGCAAGGCAAGCAATCACAATACAGACCAGATCAACCTCCAAACCTTTCTATAGCCATATCATTACAGGCTTTGCTTTGGGGTGATCAGATTTTTTCGAAGGGATATGCTTTTCCGAAGTCAAGCTGTACTTCCAACTTTGGCGGGTGCAGGTGTTTCAATTTTACTTTGCGGGTTCGCAGGTTACCTGCTAATTTTAAAATTTAAATAAAAAATGTTAATTATTACAATTTGTATTTAAAATATTATTAAAATTTTGAAATATTATGTAGTATATGTATAAATTCGCTAACAATTTTTTATAGATTTTTAAATAAGTTAAAAATTAATATTTTATCCTATTGAATCTTTTTTATTAGGTTTTTTTTGTTATGCGAGACGTCATCGTTTGAGCTAGTACTGTTGTTGAGTTTTAAGTTTTTATCTATATCTATATATTTGAGAAGTAATTTTGGTGAATTCTCTCTCATTCAATCTCACTAAATATTAGCTTAAAACATACATGTATTGTAATGCAACGAGAATGACATTTTCTTCTGCCGAACATGACTGCCATAAGTTCACTGATCTCCAATATTTTATAGTCCTGTTTTCATCACGAATCATCCACCCTGTTGATACTGCACTCGTAATAGAGTCAAAAGCTGCATCAAAGTTGCATTTTAACATACTTTTAGGAGGCCGAATCCATGACATACTTTTATTTGTTGGGTGAGATTAAGGGACAATTGCAGTGACTCCAAAGTAGCTTCTAAATATTCTTTAACCTCTGTGAATGCATACTCCACCTCTTTATCTGGTTAAAAATTATATTGTTCCTCGATTTCCACCAGTCTCATCCAAAAGGGAGCAATTTCTTAGTTGTTTGTCCTTGAAGATCAAACAAATCATTCAGATTTTCTTCCATATCATCAGACGGATTCAAAAGACTTGGTATTAGGTAAATGCCAACAAAATCATCTAAAAACTTGGATTAAAATGAGATTTTCCAAGTTTAACCAACTAAGTGTTTCTACTGCTATTATTTTCCTTCCTCGGTAGGTGTCCACGTCTGGGAATAGAATCAAGTGCGTTAGGACTGTGGTGTACGTGAAACGTTTGAAACGATGTAGATCCCACAAATTTTAATTTCAACAGTTTGACAGTCATGACTCATGAGATTAGATCGTTTGCATACAAATAAATGTCTCATCACGCCTTTGATAAAGTTTTATATTAAAAAAAACATTACTCGAATGTCCTCAGTTTTTTTTAGGTTAACAAAATCAAAAACCAAAGACAGGCTTGGCAGCAAAAGCAAGGCAAGCAATCACAATACAGACCAGATCAACCTCCAAACCTTTCTATAGCCATATCATTACAGGCTTTGCTTTGGGGTGATCAGATTTTTTCGAAGGGATATGCTTTTCCGAAGTCAAGCTGTACTTCCAACTTTGGCGGGTGCAGGTGTTTCAATTTTACTTTGCGGGTTCGCAGGTTACCTGCTAATTTTAAAATTTAAATAAAAAATGTTAATTATTACAATTTGTATTTAAAATATTATTAAAATTTTGAAATATTATGTAGTATATGTATAAATTCGCTAACAATTTTTTATAGATTTTTAAATAAGTTAAAAATTAATATTTTATCCTATTGAATCTTTTTTATTAGGTTTTTTTTGTTATGCGAGACGTCATCGTTTGAGCTAGTACTGTTGTTGAGTTTTAAGTTTTTATCTATATCTATATATTTGAGAAGTAATTTTGGTGAATTCTCTCTCATTCAATCTCACTAAATATTAGCTTAAAACATACATGTATTGTAATGCAACGAGAATGACATTTTCTTCTGCCGAACATGACTGCCATAAGTTCACTGATCTCCAATATTTTATAGTCCTGTTTTCATCACGAATCATCCACCCTGTTGATACTGCACTCGTAATAGAGTCAAAAGCTGCATCAAAGTTGCATTTTAACATACTTTTAGGAGGCCGAATCCATGACATACTTTTATTTGTTGGGTGAGATTAAGGGACAATTGCAGTGACTCCAAAGTAGCTTCTAAATATTCTTTAACCTCTGTGAATGCATACTCCACCTCTTTATCTGGTTAAAAATTATATTGTTCCTCGATTTCCACCAGTCTCATCCAAAAGGGAGCAATTTCTTAGTTGTTTGTCCTTGAAGATCAAACAAATCATTCAGATTTTCTTCCATATCATCAGACGGATTCAAAAGACTTGGTATTAGGTAAATGCCAACAAAATCATCTAAAAACTTGGATTAAAATGAGATTTTCCAAGTTTAACCAACTAAGTGTTTCTACTGCTATTATTTTCCTTCCTCGGTAGGTGTCCACGTCTGGGAATAGAATCAAGTGCGTTAGGACTGTGGTGTACGTGAAACGTTTGAAACGATGTAGATCCCACAAATTTTAATTTCAACAGTTTGACAGTCATGACTCATGAGATTAGATCGTTTGCATACAAATAAATGTCTCATCACGCCTTTGATAAAGTTTTATATTAAAAAAAACATTACTCGAATGTCCTCAGTTTTTTTTAGGTTAACAAAATCAAAAACCAAAGACAGGCTTGGCAGCAAAAGCAAGGCAAGCAATCACAATACAGACCAGATCAACCTCCAAACCTTTCTATAGCCATATCATTACAGGCTTTGCTTTGGGGTGATCAGATTTTTTCGAAGGGATATGCTTTTCCGAAGTCAAGCTGTACTTCCAACTTTGGCGGGTGCAGGTGTTTCAATTTTACTTTGCGGGTTCGCAGGTTACCTGCTAATTTTAAAATTTAAATAAAAAATGTTAATTATTACAATTTGTATTTAAAATATTATTAAAATTTTGAAATATTATGTAGTATATGTATAAATTCGCTAACAATTTTTTATAGATTTTTAAATAAGTTAAAAATTAATATTTTATCCTATTGAATCTTTTTTATTAGGTTTTTTTTGTTATGCGAGACGTCATCGTTTGAGCTAGTACTGTTGTTGAGTTTTAAGTTTTTATCTATATCTATATATTTGAGAAGTAATTTTGGTGAATTCTCTCTCATTCAATCTCACTAAATATTAGCTTAAAACATACATGTATTGTAATGCAACGAGAATGACATTTTCTTCTGCCGAACATGACTGCCATAAGTTCACTGATCTCCAATATTTTATAGTCCTGTTTTCATCACGAATCATCCACCCTGTTGATACTGCACTCGTAATAGAGTCAAAAGCTGCATCAAAGTTGCATTTTAACATACTTTTAGGAGGCCGAATCCATGACATACTTTTATTTGTTGGGTGAGATTAAGGGACAATTGCAGTGACTCCAAAGTAGCTTCTAAATATTCTTTAACCTCTGTGAATGCATACTCCACCTCTTTATCTGGTTAAAAATTATATTGTTCCTCGATTTCCACCAGTCTCATCCAAAAGGGAGCAATTTCTTAGTTGTTTGTCCTTGAAGATCAAACAAATCATTCAGATTTTCTTCCATATCATCAGACGGATTCAAAAGACTTGGTATTAGGTAAATGCCAACAAAATCATCTAAAAACTTGGATTAAAATGAGATTTTCCAAGTTTAACCAACTAAGTGTTTCTACTGCTATTATTTTCCTTCCTCGGTAGGTGTCCACGTCTGGGAATAGAATCAAGTGCGTTAGGACTGTGGTGTACGTGAAACGTTTGAAACGATGTAGATCCCACAAATTTTAATTTCAACAGTTTGACAGTCATGACTCATGAGATTAGATCGTTTGCATACAAATAAATGTCTCATCACGCCTTTGATAAAGTTTTATATTAAAAAAAACATTACTCGAATGTCCTCAGTTTTTTTTAGGTTAACAAAATCAAAAACCAAAGACAGGCTTGGCAGCAAAAGCAAGGCAAGCAATCACAATACAGACCAGATCAACCTCCAAACCTTTCTATAGCCATATCATTACAGGCTTTGCTTTGGGGTGATCAGATTTTTTCGAAGGGATATGCTTTTCCGAAGTCAAGCTGTACTTCCAACTTTGGCGGGTGCAGGTGTTTCAATTTTACTTTGCGGGTTCGCAGGTTACCTGCTAATTTTAAAATTTAAATAAAAAATGTTAATTATTACAATTTGTATTTAAAATATTATTAAAATTTTGAAATATTATGTAGTATATGTATAAATTCGCTAACAATTTTTTATAGATTTTTAAATAAGTTAAAAATTAATATTTTATCCTATTGAATCTTTTTTATTAGGTTTTTTTTGTTATGCGAGACGTCATCGTTTGAGCTAGTACTGTTGTTGAGTTTTAAGTTTTTATCTATATCTATATATTTGAGAAGTAATTTTGGTGAATTCTCTCTCATTCAANTGAATCAAAGCTCATTTCTTTTGAATTTTTGCAGCTTGTATCTACTGCAATTGGCGTAAAGACAAAAAAATGTGTTGTTCATGAACTAGTTTTGGTGTTTTTGCAGCTTCTCTGCAGAATATGCAAGCTAAATTGGTTTTGATCGAAGCATGGTAGAAATATTTGTTTTCCAAATGAAGATCCGTAAATCAGAGAGTGCCAGCTTTAGAGACTGCCAAATTTACGGGAGAGCAGATGTTTTCCAAATGATGAGCCGAAAAAATTAAACTCTATGTTGTGTATTTTTGCGTGGTGTCTTTTACCAGATCATCACGCGACTTTTTTCTTATGTAAAATTGTTTGTTAAATGTTGTGTGTTTTTGCAAATATGAAATATATCAAGAATTTTTCAGCTCGATGCTGGTCATGAAAATTTCTTGTGCCAATAGACTTCTCTAGTAGACTTCTCGAGTAGACTTCTAAAGTAGACTTCTCTCGAATAGACTTATACTACATAGCAGACTTCTTGAGTAGACTTCTCGAGTAGACTTCTCTCGATAAATTAACTCATTTACATATTTTTAATAAAAGGTGTGAACTTTCGATAAACTAAACTCCAAAGATAAGACATCAAAAGAAAATATTTAAGATCACAAAAGATTAACGAAAACCACCAGCAACCCCAATTTTGAAAACACAAATAGAGACAAATGAGTACTTAATGTCTTAAAAGAGGTTTCTACAATCAAACTGAAACAAAAGTATTTAAACTGAAACAAAAGTACTTAAACTTCTTACTCATGCTTTTCCAATACACTTCTCCAATATACTTCATTAGTAGACTTCTTACTCAGAATTTTTTCTTGACAACTTATTCACTTATCACCATACTTTTTTCTTGACACCTTTCTCAAGTAAACTTAAGAAAAAACCTCAACTATAAGAAACAAACATGTAAAACTCATACATAAGTAATACCAATAAATAACACAAACTCAAGAGTTAAAAAATAATTTTTATTTAACATAAATTACAAATTAATGAATTTTATTAAAAAAATTAAAAAAGTAGACTTCTAATAGAAGTCTACTAAGTAGAAGTCTACTTACTTCTTAGAGAAGTCTACTACTAATATGCTAAATGCCTAATAATAGAGAAAAATTAATTAAAGCTCAACTATATTAAACAAACATGTATATTTCATACATAAGAAAGACAAATAAATAACACAAACTCAAGAGTCAAAGAATAATTTTTATTTTTCATAAATTACAGATTAAAGAATTTTATAAGAAAATTAAAACCTGATTCCACCATCCCTATAAACTATAAACACGTATAACTGATATAGAGGCAAGAACACTTACTAACACAAGCTCATGACCAAGAAAATCTTAAAAATTCATTATATATTTGACAAAAAAGCGTTTTAAAAAAAATGGAAAAGTAGACTTCTAATACGGTTAATGAAGTCTATTATTAGTAGACTTCTTCAAGGAAAGTAGACTTCTGCAGAGAAGTCTACTAGAAAAGTAGACTTCTTCCAGGTCAGTTTTGCAATTGCCAAAAGATGAGTAGACTTCTCTTCCAAAAGTAGACTTCTGTGGAGAAGTCTACTTTCGGAGTAGACTTCTTACGGGTCATTTTTGCAATTGACCAAACTTTGACTTTTATGGAGTAGACTTCTCCGAGATAGTAGACTTCTCAGAGAAGTAGACTTCATACAGGTCACTTTTGCAATTGACCAAGTTTGACTTTTGAAGTAGACTTCTTGAACCCTGGAGAAGTCTACTATGGGTTAGTTTTGGGGTTGACCAAACATTGAATTAATTAAAAAGTAGACTTCTTCTCAGGGCAAAAGAAGTCTACTTTTTAATTCAACTTTTTGTCACCCCAAAAAAGCCTAGTAGACTTCTCCAGCTGTCTACTACAAAAAGTCAAAGATTTGTCAATTGCAAAAGTGACCAATGCTACTCCTTTCCTGATAAGTGGATGTGAGGACCGAGACCATTACGACTTCGACTTCTGTCCTATATATGTCACATGTAGGATCATTCTATTCTCTTTCACTAACATCATTCTATTCTCTTTGTTTTGTAGAAAACCCACACATGGGATCCCTTGATAACAGGGACAGTTTATGGGTATTTCTGGATGATATGTCAACGCCGGATGAAAGACATGATTAGCAATGTGAGGACTAGTCGAGAGCGACCTAGATGGATCAAGGATACTCTCTGGAAAACGATGGTTGAGTACTGGGAAACTGATGAAGCACAGGAAAGGAGTAGCATCTATTCCAATGCTCGTATGTCTGACCGTAATGGTCTCGGTCCTCACATCCACTTATCAGGGCCAAAGTCGTATCAAAAAATCCAAGAAGATATGGTTAGTTTTTATATATATGTTTCTTGAACTTCATTATCCTTGTTTATTTTACGTTTGCTTTCACAGCTAGAATAGTTTTGTTTTAAAGAATGAGGTACTGTTTTCTGCATTTTCATAATCCTTGCAGGAAGAGGAATTGGAAAGACCGGTGAGTCTTGGTGAGGTTTTCATTAAGACACATACAAAGCCAGATGGTACGTATGTCGATCGGAAGGGGGAGAAAATCGTTCAAAATTATGAGAAGAACTTGCAAGAGAAGCTGACTGAACTCGAGGCAGCGAATTCAACTGTTTTAGACGGTGCTTCACGACCTCGGGTGCTCACAACAGATGAGTATACAACCATCTTTCTTCAGGTAAAGTAACATCGGCCTTTGATATTTTGTAACAATCAGTCACCGAGTCTTGGCATTTGACATGCTCTTTATGTCTTATGTTTCATTTTCTTTTCACAGTCCACTGAGAAGGATTCACGAGGCACTCTTTATGGACTTGGAAGCCTCAAGGAAAATCTTCCGAATCTTGGCAAGCGCAAGCGAGACTCTTCATCGTTTGTGTCATTGCAAGAGCAACTGAAGGAAGCTCAACGTAAAATCGAAGAGCAGGCTTGTCTTAATGCACGACGTGATGCTGAGGTTGCTGCCCGTGATGCTGAGGTTGCTGCCCCTGAAGCAGATCATTCCCGAGCAGTGGCTGAGCAAAAGGACAAGCTCGAGCACTTGTCTTTGGTGGAAAAGTATCTGTGCCAAACTGATCTGGCCTTCTTGGAATTCATCGCGACTCATTCATCTAAGGCAACCACAGACCCTCCCCCAATAGCTCCAACTTCAACTCCATCTTCGTCTTAGGTTATCACTCTCCATTACGTTTTCTATGTCACGTTTTCTATGTTTTTTCTTTTCTGTTTTTTTTGGTATGTTGTGACTTAAGAATATTGGTTTCTTTGAATCTTTGTTTGAATATCAATTTGAATTTTCTTTGTCATTTGTATTTTAATTTGTGTGTTCTTGGTAATGTTTACATTGAAATATTGGTTTCATTAATTTGAGAGACAAAACCAATTCCAACAAAAAACAAAACCAAATTCTAGTCTGAAAAACACAACCAAATGTACAGTGTTTGAAGCAACTTGACGACTATTTAGCGACTAAGTTGCTTCAATCACTGTACATTTGGTCATAAGCAACAGTCGCTAAATAGTCGTCAAAGTTTACGACTCAGTTACGACTACGACAAAAAAACTTCGGTCATAAGGACAAGTCGTAGAATAGTCGTATAATGGTCGTAAAAAATAACGACTCTGTTACGACTAATTTTACGACAATGGTATGTAGTCGTTAAGTAGTCGTTAAATGGCGACTATGTTTACGACTAACGCGTTTAGCGACTTAATATTTACGACTACGTCGTTTAGTCGCCAAGTAGTCGTACCTTATGTTTTACCGACTACAGTACGACTACTTGTGCAGTCGCAAAAGCAGTGTTTTCTTGTAGTGTTAAAATCGCTCTTTCTTGGAAAATTTTTGGATCTGTTTTCCCTGCATATAGTCGTCCATGAACCTCAGTAACGATTGCTTTAATTAGACCTCCATCATCCATAATCAATATATCTTCAGGAATGTCAACCTCGGATTCGCCTAGACTGTTCCCATTTACCTTTCCGTCACCAATATCTAATATCCATGTCGAAATTTTGCTAGCTCATGCATCTCCTTACTACTATCTCCTGGTATGAGCCGCATATTCTTTGTAACCTTTAACAATTCACATTGAATCCAAAGAGGTGAAAAAATTAAAGTTGCCGTGACAACTTCTACCCTCCCAACATTAGGTATAACCGGCAAGATTTGCTTAAAATCTCCACCAAAGCGATTACCTTACACCAAATGGCTTAGCACATTTACGACATCGCGTAGCGTTCTATCTAGAGTTTCGAAGCAATATTTGTTCATCATCAATGCCTCATCCCATATTATCAACTTGGTCTTTTTAACCAATTCCGCTAGATTAGAATCAGTCTTCATGCAACACGTCGTAAACTTGTTGACCACAATAGGTATCCCAAACCTAGAATGAGCGGGCTACTTGATTTCAATGATATTAAACACATAATGTAGATCTCAAAACCAATTTAAAATTTCCTGATTGAAGCTGTAACAAACAAAGTGTAAATATTTTTTAAAGAAAGAAATTTGAAGAACATAAAGCACCTGAAATTACTTTTTTGGAACCTATGGATTTATCATCTCGCAATAATATATTCTTTTTAAACCCATGATCGGATGAAAGCCCAATACATTTTGGTATATATGTTTAGCAAACCCAATAACGATATACTTTGTGATGTAATAACAATTTTTAGATACATGCAAAAACTTGAACAAATGGCACAATATTGCGACTCAATAAACGAAGAGAAAATACATGCACAAACAATATAATATAAATATCATAAAGAAGAGCGTAAACAATATTTATTGATAGTTAATCAACTCACGAATACCAATCTAATTAGTTATCGGAAAAACTTCCTCGTAAACAACATTCAAAGTCTTCTGTTGCAGTTTATTCTCTTTATGACTTTATCTATTACCAAGATTTTCAACTCTGACCTGGTTGTTACCCTTGATAAACCCACATATAATTGGTCATGTGTAAAAACCGGTTTTGGTAGAAACACTCTTACTTTTTCAAGTGTATGACCTTGACTCTTGTTTATGGTCATCGCGAAAGCTAAAGTGATCGGAAACTGTTTACGTCTCATCCTGAAAGGAAGCCTTGTTTTCGACGGAGAAACGTAAATCCGGGGTATAAGAACCTTTTCTCCAACCTTGTCACCCGTAATGACTTTAGCTTTGATAACATAATTAGCCAGCTGGGTTATAAGTAATCTCGTTCCATTGCACAGACCATTCTTAGGGCCAATGTTTCGGAGAAGAATTATTGGTGTACCAACTTTCAAACGTATCTCATGGTTTGGTAGTCCAGACAACTTCAATAAATTAAGAAACTCATCAGTATAAATCATATTACCAGGTACACCATCGACTTTTGGTCCCGATCTCAGGGACGGTACTTAGCAGAAAACTCGATTAAAAAATTAAATTAGTTTATTACATAAACACATTTTCTCATCAATTGTTTAAAACATGACTACTTCAAGCAAACATGACAATTTCTTCTTCTTCTTCTCTTTATTCTTTCTTCCTTCTTCTTTCTTGTTTCTAATTTCTTCTTCTTCTTATTTCTTGTTACTTCCTCTTATTCTTATTCTTCTCTCTTCTTCTTTCTTTTTCTTACTTCTTCTTCTTTCTTCTTTATCCTTATTTCTTTTTTTCCATTAAATTATACTTCTTCTTCCTCTTCATTGTTCTTCTTTCTTCGTCTTTTTGCCTTTTTTATTCTTCTTCTTTCGGCGTATTTATAACTTTTTGTGTTTTTTCTTTCTTTTTCTTTCTTCCTTCTCATTTATTCTTAAAAAAGAATAAAATCAACTCTTTTTATTCATCATCCTTTCTTCTTTCTTCTTCATTATTCCTTGTTCTTTCTTCTTCTTCTTATTTCTTCTTCTTGCTCTTCTTATTTATTCTTCTTTCTTTTTCTCTCTTCTTCATGCCTCCTTCTTCTCCTTTTTATTCTTCATTAAGTTCTTCTTCTTCTACTTTGTCTTCTTTCTTCCTTTTTATTTTGTCATCTTTGTTATTCTTCTTTCTTCCTATTTCTTTCTTCTTTTTTCTTCTTCATTCTTTCTACACTAAATAATTTATCTAAATTTTATATCATCTAATTTTGAAAACAAATCTGTCGTAAGTATCTTTTTGATATTTTTTCTTGTCTCACCCAAAGAGAAAACGTTGGTGTTTTCTTTTAACGTGTACCTATGAATTATATGTACCCATCAATTACATCCATAGATTTCATCTCACAGTTTTATTTTTCTCTTTTTTCTGAATTCTTATACCTCTTCTTACGGTTTTTCTTCTTCTTCTCTAATTTACTAATCATTTTCTCCTTCTTCTTCATCATCATTGTATTATCCATCTTTTTCTATTTCCTGTTTTAATTATTTTTTTCATCGTCTTTTCCAACTTCTAGTTCATCGTACTTTTGTTTTTATTTCTCTTACTCGTTTTTTATTTTTCATTTTCTTTGTTGTCTTCGCATCCTTCTTCTTCATCGTCATTGTCTCCTCCGATTTCTTCTTTTTCCCTCTCATTATTCATCATCTTTATTTTCCCAACATATTATTATTCCACTATTTATTTGTCTCGTCTTCATCATCTTATTTTTTTTCTTCACCTTCTATTTTTTTTTTCTAATTTGTTTTTTTAAATGTTCCATTTTTTCTTGTTGTTTTTCATCTCATAAAAGAACTTTTTCAGTTGTTATTCGTATTTATCTTTGTCATTTTAAAACTATTCTAAAATATATGTGAACCAAAAATAAATCAAATATATAAATAATAATTTTAAATTTATATAAAATAATATTTGATTATTCATTTATCCGTAAGGGAAGCCACCCAAAAAGATGATATACAAATAAATATTCATATTTTCTAAACTTATAAACAAAATGAGATTTGTGATACAAATTTTTAATTTTCTCTTTCTAATAGTGTATATTGGTTTTCCTTTCTTGTTTTTCTTCTTCCCTTTTTTCTTCTTTATCTTTCTTCATTATCTTCATCTTTTTCGACATCTTATTCTCCTAGTTTTTTTTTGTATTCTCTTCGTCTTCTACTTATTCTACTTATTCTACAAAAACTTAAATCAATAGTTCTAAAAGTCTAGTGTGTTCTATCGGTATGGATTCTAGAAATGTAACAATATACATTGGAGAAGATATATTCATCTGTCAAATTCCAAAATATTGATCCTAATTTTTAGAAACAAATTAATTTTTGATTATTCATCTATTCGTACGAAAATCTAATCAAGAAATACAGTATATAAATAGATAATTAAAATTAACTAAATTCATAAACATTAATTAAATTTATAGAATTTTGAATTTTAAGATATTTGACTGATAATGATATACAAACGAAGATATATAGATAAACTATTTATTTCTCAATATAGTTTAAAATGTTACTCTTAATACATGTATTTATATTGAGAATCTTTCACCATACACGCTTATAACATGAAACAAATTGTATTTCTAGCTATTCAATAGTCTTACCCAAGAATTCCATTGAATTTGTAAGTAACTATTAGTTTTATTTAATGGATTACCTTTTTATCTTACAAAACCAAACCAAGTTTTTTCACAATATTCTGAGATAAAGCTTTTAGACCTTCAAAAAACCTTATAAAAATAATAGAATTTTTGGCTATGCTTAAATTATATCAGGTTAAGAATATTTTTTTATTCTTACCAATAGTTACCATTGCGCGAGTAATCCTTACCAAACACGTTTACTAAAGAATAGAGTTCATAGATACTATTATATAAGTTATTAATAATGTCATTGTACAGAGCCAACAATTAAGTTTCTAGAACTATCAATTATGTGAATGGAAAGTTTAAGACTTTCATAAAACTTGATTGTCGTGATAAATCATCATAAACTGACTTAATTTTGAATCATAAACCTGTAATATCTTTATTGCACAAAAGATTGCACTAAAAAAAAACTGAAATCTCTCAACAATTATTATTTAGATTAAACATGACTTGATTGATATAATTGGCATTACAATTTCAAGTATGAAATTCAAAACTATAATTATGTATAGCAAATAAGTGAAGATTACAAAAATCATTAACAATGGAGATTAATTAGAGGCTTTGGACGTAAAAAATCAAGTTTAATTAGAATAGAGAGAAGTTAAGACCACCTCCATCGGTTAGAAACTATGGTGAATCTCTAAAAAAAATAAAAATATTAATATTTTAATTGTAGAATTATATTTCAATTTTTTTAAACCATTAAAATGTTAACTAAATGACATGTGACAGTTAGAGTTTAGAACCGATTCTTAAAGAATAGCTTTTAGAACCTTTTTTCATTCCCTCTCCTATTTTTAATTTATTTTTATTTATTTTAATGGTGAATTTCTTGTTTAAGAATTCACCGTTGGAGGTGCTCAGAGATGGTGAGACGTTTCTCTTGAAAGTCACGTACGCAACGCTCCTAAAACTAAGGCACTGAATCTCGGATCCCCCTTTCTTCAAATTTTGATATTTTTTCTATTTCTAATCTTTCTGGGTTTCTAAGGCTGAATTGCTCTCAGCTAATCTCTCCCGGGTCTTCCTAATAGAGATCATCAAGGTAATTGTAATCCCAATTTCTGGATGTTTTTTTTTAATACTCGAATGATTTGAGTTTTGAAGTTTCACAGGTTTGACGTTATTATAATTTCTCAACTTGCTAATGGTATTGCTGTGTTTCGTCTTTTTTTGAGGTTGCAGATGAAATTAATGTTAAAGATACAGAATAATCCTCCTTTATTACTCAAATATCTGATTGCATTTGCTTATAGAATATATCTTCTGTATTTAGCTACACCTAGAGACTTCTATGTTTATAGGGATTTAGACAACTACTTTACAATTAATCTCCTGGCTTGAATTTTGATAAAGCTAAAACGATTCCCATCAATCAAACGTGACCTTGAAAGTTTCTGGATTGCGAGAATTTTCGAAAGAGTGAATCTTTCTGTAGCTCTCTGACGTTTTCTGGAATCTGTTGCTGAGTTTTGTTGAATCTTAGGTTCTGTGTTGGTTTGTTTTTTGCAGAGAGAAGATGACTACATTAGATTTGACCAGAGCCGGGCTTTCTCTTATAGTGCTCTAGTTGTTACTCCTGCTATCTTGCTCGCTATCACCATCTCCTTTAGTCTCTGGCCTCGAGCCACAACAGTCTTTGAAAAAACTTCTTCAAGATATTCACAACGACCTCTATGGTGATCGATCCACACACATAATTGCCTTATTGCTTCTCATTTCTCTTCTCCAAGTCCCATCAAAGACTCCTTCATTGTCTCCTTCTCCTTTTCCTCTTCTCTTCTCTTCTCTTAATTTCTCTCTAAACTTCTTTATTTCCTCCTCTTTATTCTCCATCACTTTCTTCATCTTCTTCTTCTTGTGGTTCCTCTCTATAATCCAATTCGTCGCTGTCCAAATATTTTTGAAGCCTCCATTACTGTTTTCTCATACTTCCCATGTTTCTCTGTGAGTTTTCCCGACATTGATCGAAACCCATCTAGTGTTTTGTTCACTTTCTTTGCTATCTCTTTTATCATACCTCGATAAGTCTTGTGTGTCACTGTCAGACTTTTCTCAATCAACGCTTGCTGCTCTAAGTTCTTAAGCTTCTTCTCTCCTGAAAGCTTTCTCCGTTAGTACATGTTCGGTTACCCTCAGTTTCTGGTTCGATAAACGTAGCTTAACCTCGATGTTACTAATCTTCTCCATAAGAATTTTTATCTCCTCTCCTTTCATTTCCAGCTCGTTACGTAAACTCTCCATCATCTCTTCATGACCTGCGATTGCAGAATCTGATGTTACTTCCTTACATGTCTCCTCCAACAATCTATGGGCTTCTTTGTGATCCTCTGTTAGCTTATTGAGTGCTTCCTCACGCTCTTTGAACAGATCGTTGATCCGTTTGTGTTCCCTCCAAAGGTATTGTAAGCAGTTTCTTGCTCTATCCATGCTCTCTTCAGTCTTGACATCGATGATCTGATTCCACAATTCTGACTTCTCTTGCTTTTCTCCATCATGCTCTGCTTCGGTTGCTCTTCTTTACCTGTAGAGAATCAAGCTCATGCTGCAGATTGTTAATCTGTAATGTTAAGGCTATTGTTTCAGTAGTCGCACATTCGAACGTTCTCTTCTGTTTTAGTTCTTAGCTCCTCGTCGAGTTCACTTCTCTGTTTCTGTAAAGTCTCTAGCTCAACTTCAAGACCCTTGATCTTCTTAGATAAACCATTTAAATGTTGTTCGTTTGAACACTTTAAAACCAGCATCCGGATGCTGCATCCGGATGCTGCATCTGGATGCAAAATCCAAAAAATCTGGATATTTGAGATGCTAGGAAAAGTAGAGTTTGAATGCAAATTTTGCATCTCAAAAACCAAAAAACTAAAATACCCCTTATAACATAAACCTAAATAAGTTATATTTATTATTCTTATTACATACTAATTTTTTATATTTATTATTAAAATAATATTTTCTTGCAAAATTGTAAATTTTCATCAAACATATCATTATTTATTGTCAAAACTGAAAAAACGCGTTTTCTCGCCAAAATCGCAAAATCGCGCTTTTCCGCCAAAACCGCAGAATCTCGTTTTCCCGCAAAAACCGCAAAATCGCGTTTTTCCGCCAAAACCGCAAAATCGCGTTTTCCCGCCAAAACCGCAAAATCACGTTTTCCAGCCAAAACCGTAAAATCGCGGTTTTCCGACAAAACCGCTAAATCGTGTTTTCCCGTCAAAACCGCAAATCGTGTTTTTCCGCGAAAACCGTAAAATCCCGTTTTCCATACAAAATCGCAAAATCATGTTTTCCCGCCAAAACCGCAAAATCCCGTTTTCCAGACAAAATCGCAAAATCGCGCTTTTACGCCAAAACCGCAAAATCGCGTTTTCCCGCCAAAACCGCAAAATCGCGCTTTTCCGCCAAAACCGCAAAATCACGTTTCTCGCCAAAACCGCAAAATCGCGGTTTTCCAACAAAATCGTAAAATCGTGTTTTTCCGCAAAAACCGCAAAATCACGTTTTCTCGCCAAAACCGCAAAATCGCGGTTCCCAACTAAACCGCAAAATCGCGTTTTCCCGCAAAAACCGCAAAATCGCGCTTTTTCGCCAAAACCGCAAAATTACGTTTTCCCGCAAAAACCGTAAAATTGTGTTTTTCCGCAAATACAGCAAAATCGCGTTTTTTCCTTCAAAACCGCAAAATTACGTTTTCCCGCAAAAATCCTAAATTTGTGCTTTCCCGCAAAAACTGTAAAATCGCGTTTTCGCGTTAAAATCGCAAAATCTCATTTTCCCGGAAAAACCATAAAATTCTATTTTTCCGATAAAATTGCAAAAGTAGAAAATTATGTTTTCTCGCCAAAATCATAAAACCGCATTTTTCCACCAAAATCATAAAACCGCAAAACTGTGTTTTTCCCTTAACTTTTAATGTTTTACTTAATTTCAAACGCTACATCTAGATGCTGTTGCAAAATCAAAAACGAACATAATAGCTTTCAGATGCAATATCTAGATGTAAAAATCAAAATAAAAAACGAACAGTATTTAAATGCAGCATGCAGATGCAGCGTTTAATGCAGCGTTTAATGCAGCATCCAGATATAGCATCCAACTAGAAAAACGAACAAGGCCTTATTTCTTCTATAATATTCTCGTGATCTCTGACCTTGTCTGTGATCTCCTCTTTTAGATCTGTAATCTGACTCGTATATTCAGAGATCTCCTCGGACTTCTTCTCAAGTTAGATTTCGAGTTCAGCTTTCTGGCTCTCAAGTGAGACCACTTGCTGGCCGAGACCATTGATCTCATCCGCCAAACCCTTTATCCCACTCATCGCCCAATAAGATTGATGTTATTATTACACCGGATAAGTGGTTGGAAAAATTGCATTTCTTCTGCAATTTTTAGACTTTAGCTCAAGTCTGAAACCCGCTGCTCAGATGCTTCAGATGCGCTTCTAAATCACTTAGATGAGTGGATGATTCTCTCTGATGAGTCTCATGGATATCCCTCAAACTGAAAAGTTCCTTGTCTTTCTCACTATGGCTCCTCACTTTCAACTGTCCAGACTCATACATGAGGTCCTGTATGGTGTTCTCTGCCTGCTTGATCTCATTCGACATTTCTGAAATTTGCTGAGATAACATTTTCTTCTCTTCTTCTGCTCTGTTCAGGAGCTCGTTCAAATATTTAATTCGTTGCTCTGCTGATTCCACCGGAGCTTCTAATTCTTTCACCTAACTCGATGAATCTCTCTTATGAGCCTCCTGTATCTCCACCAAACTTGAAATCTCACGCTGAACAAAAAAAATATATAAAAGAAAACAATTAGCGGTATAGTCTCGCGGTAAACAAAACAATAACAAAGTAATAAAGAACATGCGGCATGAGATATTAAAATTTCAATTATTCACGAACAAATTAAAACCTAGACGACTATCAAAAACAAAAAGAAAAGTGGATGATATTGGATAGAAATATAAAACATATCGAAATCTATAAACCCTAGAAAACAAAAAAACATCACACGCAAAGAAAAGAAAGAAATCCAAATACAGCACGAAACATATAAAATTAAAAAGATCAATACAAAAGAAAAAAAAACATACAAAAAAAATCCTGTAAAAAAATAGTAATACTAACATTTTTATCAAATCAAACTAAATCAAACATAGAATAATCTACCAATTTTTCTGTTTTGGTCTAGATGGCTAGTGTCTCGCTCGAGCATCTTTCCCCAGATCTAAAAAACACTTTTATATTAAACTCAATGAACATATAGTTAGATCAGTATGCAAGTAAAGAAACATGTCAAAATCTCCTCTGACACGTTCAAAATTACTACAAAAAATCGTATAACACAAACAAAAGTAACATAAACATACCGTTTGAATCGTTTTGAAACCTTCGAGCATAGACAATACGATCACATAAACCGAAACAAACCCACCTGCGTTCATATAAAACAAATCAGTTGACAGAGGAAAAAAATATTGAGAAACAACGTAAAAGTAAGGAAAAAAAAAAACAGGGGAGACGACAATACAGAAGTTATATTCTGGAGGCGCAAACAATATATATAGCAAAAAAAGGATTAGGGTTTTTTTAGAATGGTTGATAGTTTGTAAGCTACGGCCCAAAAAAAATTGATTAGGGTTTATGGCCGACTATGAGACGATTAGTAATTTTATAAAAAAAGAATATTTACTTTTTAATTATTAAATAGAATTACGAAATTATACACGTAAGCTTTTGTATTCATTAAGAGCATAAACGTAATTCAGTTTTCACTTTGAAGGAGAGCTCAAATCACTGCTCAAATAATAATATAGATTGGACCCGACCCGACCCGAACCGAACCGACCCGATTTTTAATCGGGTCCTAAATGGGTCCTAACCTCCCCTACCTGAACTACCCGAACCCCGAAAGACCCGATCCGACCCGACCCGAGGACCCGAATGCCCAGGACTAAGCAATAGGTCAAAGATAAATATATATTTAAAATATATACATTGACAAGATTTTATTGTGTAAGGAGAAAAGAAAGCTTAATATCGATAATATTCAAGACATATTATAAGAAATTAATTATTATTTAATATAACTTTTACATTTGCAATTATATGTTACTGTGACCAGTAGAAAAAATAAAAAGTTTTAAAATAAATCAGTTTCAAAAGAAATAAAACGATATGAAATGTTTGTGTGATTGTTGTTAAACACTAAAAGTGTATATTTTTATAAAAACATAACACTTACATAATATATAAGCAAATTAATCAATTCTTAAATATTACAACAATTTATGTCTATATATAAAAAAATATCTGCACATGCATGCAGACCAACCATAAAAACTAAATAAATTATTATATGTTTTGATATTTTTTAATTTATTTAGTTATCATGTTTACACTTTTTTATCTAAGAAAATATTTTAAAATCTTGGTTAATAGCTTTTTTATCTTTAATTTGTATTGAAATCTATATCGTTATTTTTTATTATTAAATATTCATATAATGTTATTATAAATAGATCAACTTTAATATACAATATTAATTATATATTGAACATATAAAATATTTTATAATCCACACATGTTGCAGGCCGATCACCTAATTTGTATTTAATAGAATTAATTGAATCAGACTTATTTTGGGACTCAATGAAAGTGGCAGGCAAGGAATATATTTTCGTCGATTTGTTTCCCTAAACTTATTTTGGGACTTAATGAAAGTGTTCTTAATTAAGTCACTTAATTTAAATAATTTTGTTGGCCATTATATTTTTCTATTTTTATTACTAATAAAACATAATAATTTTTATATAAATTTTCTGGTTATATAAAAAAGACTTAATAGATAAATGTATTCCATTTTTTTATTACTAATGATGTATAATAATTTTTATATATATTTTCTGGTTATGTCAAAAAGATCATAATGGATAAATTTATCCTAGTTTTTATTACTAATGATGTATAATAATTCTTATATATATTTTGTAGTTATATCAAAAAAACAGAAGGTGGATAATGACATATAATGTAAATAGTTTATAATTTTAATATCTAAAATAATTTATAGATATCTAAAAGAAACTGATTGGAAAACATATGAAATGTCTTTGTGAAAGTGGTTGTGTGCTTATTATGTTGTCTTCCATATCTTAAGTTCTATTCCCAAAAACGAAATTAACATTTTTTTATTTATGATTATTACATTAATTAATTTCATTAAATGATATGTCAGAATGAATGTAGTGGTGACACATCAGCAAAATGACACCATTGTAAAAAAAAAAGTTTGTGAGAATGTATAGGGATTTTTTTTAAAATGACATATATTTTTTTCCCGCTAATTACAGTAAAACTTATATAAACTAGGTGATTTCTCCGTACATTGTGCGGAGTTTAGTTCATTAAAAAATATTAGTTATATTTAGTTTTTCTTACAGAATTATATTAGTTTTTTAAAAAGTGAAAAATCCAGTTTTTAAATACGTGTTTAGAATCGTTTTTTTTACATAATTATATTTAGTTTTTTTTAGTAACATTGTGGATAACAACTCAAACATTCAATTGAAAAGATTAACCTTTAAAGAAAAATTTATATTAACATGTCTGGCAAAAACATTGAATCTTGTCTATTATACAATTTATTTCCATTTAGGAACCAAACAAAAAAAAACAATCTATTATCCTTTTAAGAGTTTTTCAGAAATTATTTATAGTCATAAGTTTTGATTGACTTTTTCAATTACATGACCTGAGCGACCAACTGTCTATCAAACTTAAAAAGAGAAAATCAATTATATTAAACTATGATACATATGCACAATAGTCATGTAACAAAATGGGTAAAGGAAAAATGGTTTTATTACCTTTTTTTTTATTCATCATCTTCATCTCCTTTAACATCTTCTTGGTTTATTCCATTTTTTTTTTCTTTCTCTTCTTCTTTCCACTACTTTATTTCCTTCATTTTTACAATATCTTACTTTTCCCGTTTTTTTTCTCTTTTTTTTTTGAAACACCGTTTTTCCTCCTTTTCTACTTTCATCTTCTTCATGCTCTAATTTTCTTCTTCTTACTCTTCTTCCCATTTTTTTATTATATTCTAACTTTCTTATGTTCTTCCATCTTCTTCTTTATCGTCTTTGTCATTCGTCTTCTAAGTTTTCTTCCAGTTTTTATTCATCCTTTTCCACGTCTTATTTTTCACTAACTTCATCATTTTCTATTTTCAAATTTTCTTCTTCTTCAACATACTATCCTATACCAAATTTTCATCATTTATTTCCTAATTTTAAATCCAAAACTATACAATCCTTTAAGAATATCTTCAAAACTATATGTTTAATAATATCTTTTTCAATTTAATTTTATTTAATGTATTTTTATTTTAAAAATATTAAATGGCAAACTTTGAGGGTTTTTTTCTCTTTACATTTTAACATGCCCGTGTTTCGGCATATTTATCTAAATTTTAAATAAAATATTTTAAAAGTATATTAATCTATGAGTTGTTAATTATTTAAAAGAAATATATTTTTAAGTTACTAATCTATACTATATAAAAGTTGATGCATTATGCCATTGAGTACGTCTACATAGTACGAAGAAACTCAATCTCATTGGTACAAATCAGCGTTCTCATTAACCAAAGATAAAAGTTAAATATGATTAACAATTTAGTTCAATTAAACACACACAAAAATCAAAAATAGAATTTCACTTGATATGTAAACTATTTTTTTGGAAATTTAACATAAAAAGCTATTATCAAAAATCAAAAAAAGAAAAGCGACATAAAAAAGCTAACTAAAAAAAAATACATAGGATCAAAAAGATTCAATTTCATTGGTATAAATCAGTGTTATTATTAAACACAAACAAATTAAATATGATTAACAAAAAGCAGAAACTTATCATAGTAAAATAAAAAATTAAAATCAAACAAGTTTCACTAAAAACAGATAAAAGGAAGTTATGTCAAAAATACAAATCTTTAGCATTTGTCACAATAAAATAGAAACCGATATCACAAAAGGTAAACTAACAAAAAACAAATATGAAAATCAATAACGAAAAAGTTAAATTAACAAACGAAAAAATAATCTAAAAAAAATTTAGTGGAAATAAAAATTTTAATTAAATTGGAAATTAATAGCGAAAAAATAAAATTAACAAAATAAAATATCATCTAAAAGTACATTAATTTGGTATTTAGGCTAATTATTTAATATAAAATATAATAGAAATTATGTCTTACAAAATGTCAATACAATTAAAATGAAAATTAATAACGATAAAGTAAATTAACAAAGAAAACAAATCATCAAAAATGAAATTATTTTGAACTAGGCTAATTATTTAAGAAATCAATATAAAAAGTCTATCTAACAGAAAAAAGAAAATGATGTTTTTAAAAATGTCAATAATTCCAAAACAATTTTACGTCAAAATAAAATAAAAATCAATATACAAAATTGAAATTAACAGAGGAAAAAGTCATCTGAAACTTGATATTTAGCCTAACATTTTGGAAAATCAACATAAAACAGCTTAACTAACCAAAAATGATGCTTTAGACTAATTATTTAAGAAATCAATATAAAGAGGTTTAACTAAAAAAAAAAACATAATTATTTCTTACAAAATGTCAATACAATTAAAATGAAAATCAATATCAAAAAGTTAAATAAAAAAAATCATCAAAAAGGAAATTATCTTGATATATAGACTAACTATTTAACAAATCAAAATTAAAAAGTTTAACTAACAAAAAAAGAAAAAAAACTTTTCTAACATAAAAAAAAACTTAACTAACAAAAAAAAGATGTAGCTTTAAGCTAATTATTTAAGAAATTAATATAAAAATATCAACTAACAAAAAAATAAAATGGAAATTATGTCTTACAAAAAGTAAATACAATTAAAATGAAAATCAATATCAGAAAAGTTAAAATAAAAATGACCACTTATAGCATGTCAAATCAACATTATAATTAAAATGAAAATTAATATAAAAAAGTAGATTTAACAAAGAAAAAATATTCCTGTAAAAAGAAATTAACTTGATATCTATGCTACCTATATAGAAAAGCAACAACAAAGAGCTTAATTTAAAAAAAATATATATGTCATAAAGAATATTAACATAAAAAACATTGTATAAATTAAAATAAAATATAAAATTAATATCAAAAGATATAAAGTAACAAAAAAAAATCTAAAAAAGAATCAAACTCAAATTGGTATAGCTACTACTGAGCCCACATGAACAACACATGAGTAATATCTTCTAAAATTTCATTTAAATAATAAAATATGACAGAGTTATGAATCAAACTCAAATTGATATATCTAGATAGACTATTCAAATCAAAATATGGAGAAATCACACAAAAGATAAATCAGTGATAAATGATGCGAAGACTTCACACCATCCTACTGATATACTCATATATTTCGCATATTTTGCCTGCATTTAGGATACATTTTTATGTTTATAACTCTCATAATAGGCTAGTTTGCACCAATTGCTTCATTTTAGGTCCTTAGGCACTTTGCATTAGCATTTGCATGTTTCTTGCATATTTGCATCATATTCAGGTTGTTTTGGACACACTGGAGCCATGGAGGTTGCATGGATCTGCTAAGGAGCAAAGGATAGTCTATGGACGCTTAGGAGAGTTCGAGCATGTAGCAAGGCGGCTGAGATCGAGGCAAAAATCGAGCTAGGTCGGTCGATCTAGAGGAGATAGACCACAAGATCGAGCTAAAGAAGTTGTTCCAATTAAGTAGATCGAGTCCAGAGATCAACCGTGATGATCGAGCGCAAGTACGGACGCAATGGAGGAACGAACGAGAGATCGAGGACACGACTCAATCACTGAAAGATCGACTAGGCGATCGATGGGAGCACTCGATCTATTCAACTAGATTGAGCCAACGATCGAGCCAATCAAAACGTTCCATGCGCAAGATCGAGAGAGAGATCGCTTAGTCTATCTCTAGCCTTATCCGACAGCTAGCTTAATTTGGACTCTAGTGAGGATACCATTTCCCTTTTTGTATAATAGGCCTTAGACCAATTTTTGGCCATCTATCACATCTTTATCTTAGTTTTTTGATTTGCCTCTGTTCCTTTAAGGCAAGAACGCCATTTTTATGTTTTCAAGCTTTTAAATTTTGTAAAACCTTAAGCTTTAATCTTTAATCTAAGTACTTTCCTTAATCTTTCTTGTCATTAGCTTTATTTCTGTTTGATTTAGAACCGCATATGTTGAATCTCTCAAGACATGTATTTGTGAGTGATTCGAACATGAGGAGGGAGTAATCCTCCAAGGATTTGTGGTTTTGGGATGATTGAGAGGGTTTAAGGGTTTTAAAGGTTTGGTCTTTGTTGTTCTCAATCCATTCTCTTCTTGGATTTGAGTTTTTAATGCCTAGAGGATCTTGAGAAAGACCTCTCTGTTTTTAGGAATCTCTTTGTCCTAGAAAGATTTAAGGGATTCTCTAAAACCAAATCCAAGATTCTAATCTTTCCCTTCTCACATGCCATGGATGTGAGGGAGATTAGTAAGGCCACTTTTTAGGATCTATGTTTCCTGTTCTTCTCTCTGTTTTTCCACCCCGAACCATGGGTTAGAAGGATGGATTGAAGAAAGGCTTTACACCACAAACCATGGGTAAAGCTAGCTCAAGCTTCCTATGGCTTAGGAAAACCACAAAAGTGCAGATCTATGTTTTTAAGAACCAAAGTTTAGACCTTGAACCTCTTAAGCGTGATCCCCACACCACGAATCCATCTTTAGCATTTGAAAACATAAAAAGCATCTTCCTTTAGTTTAAAGTCTCAATCTTTTAGCTCAAAATCATCTAGTTGCATAATTCTTGCTTTAGTAGTTTTATAAATCCATAAAATAGTTTTCTTGATCTTGCTAGTATTTTATAAATTCCATTTCATCATATTTCGCACCCTGGTAGAATATAAGAGTCAGTAGAATTTTATTTCTAGTTTTCAAAATTAGTTTCATGCTTTTAGCAAATTCCCTGTTTTGTCCGGTTTTAGATTTCCATTTTCTAAAATTAGTAGTCGAGCTTTTTAAATTCTTGAAAGTAGTTCTGTATTTGTTAAACCCTTTGGTCGGGATTTTAAAATTATTTCTAAATCCAGTAAATCGTTCCAAGTAGTTTATTTTCAGTAATTCACCCAATTTATCCGGATTTTGCTTAGCTTTACCTATAGCTCTTGTATTCTTGGTATTTGTTCAAACTCCCCAAGTTGGATTGACCCTTAAGTATTGCAATGACATGAGCATACTAAGGTTTTGATGAAAACCACAGAACAAAGTTGTTATCAAAATGGCGCCGTTGCCAAATTGGGATTAGTTTGAAGCTATTAAGATTTGGAGTTTAGTAGAGTCTAAGTCTTTATTTTTATTTTGAATACTAACTTATCTACCTTCCTGTTTGGGTTCTCAGGTACATGAATCTGATGTCTAGAGGTGACAACAACCTTTTACAAGAAGGAGCTGAAATCCCTTCATGACAAGATAGACAAGATGATGCTTGCAACTCAAAAGCAAGTCCATTTTGTAGAAGAAGCCGCGGAAGAGTTTGGAGAAGGCTGTCAAGCTGACCTTGAGGAAGCAAATTGGGTAGACTACAACAAGCCACAAGGATATAACCAGAGGTTTCAAGGCAACAATAATCTTTCCTACTGCAGCACCAATGTAGAGAACCCAAAGGATCAATTTTTCCCACCACAACAAGCAAAACCCTTTGTCTCTTTCAACAAGGGTGGGTTTACTCAAAACAGTGGTTTCCAAGGGCAACGTCAAGGCAACTTTCAAGGCCAACAACAGCAAGGTAACAAGGGATATCCACCTGGTTTTGTGCCTCAGCAACAACAAGTTCCATCACCACTTCAAGATCCGGTTCTTGCTATGTTTCAACAACTTCTACAAGGACAAGCATCTATCCAAGCAAGCAACAATCAAAAGTTTGTAGACATCAACAACAGGCTTGACTCTTCTCTCACTGAGGTATCTACACAGATTTCAAACCTAAACAACAAGATGCATCAGTTTGAAAAGGGAAAGGCAAGTTCAAGCAACCAAGGTAGCTTACCCGGCAAGTGTGAGCAAAACCCGAAAGAATACGCTAATGCGATCACTTTGAGGAGTGGGAAACAGCTACCACCGAGGTCTACACTTGAAAACAATGAGGACATTGTAGTTCAAGAGGGGGAGAATGATCAAGAGATCATCTTTGACAATGTCTACATTGCAAGACCAAAGAAAGGGGGTGAAGCGGTTTTAGAGAGTAAAGTGGAAGAAGTTAGCAAGGAGAAAGAAGCTTTCATTCCTCCTCCATACAAACCCAAACTTCCCTTCCCTGGACGTTTCAAGAAACAAATGATTGAGAAGCAGAAAGCTTTGTTTGAGAAACACTTGAGGAATGTTGAGCTAAAGCTGCCGTTGGTTGATTGTTTAGCAATGATGCCTAAATATGCAAAATTTTTGAAGGATACACTTGCTAAGAAGGTTAAAGAAGGTGAAGGAGAGGTTATGGTACTTAGTCAAGAATGCAGCGCCATCATCCACAAAGAAATAGCCCCAAAGAAGCTGGGGGATCCGGGATCATTCACTATACCATGTGCTCTAGGGCCTTTGAAGTTTGAAAATTGTTTGTGTGATCTCGGAGCAAGCATAAATCTTATGCCTCACTCCATAGCCAAGAAACTAGGCTTCACTAAGTTCAAGGAGTGCCGAATCTCACTGATTTTGGCAGACAGAAGTATAAGACTCCCAGTAGGCATGCTTGAAGACCTACCCGTGAGGATAAGCAATGTTAGTGTACCCACAGATTTTGTAGTTTTGAAGATGCACGAAGAGCCCAAGGATCCACTAATCCTTGGACGACCATTTTTAGCAACTGCTGGAGCAATCATTGATGTGAAGAATGGCAAGATATCTCTGCACCTTGGGAAAGACATCAAGCTGAACTTTGACATCAATGAGATCTTGAAAAAACCAACCATTGATGGGCAAGTTTTCTACATAGAGGATTTGTATGCATTGGCTGATGAGCTGCTGGAAGACTAGAGACAAGAGGACCATCTACAGCTGGCCTTGACAAAGGAATGTGGAGAGTTTGGATACCTAAGTGATCAGACTCAAGAGTATGCCCGTCTCCTTGACTCACACAAGATTGTGGATGAGGATCAAAGACTAGAGATCGACAGTGAGATCGACGAAGAGAACTCGAACTGCTCAGAGAACGACCAAGGAAATCGATCTCCCACTCGATCTGCTTCCGAACGACTAGCTGGATCGAGAGAGGACACTCGATTTCTTCAGGATCGAGTGAGCAATCGACTAGTAGACTCGATCTCTGCGGTGGATGCGTTTGAAGAAGGTAGTTTGAAAGTGCATGACTCGGGATCAAGAAGTGCAATTGAGGACAGCAACCTCTACAAAAGTCAAGATGGAGACTGGAGCGAGCTGCTAGCCCCAAAGGTGGACCTCAAGCAGCTTCCAAATGGACTAAGGTACGCTTTCTTAGGAACTAATGATACCTACCCGGTCATTGTGAATGAAAATCTAAGTGATGATGAGTTGGACTCACTCCTTAAGGAGTTGAGGAAGTATAGAAAGGCCATTGGGTACTCACTCAGTAACATCAAGGGCCTTTCACCAATGCTTTGTACTCACATGATTCACTTGGATAATGAAAACACTTCTTCAATTGAACATCAAAGGCGTTTGAACCCAAATTTGAAAGAGGTGGTCAAGAAAGAAATCTTAAAACTTTTGGAAGCTAACGTGATATACCCTATCAGTGTCAGCACATGGGTCTCTCCAGTCCATATGGTGCCAAAGAAAGGGGGTATCACGGTTATTAGAAATGAAAAAGATGATTTGATACCTTCTAGGACCATAACCGGTCATAGGATGTGTATTGACTATAGAAAACTTAACTTGGCCACCAGAAAAGATCACTTCTCTTTACCTTTCATTGACCAAATGTTAGAAAGATTAGGCTATCACCCATACTATTGTTTTCTAGATGGTTATAGTGGTTTCTTTCAAATCCCAATTCACCCTAATGACCAAGAGAAAACCACATTCACATGCCCTTATGGTACCTTTGCATATCGAAGGATGCCATTTGGGTTATGTAATGCACCAGCAACCTTTCAAAGATACATGATGTCTATTTTCTCTGATCTTATAGAGGAGATGGTTGAAGTTTTCATGGACGATTTTTCTGTATATGGTGCTTCGTTTGGTGGCTGTTTGTCTAATCTTTGTGGGGTCCTCAAGAGATGTGAGGAAACCAATCTCGTCCTAAACTGGGGGAAATGCCACTTCATGGTCAGAGAAGGGATCGTTCTTGGTCACAAGATATCAGAAAAGGGTATTGAGGTTGATAGAGCCAAGATTGAGGTCATGGTTAGCTTAGCACCTCCAGTGAATGTGAAGGGGATTAGGAGTTTCTTGGGGCATGCCAGTTTCTATAGGAGATTTATTAAGGATTTCTCCAAAATAGCACGTCCACTTACAAGGTTACTGTGCAAGGAAACCGAGTTCATCTTTGATGAAGATTGTCTACAAGCATTTAAGACCATCAAGGAAGCCTTAACTACCGCGCCTATAGTGCAAGCTCCGGATTGGGAATTACCCTTTGAGATTATGTGTGATGCAAGTAACTATGCCGTGGGAGCTGTCTTAGGTCAGAGGAAGGACAAGAAATTGCATGTCATCTATTATGCAAGTCGTACCTTGGATGACACACAAGTGAAGTATGCAACCACCGAGAAAGAGCTTCTAGCCGTGGTCTTTTCTTTTGAAAAGTTTCGGTCTTACTTGGTGGGTTATAAGGTGATAGTGTACACTGACCATGCTGCGTTGAGGTATATATACTCCAAGAAGGACACCAAACCGAGACTCCTAAGGTGGATCCTCCTATTACAAGAATTTGATATGGAGATCAAGGATAAGAGGGGTATAGAGAATGGCGTAGCGGATCATCTTTCTAGGATGAGGATTGATGATCACTTGCTTATGGATGACTCTCTCCCCGAGGAACAGTTGATGAGGGTTAACATCGTAGTATGTGCTAAGCTAGAGGAGAAGCTTGAAGAAGTCTTGAGTCTCAAGGTAGATTTGCCATGGTATGCGGATATTGTAAATTATTTGGCATGTGGAGAAGAGCCCTCTCACTTGGTTCGTTACCATAGAAAGAAGTTCATGAGGGATGTTTCTCACTACTTTTGGGATGATCCTTACCTATACAAAAGGTGTGGATACTGCATTTACCGAAGGTGTGTCACCAAGGAGGAGGCTAGAGACATACTTCTTCATTGCCATGGTATGACATATGGATGACACTTTGCTGGTTTCAAAACTGCTACTAAAGTTCTCCAAGCCGGATTCTGGTGGCCAACACTGTTCAGAGATGCACATGAGTTCATCAAGTCATGTGAGACGTGCCAAAGGGCCGGGAACATCACCAAGAGAAACGAGATGCCACAAGTGCCCATCTTTGAAGTAGAAGTGTTTGACGTTTGGGGGATTGACTTTATGGGTCCGTTTCCATCATCAAATGGGTTGAAGCCATAGCATCACCAACTAATGATTCAAGAGTGGTGATCAAGCTTTTCAAGTCAATCATTTTCCCAAGGTTTGGGGTCCCTAAGATTGTGATTAGCGATGGAGGAAGCCATTTCATCAACAAGGTTTTTGAGGGTCTCTTGAGAAAGCATGGAGTTAAGCACAAGGTAGCCACGCCATATCACCCTCAAACAAGTGGACAAGTGGATGTCTCAAATCGGCAAATTAAGACCATCTTGGAAAGAACAGTGGGTGTTACTAGGAAGGATTGGGCGAGCAAGCTTGATGATGCTCTTTGGGCATATAGGACAGCCTTCAAGACGCCAATAGGAACCACGCCTTTCAACCTCCTCTATGGCAAGTCTTGCCATCTCCCTGTGGAGCTAGAGCACAAGGCTCTTTGGGCCGTAAAGCAGTTAAACTTTACTCTCAAGACGGCCCAAGAGAAGAGGCTCGTGCAACTTAATGAGCTTGATGAGTTGAGGATGGATGCTTACGAAAGTGCCAAGATCTACAAGGAGAGGACTAAAGCCTTTCATGACAAGAAACTGGTGCTTAAGGATCTGAAAGAAGGAAGCATGGTTCTGCTCTACAACTCGCGTTTGAAGATGTTCCCCGGGAAACTTAAGTCTAGATGGTGTGGACCGTTTGAAATTAAAGAGGTGCTACCGTATAGGGCAATGACTTTGATTGGCACAGGAGGAGAAAGCTTCACCGTGAACAGGCACAGAGTCAAGCCCTACATGGCAAGTGACTGTGGCAAGGAGAGCACCATGCTTCTGCTACAAGATCCCCCACTTGCCTAACCAAGTAAGGTCGAGGTAAACGACGTTAAAAAAAGCGTACTTGGGAGGCATTCCCATGCTTATCATTGCACATAATTTTGGTTTAATTCTGTTTCAATTTTATGCTTTTTAATTTAAGTGTGTAGGTGAAGGAAGGATGGAACAGAGGATCACGTTCTTGAAATTAATAGAGGAGAAGGTAGGCAGAAGATCGAGTGAACGATCGACCGTTGCTGGCTCGATCTTTACCAAATCGATCAAGCGAATCGGATCACGTCACTCGATCCTTAGCGGATCGAGTAGGACGATCGAGTGAATCATTCGATTGCGAGAGGATGACCCACCCAGGCATGTAAATTACTTTACGAACGAGGTGTGGATCGACTAGATTCACTCGATCTGGATAAACCGATCGATAGCCAGATCGATCGTGCCACTCGATCTTCGCCAAAACGACCTTGCGATCGACAGAGGAGCTCGATCTAAAAACCACTATCTTGACAACGTGAGACCCAGAAACGAGGAGCATACTCGATCTGAAGCTCGATCTAGACTAGATCGAGCTAACGATCGACCAAAACACGCGATTTCAGGCAAAAGAGGCATGAGATCGAGGTCAATATCGACCAAATTGACTCGATCTCATGCCAAGGTTAGTTTAAATTTCCCCCCTTCTTTCTACTTCCCTCTCATTTTAAATTTGAATTGTGGTCAAGGGAGGCATCTTTGACCATGGAAAGCGTGCTTTGACCACCATTTTCGAAACCCACTTGCTTGCATAAATCCAAAATTTTTTATTCTTTATAAACCCTTGCTTCACACTCTCCTTGCATTTACATACATCTTGAATTCTCAAAAATAGAGTGTGAGTTCGAGTTTTACAAAGAAAGGAGGCATCTATTTTCCATTTTATTCAAAAGGTATTTCAAAATTTTGAATTACATATACATAAATACAAAAAATTTCTTTTTTGATGGAATGAGTTAGATACTATTTGTTAGGGATTATGAATAATTTTTAGAAATATCTAAATATTAGGAAAAAATCTTTGATTTAGTCTTATCTCAAGAATATTTCCTCTTCTATGTATTGATAGATTTTAAGCAATCCCTAAAAATTTGGAGCTTTTTATGCATAAGAGATTCTCTCTTGCCCTATTTCTCCCTCTCTCGCCACATATGCTCATTACCTCTTTGAGAAATTGAATTTCAGGCACTATGGCACCAAGGAAGAGAGAAAGGGCTTTGGCAACTCAAGAGGAAACGCAGCAAGTGGTGGAGGAGAGGTGTAAGTGGAGTAAGGATGAGAAGAACACAAAAGCTCGGTTAGAGAGGTTGCGGTTTGAGCCTACAAAGTTTGCAAGTAGAGATCTCTTGCAAAAGATGGGTCTGTTGGAAGACTTTGATCAGCTATTCATGAACATGGGTCTCGCTTGTTTATCAAGGATGGACTGCCCAACCTACCCCGAAGCCATACTCCACTTTCTTGCCACGTTAAAATTCGCATATGAAGATCCGAGTATCAAGACTCCATCCGAAGGGCATCTCACGTTCAAGATAAGGAGGCAAGCTTACCACCTCTCCATCTCCGAACTCTGCTAGGCTTACGGTCTCAATGCTGCCGCCACGCTTGTAGAATTCCCTCCGCTCAAGTCAGCAAACGCACTTTGGGATGTGATTAGCGATGGGGACTACAAGCACAACACCGCCAAGATTAAGAAAGTGTGAAATCCTGTGCTGAGATACACACTCAAGCTGCTGGCCAACACGTTCAGTGGAAGGTCCACAACCCCAACCGTGACAAAAAACGATCTGTGCTTCATCTTCCAAGGGATTAAGAAGGTCGTGTGCAATAGGGAAGAGAATGAGAGTCCTCTAGAGGATGAGCTTGGGGAAGACGTCAACTACGGCTGTATCTTGGCTTCATCCTTAGTCAAATACAAGGCTTGGACAATAAGGTGCAAAGCTAGAACCACGCTCATTGGAGGGTTTCTTACACCACTGTTTGCGCAAGCGGGAGTCCCATTATCGGATTTTGAGCCTTGCGTGGAACGAGCCTTCATGGATGAAATCTACATGAGAAACACAGATTCTTTGGGACCCTCCCCAGCTCCAGGGTTCTATGCTTACCTTTTCTACAACACTTACAATGAGAAGAAGGTCTGCATTCTACCAAACCCGGACGAGACTCACTTACAAAGCATGGACACGGTGGAGTTTCTGCCAAACGAAGAGGAATGCTTTGCCCCTCTTGGAAACACAGCAGCACCTCCTCAGCTCGCACTCTCACCCTCAGAGTCTCCTCCAGATGCTGAGATGCCTTCGAGCTTTGATCTTCCAAAGCTAGACTATGAGCCACGGACAAAGGTTGAAAAGTTCCTTGCCTCGGTTGTGGAAGTACAACGCAAGGTGAACAAATGGCAAGGAAAGATGATCAAGAAGCTGGTGAAAAAGATCAAGATCCTTCAAAAGGAGAGCTCATCAGAGATGGAATTAATTAATGAAGCTGAAGACGTAGGCGAAACATTGCCGAGACACTCCACCGGTGGCATATCCATTCGAGAACCCCAAGAGAGTGATCGAGGTGGGCGCCTCTCACTCCAAGAACCTCCAACAAGAATCAAGGGCAAAGGAGTGCTTCAAGACACCCCAAGAAAGAGCAGGAGGCTCGGAGCAACCTCAACCTCCGGTCATGCCTAGCTCCGAGGTACCAAAACAACAACCCATTGTACATACCACACATTTTCATTTTTAATTTTCTGTTTTTGCTTTGTGTTTTTGGCTCTTTCTTGAACTTGTGTGACACCGAGAAGTTGTCATTCAAGTTTGGGGGAGAGCATGCTTTGACATATTTTATTTGGATCTTATCTTGTGTTTGCATCCTTGAGTCTCATCTAAATGCATAGAAAAAAAAAAAATTTCAAAACAATTCATGTAGCTTGTACTTGCATTTTAAAAACTTTTTAGGATTGAGTCTAGAGTTTTTAATCATTTAGGATTGCATTCATATGCATTGGGAGCAATGATGAGCTAATCCAAGTAGGTTGTTAATTTTTGTGATCAATTCAACATCCTAGTTAGTAGTTCTCTAGTGTTGTGAATAAATTTAAAAGTAAAGAAGAACCATGCTTGGACCACCTCATTTGTCACTAGTTTTCGGTTGAAATGGATCTTGAAATTGATAACCAACTCTACTCACTTAAACCGAATTTGGACATTTAAATATCATGCTTGCATTGGGAGTAATTTCATGGATTAAAAATACTTGAGCTTTCTTATCTACTTTACCACCCTTTTGCTAGCTCAAGTAGCACCCCTACCATAACCAATCTCCTTTGAAGCCAATTGTTTGCGTGTGATTGTGAGGCCTTATTTCGATTGAACCTAGCATAAAGTGTTAGGTTTGGGATGACAAGTATAGGTTTTCATATAGATTCTAGCCTTGCATTTTGGGGCTAGCTTTAGGCTTAGGATTTGGGGGTTTGACCGTGGTGTTATATGATGTTCGGTGGAAAAATGTGAAAAGGAAGTGGTGTTGAATAAAAGGGCTTGGTGGAAAATAAGGGGAAGAATGGATTGAAATGGAGAGTCTTGGGTTTCAAAAAGGAATAGCTCTAAGTAAATAAAAATGCTAGGTGGTCTTAAGAAATCAAAAGAGCCAAAAGGTCAAACAAAAAAAAATATAAACAAGGCTGCCTAGGGATCAAAAGAAGAGCTAAGTTACTAAGAATAGACTACTCCATTCACCGAAATTTATAAGTTGAAGAAGTTCCCCTTAAAGCTTTTAAAAGAAGAAAAATGTTCGAAATTCAAAGGGTTTAGCAAGGCACAAAAAGCCTTGGGAAAAGGGTAGATTCTAGAGGGTTGAGTGAGCTAAAAAATGAATGAGAGGGGTATAGGATCATTGATACCATTGCGGGTCGATGAAAATCTATGCTTGTATGCATCACTTGTTTCTTACCTTTAGCATTATGCATATGGTTCAATCTTTCTTGAGTGTTACCCTTACTTAAATGCAAAAACCGGATGAATTGAGATCATTTTTATCTCAAAAGCCCAGTCCCTTAAGCCAAATGAATTTACTTCCCTTGCAATGTCATGATTCACGGTTCTATGCTTAATGAATGTTAAAGAGTTGGTTTGATAGGGAGGCTTGTTTTGATTGAACTCTAGGTACGTTTGAATGTTGAGATGGGCATGGCTAACTCTTTTGGAGTAGAATTGGTTCACCTGCATTCTAGAACTAAGAACCATGATGTTGAGTTGATCATTATTGTTGGCAACCTTGGATATCGAGCTCCTACTTTCAAACTTCTCTCCCTTGCTTTTATTTTTTTTTGCTTGAGGGCAAGCACAAGGCAAGTTTGGGGGAGTTGATATACTCATATATTTCGCATATTTTGCCTGCATTTAGGATATATTTTAATGTTTATAACTCTCATAATAGGCTAGTTTGCACCAATTGCTTCATTTTAGGTCCTTAGGCACTTTGCATTAGCATTTGCATGTTTCTTGCATATTTGCATCATATTCAGGTTGTTTTGGACACACTGGAGCCATGGAGGTTGCATGGATCTGCTAAGGAGCAAAGGATAGTCTATGGACGCTTAGGAGAGTTCGAGCATGTAGCAAGGCGGCTGAGATCGAGGCAAAAATCGAGCTAGGTCGGTCGATCTAGAGGAGATAGACCACAAGATCGAGCTAAAGAAGTTGTTCCAATTAAGTAGATCGAGTCCAGAGATCAACCGTGATGATCGAGCGCAAGTACGGACGCAATGGAGGAACGAACGAGAGATCGAGGACACGACTCAATCACTGAAAGATCGACTAGGCGATCGATGGGAGCACTCGATCTATTCAACTAGATTGAGCCAACGATCGAGCCAATCAAAACGTTCCATGCGCAAGATCGAGAGAGAGATCGCTTAGTCTATCTCTAGCCTTATCCGACAGCTAGCTTAATTTGGACTCTAGTGAGGATACCATTTCCCTTTTTGTATAATAGGCCTTAGACCAATTTTTGGCCATCTATCACATCTTTATCTTAGTTTTTTGATTTGCCTCTGTTCCTTTAAGGCAAGAACGCCATTTTTATGTTTTCAAGCTTTTAAATTTTGTAAAACCTTAAGCTTTAATCTTTAATCTAAGTACTTTCCTTAATCTTTCTTGTCATTAGCTTTATTTCTGTTTGATTTAGAACCGCATATGTTGAATCTCTCAAGACATGTATTTGTGAGTGATTCGAACATGAGGAGGGAGTAATCCTCCAAGGATTTGTGGTTTTGGGATGATTGAGAGGGTTTAAGGGTTTTAAAGGTTTGGTCTTTGTTGTTCTCAATCCATTCTCTTCTTGGATTTGAGTTTTTAATGCCTAGAGGATCTTGAGAAAGACCTCTCTGTTTTTAGGAATCTCTTTGTCCTAGAAAGATTTAAGGGATTCTCTAAAACCAAATCCAAGATTCTAATCTTTCCCTTCTCACATGCCATGGATGTGAGGGAGATTAGTAAGGCCACTTTTTAGGATCTATGTTTCCTGTTCTTCTCTCTGTTTTTCCACCCCGAACCATGGGTTAGAAGGATGGATTGAAGAAAGGCTTTACACCACAAACCATGGGTAAAGCTAGCTCAAGCTTCCTATGGCTTAGGAAAACCACAAAAGTGCAGATCTATGTTTTTAAGAACCAAAGTTTAGACCTTGAACCTCTTAAGCGTGATCCCCACACCACGAATCCATCTTTAGCATTTGAAAACATAAAAAGCATCTTCCTTTAGTTTAAAGTCTCAATCTTTTAGCTCAAAATCATCTAGTTGCATAATTCTTGCTTTAGTAGTTTTATAAATCCATAAAATAGTTTTCTTGATCTTGCTAGTATTTTATAAATTCCATTTCATTATATTCCGCACCCTGGTAGAATATAAGAGTCAGTAGAATTTTATTTCTAGTTTTCAAAATTAGTTTCAAGCTTTTAGCAAATTCCTAGTTTTGACAGGTTTAAGATTTCCATTTTCTAAAATTAGTAGTCGAGCTTTTTAAATTCTTGAAAGTAGTTCTCTACATGCAGCTTTTCATTGTTCGCGACAACTCAATCTTTTTTTTCGATTGTCTCAAACACTCGTGTAAAACTTAATATGCATATTAACAACTGAGCGACCAATTCCTCTCAATATTCCAACAAATTCGCATTATACTTTGCATTCAGATTAAGAAAATTGATAAAATAACATGTCTAATTTCAAAAACAAAAAACAAAAATTGGAATCAACATGAATTACAGATTATATATGCATGGGTACACAATATCAACGAGACATTCATTAGAAAATCTATATATTTGAACATATAAACATTAAAGAAAGTACTATAGAAATTCCAAAAAAAACAAAACAAAACAAAACAAAACACCAAGATCTTATCAAGAAAACCCTTCAATAAATCAAACGTGTGTGCACGTCGAGTTGGATAATTCGATAGGTATCATTACTATTATTTTACTTAATAAGATTTATAATTTTATTAAAAATAAATAAGAGAAAACTATACATTGTATTTTAATTATTTTATATAAAAGAAAAGTTATATAAATCTATTGGTATGATTTTGATAATTTAAAAGATATTAGCCAAACAACAAAATAAACCAAACTATTAATACAGAGGATTAAAAACCTAGTAATCATAAAAACTCGTAGAGATTTGAAATAATATATATATATATATATATATATATATATATATATATATATATTTGTTTAAAGTTGAAATAATTCTATATATATTTGTTTACCTCTTTAGATGAATTTCACTTTTCCAAAACCAAGAGTCATTGCATGCATAAGGTCGTTTCAACATCATATACAGCCCTCCTTGACACTAAACGTCATTATCTGCAAGCTAGTGTCTTTATATCATATATAATATCATTTTTTTTTCGCCAACTTTATTCCTCTTCTTCATATTATTATTTTTTTCTCAAATATCTGCATTTTCATTTTCAACGTTTTTTTTATCTTATATGTTTTTGTATTCTTCTTTGGTTTTACTTTCGTTTTATTCGTTTTTTTCTCGTACATTTTGAATCCTTCTTCATCGGCTTCGTCTTCTCTAACTCTCTTTTTTCTTTTCTTCCTCATCTCTTTTTCTTCTTTTTCATTGTCTCCATCTTCTATTTGTTCTATATTATCGTCTTCCCAAATTTTAACGAATTTTCCCAAAAAGTTGGAAATATCTATCCTTAAGTTGATTTTTACCCAAATTACAAAGAGTTTGAGAAGAGATTTTAGCTAAGAGATTTTTTCGTCTCAGTACCCAAGCTTATCGTCCCGTTACTTATTGGATTCCTTTTAGCAATTGTTTTTCAGTTTCCAAATTACTCGTTCGCATCTTGTACCGGTAAATCACCGTCCCAAATCTCGAAATACCCAGTGCTAATAGGGATTATATATGAAACTTACTAAATCCTTGCAGTAACTTCATATGTCTGGATACTGCTTTGCCGATTGAACTAATCATGACATCAAAGGATGGAACCTTTTCTCGATTTTCTTATTCTTCATCTTCTAATTTTGTTCTTTTTATTATTATTATTCATTCATTTTTTCTTCAATATCTTTTACTTATTCCACTTCGTCTTCAATGTTTCAATTTTATTCTCTAACTTATTCTTCATTTTCTTCCGATTATTCTTTTTCTTCTTCTCCAAATTCTTCATCTCATTTTTTTTTTCCAATGACTTCTGTCTGTCCAACATATTATTATGCTTCTGGTTTTTATTTTTTTCATTTCTTCTTTTTCTTTTATAATAAGGGTTAGATTGCTAATTATATTATTTAGTGACTGAAATACAGATTGTTATACAAATACGTCATTTTTTTTATACTAAATCAATCAAATTTTTGATTATTATTTTACCATAAATTTTTTAATACATAACACATGTGTAAAGAAGGTTTAAGTTTTTATATATTCATTTTTCAGATATATCAATGGCAATCATAAAGTTCGAGAATATAATGAATAATGTTTCATTCATTCTAATTCTTTTTTGTATACCCCTTGCTGGATCTCTTTCCCATTTTGTCGTAAGTGTATCTTCTACTAATCGTTCTTATTGTTTTTGCAAGCGCGAACAAGAAACAACTTATTTAAATTCTACATCATTTAATTTTAAAAACAAAACTGTAACAAAAATAAAATTATTATGTTGACTACATAATAATTTGCATAAATTATTATTCTTCTTTTTATGCAAATTACTTATTCTATGATGTTTGATGCATCTCTATCTGAGTAGTTTCCTTGTTAGGTTGTGGAGAATTCAAGGGATTGATGATAGGTTGTTAGAATTGATTTTCTATTGGGATTATTTGCTTGTTCTTCATTTTTGATTGTTTTAACTCTGAAATTTAGGATTGATCACCTATATTTCGAAACCCTAGGTTGTTTAACAGACGCGGAAGTGTTGTTGATTACTTAGCGATTGAATCATTAGATGAGCATTGAATCTACTCGCAGCGACAGTTGGTTTAAATCTTGGTGAACAATATCGAACCTGAAATTAACGCATGTCTCTATCTTTGAATTCACAGCGAAAGTTGGCTTTCTAGGTTAAGACATTGATAATGTGCATGCTAGATTTCACACAATAGAATTTTTCTACAAAATATCAAAGAGGACGCAAAGATTCTAAGTTAAAACCAACACAAAGATCCAAAGATGGTATTTTATTATCGCTGCTTTGATGAGCTTTTAGGGTACAAGTGTTTGTGCTAGGTAAAATTGCGGATGGCGCTACGAATGGGATAAGGTTCCTATTTATACGATTATGTTCGTAATCTAAGCAAGTATCTCGGAGAATATCTTCATAGATTCTTCTTTATCTCCCTTTTTCGGCGCTCCCTTCCAGAAGGCTTCGTCTTTTAGGGCAACTCGTGGCTTCGGACTTCCTTGTGGGCTTGGGTTCGGCCCATCTGGACGGTGATCCATCTAGAACTCGGCCTCGTTCTTCGTCTTGGGTTCGGATCACCTCGTGGGCCTGCTGCTCAGATTATGAAGGGGAGATATTGGTTTAGCGTGTGCGGGAATCATGCATAACTTGGTTCGGCTCGGTTCGCGCGTTATTTGGTTTGGCTCGGAGGTACCTTGTCTCGGTCCGTGCACGGTTTGTGCACCGGCCCGCTTTTGACTCGGTCCGTGAACAGTTCGCGTACCGAGCCGTTTTGGCTCGGCCCGTGCACGGTTTGTGTGCCGAACCATTTTGGCTCGGCCCATGCCCGGTTTATGTGCCGAGCCGTTTTGGCTCGGTCCGTGCATGGTTTATACACCGTTTATGCACGGCTCGGGAATTAACCTTCAACCTTAGACATTTTCCCGATTGATCTTGCCTGGGTAAAAACCGACCCCAACAGTTAGCCCCCCAGCTCGTTAGATGCGTGAATGTGTGTAACGAGGTGTTAAGTTTGGGAAGATCAATGTTCCGAGGCTCTTCGTTTTGTCCTCGAGGCGTTGGCCTCATCGCCCCGATGTCTCACTTCGTCCCGGGACGTTCTGTTTTGAGACCGAAGCGTCTGACTTAGTTGCCGAAGCGCTCAGCTTAGTTGGCAAAGCGTTTGAGCTTGGTTGCCGAAGCGTTTGAGCTTGTCGGCTCGGTCATATTTATTTTACTTGTTGCCGAGGTGTTACTTGTTTGCCGAGGCGTTTAAGTACGGACCGGGGCATTTCACTTAACGACGAGGCGTTTAAGCTCGTGACCGAGGCGTTTTGGAGAATTTTACCTCGGTTCGCCTCGGTTCCTCCGTGGGTTTTTTTTTTTTTTAACTCGGAGCGTTTGACACTTGGAGAATTTTATGTCTTTTTCCTTGTGTGGGCTTTCGATCTGGGCCGATGATATTCGGTTTGGGCCAAGTCGTCTTCTAAAAGCCCATTACTTATTCATAAAGGCCGGATTCGTCTCGGGAAGTAGAATCGTCTCGTGTGCTCCCGAGGTGACGCGCCAACTCGTCTGTAAATACCGAAGCCTTCCTTGGTTTTTTCATTATCTCCACTTTTCACAAATTTCCAAAGGTTTGCTCTCTTTCCTCTCTCCCTTCTTTCTCTCGTTTATGTTTAGATTTCGATTAGGGTTCTTCAAATTTCTTCCGAACCGCTGTCACTGATATACTCATATATTTCGCATATTTAGCTTGCATTTAGAATGGTTTTTCATGCTTATATCATTCATAATAGACTAGTTTGCAACATTTGTACCATTTTAAGTCCTAGAACACTTTGCATTAGCATTTGCATGATTTCTTGCATATTTGCATCTTTTTCAGGTTGTTTTGAGTACTTGGAGCTGTGATGGATGCTGAGCATTAACAAGAAGATAAAAAAAGAGCCTAGGAGTTGGCGAAAATCAAGGGAAAACTCGGACAAAACCAAAGAAGCCAAGATCGACAGGCCGATCGAGCAGAATGACTCGATCTGAAGACAAGATCGACCGTATGATCGACCTAACTCACACGATCAAAGAGTGATCGACTAGACAATCGACCAAGATGTGTTGATCCGAAGCAGATCGAGTGGACGATCGACTGGACCACCCGAACCAAACACTGATCGAGTCGAAGATCGACCAAACATACTCGATCCAGAGTAGATCGAGTGGACGATCGACCATGCCGTTCGAACCATTTGAAATTGACCCATCAAAGTTTTTATGCTTTAGTGATAGTGGGATTTAATAGGCCCCTTGTCTCTTGCCCCTTGTCTCTTGCCCATTGACCCGTCTTTTAAGGCCAAGAGCCATGTTTAAAACTCTATAAAAGGAGTGTTTATGTGCTTGTAAAAATTCATTCAGTTTTCCATTCAGTTTTTAATCAAGTCTTATATTCTCTCTTTCAAAGTCTTCTTAGTGTTCTTGTAAGTTTTCTCTTGTTCTTGAGTTTTTCTTAAGTTTTCTTACTTTTTATATAGTTGCTTCTTACTTAAACTCTTGTGAAAACTCTTATTTATATATATATATATATATATCTTATTTAAGTTATTCTAATGTCAAGTCTTTCTTTTAAATTCTTGATTAACTCTTTGTGAAAAATCTTTTGCGTTTTTTATTTATATCAAGTTTATTTTTAAATTCCAATGTCAAGTCTTTTTTCTTAATACTAATCGATTTCTTTGTGAAAATCTCTTGTGTTTTATTATATATAGCAAGTGTTTAAATTATTTCTAATTTCAAGTTTTTCTTTTCAACCCCATAGATCATGTTCCTTAACTCTAAACTTATGTTTAAAAGAGGTAAGAATATGATTTGTGAGTAAACCGCCTAAGGTTTGAGGTTGGGATGATTAAGGAGGTTGGAAACTAAAATCTTGGTTTGATTTTATCTTGTTCTTCATTTAAAATCTCTTCTTGGATTTGGGGGTTTTAAGGTCTAGAGATTCTCCATGGAGATCTCTTTAATCTAGGTATTTCCTTATTCTAACAAGACATAGGAAATCCCTTGAAACCAAATCCAAGAGACTAGCTCATCCTTTCCCACACATCATGGATGCTTAGGGAGCTAGTTAAACCATTTCTTTTAAGATCCATTCTTAATGTTTTTCACCTTTTCTTTCCACCACACATCATGGGTTAGGAGGAAAGGGTGAAGAAAGGAATTATACCACACATCATGGATAATTCTAATTTGGTTTCTTAAGGTTTAGAGAATTAACTAAAAAGAGTAAAAATATGTTTTCAAAAACCCCAAGTTCGAACTTTCAACCTCCTTAAGAATGATTCCCAACCTTAAATATGTCTTTAGTATTTTAAAAACCAAAAACCTTTTTTCCTCTAGTTTTGTGTTTATTTATCTTTATTTAAATTTCTTATTAAAAAGTTTATTTATGCCATATAGTTTCATAAAATCATAAAATTGTGTTCTTGCTAGTTTTAATATTTTAGAAATTTCTTAGAGTCTTATTTTACTGTCTAGAGTTGAGTTTGTAGTCATTTGATTTTTATAAGTAGTTTTCAATTATCTTGCTGTTCACCATAAAATTATCTAGTTAATCCGGTTTTACATTTTGAATTTATTAAATTAGTAGATCGGTTGTTTTATTGTTTAAGAGTCTTCTAGTAGTTTTATAACCCTTCTATAGGGATTTTAAAATTGTTTTCGTGTCTATTTATTAACCGTAAGTAATTGTTTTAGAATTCTTCCCCAATTAACCTGAATTTTGCTTAGCTTCATAAATCTCTTGCATTCTTATTATCTTTCACCCCAAGGTTGGATTGACACCTAAAGTACTAAAACTGCAAAAAGACCTTTAGGTTTTGATTAAGAAACCGGTTAAAAACCTGTTTATCAAATGGCGCCCTTGCCAAACTTGGGTTTTAAGTGAACTTACTAAGATTTGGAGATTAGTGGAGACTAAGTTTTTCTTTCCTATTTGGTTACTAATTTTCCTACTATTCTGCTTGTGTTTTCAGGTATATGAACCTCAGGTCTAGAGGTAACAACAACCTGCTCACACCTCTAGACAACATCCAACAACTAGGAAGCGCAAGACATAGGAGGGAGAGATTACTTCTTGATATAGAAGAGTACCATCAAGAAGTGATGGCTGACCATGATCAGGTGGAAGATCCACCTCAACACGATGCTGCTGGCAGAGGGATGGGACAGCCTTACCATCCCCAAAGAGCACCACGCATAATTGGCGCCCATGATGCACCAAACACACACACCAATCGCTTCGGCATCACGCCTCCACCGTTGCATAATAATTATTTTGAGATAAAGCCGGGATTCGTCTCTATGGTGCAAAACAACAAATTCCACGGCCTGGCTATGGAAGACCCATTGGAGCACTTGTACAACTTCAACCAAGTGTGTGGCATGATCAAAATCAACGGCATATCCGAATATAGCTTCAAACTACGGCTTTTTCCCTTCTCTCTTGGGGACAAAGCAAGGCATTGGGAGAAGACCTTACCGCAAGGCACAATCACGTCCTGGGTAGAGTGCAAGAAGGTCTTCCTCTCAAAGTTATTTTCCAGCACCAGAACAGCTCGGCTAAGGAGCGAAATTAGCGGATTCACTCAAAGACACAATGAGAGCTTTAGTGAAGCCATGGAGCGGTTCAAGGACTACACCATACAGTGTCCTCACCACGGCTTCACAGAGGAGACTCTCTTGAGCACTATATACCGTGGAGCCTTACCCAAAATTCGAATGCTACTTGACACGGCAAGCCGAGGGAACTTTCTCGGTCAAGATGTCAACGACAAAATGGAGCTTATTGACAACCTCGCTTTGAGTGATGGAAATTACTCTGAGGACTATGACAGAGCACCAAGAGGACATGAACTGGAGGCGCACAAAAAGGAGTTGAAACCACTCCATGAAAAAATCGTCAAGATGATGCTTGCCAACACCAAACATGTCCACTTCGTCGATGAAGCCGCAGACTTGTCTCAAAGAAGAAGTAAAGAAGAGTTTGAGGAAGCAAATTGGGTTGGACGCCAAGACTATCCTAAGCCACAAGGATACGCCCCAAGGTACCAAGGAAACAACAACAACTTGTCTTATAGAAGCACCAATGTGAAAAATCCAAAGGACCAAGTCTACCCTCCACAACAAAGCAATCAAGCCAAACCATTTGTCCCTTACAACAAAGGAGGCTTTTCACAAAACGGTGGGTACCAAGGTCAAAGACAAGGCAACTACCAAGGGAACCAACTGCCTGGAAACAAAGCTTACCCTCCTGGTTTCACGCCACAGCAACAACAACATCAACCGCCACCTCAAGATGCGACACAAGCCATGCTTCAACAACTTATACAAGGCCAAGCTTCTACAAATCTTAAGATTACGGATATGAACAACCGGATAGATTCCTCCCTCACTGAAGTATCTACGCAGATAAGCAACATCAACAACAAGATTCGCCAGTTGGAGAAAGGAAAGGCGAGTACAAGCGGTCAGGCTACACTACCCGGCCAATGCGAAACAAATCCGAAGGAGTATGCGAATGTTATCACTCTAAGGAGTGGTAAGGAAGCAAATGAGGACATTGTGGTTCAAGAGATGGAGAGTGATCTTTCAAATGATCAAGAGATCACCTTTGACAATGTCTACATCGAAAGGGCAAAGAAAGGCAAGGAAGCAGTTTTGGAAAAACAAGTGGGGGAAACAAGCAAGGAAAAAAATATTTTCATACCTCCACCTTACAAACCGAAGCTCCCCTTCCCTGGACGCTTCAAGAAGCAGCTGGTAGAGAAGCAAAGAGCCTTGTTTGATAAACATTTGAGAAACGTGGAGCTGAAATTGCCACTACTCGATTGTTTAGCCATGGTGCCGAAATACGCCAAGTTTCTGAATGATACACTCGCCAAGACAGCTAAGGGTTGCCAAGAAGTCATGGTGTTGAGCCAAGAATACAGTGCAATCATCCACAAAGAGATAGCACCAAAGAAACTAGGAGATACAGGCTCATTCACCATACCTTGTGCGCTAGGACCATTGAAGTTTGACAATTGTTTATGCGACTTAGGGGCGAGCATAAACCTCATGCCTCACTCCATTGCAAAGAAGCTAGGCTTCACCAAGTTTAAGGAGTACAGAATCTCGTTGATCTTGGCCGACCGAAGTGTAAGGCTCCCGGTAGGAATGCTTGAAGACTTACCGGTGAGGATAAGCAATGTGAGTGTCCCCACCGACTTTGTTGTTCTCGAAATGGATGAAAAACCTAAGGATCCCCTGATCTTTGGAAGACCGTTTTTGGCGACTGCTGGAGCTATTATTGACGTCAAGAATGGCAAAATTTCATTGCACTTAGGCAAGGATGTCAAGCTCAACTTCGATATTAATGAAGTTTTGAAGAAACCGACAATCGATGGACAAGTCTTCTACATAGAAGCTATGAATCTTTTAGCTGATGAATTGCTAGAGGAATTGAGTCAAGAAGATCATCTACTAGTGGCGCTAACAAAGGAGTGTGGAGAGCATGGCTACCTAAGTGGTCAAACCCAAGAATACATTCACATCCTTGATTCTCGCAAAACGGTCAAGGAGATCGACCAAGAGATCGAGCCACTCACTCGATCTGACGACAAGATCGACACGCTGATCGACCAATCCACACGATCCAGCGAAGAGATCGACCAGCCAACCCGATCTTCCGCCCAATCGAAGGAAGAACGACTGAGCCAATCGAGGGAAACCACTCGATTGACGCAAGATCGACTCGCAGCAGCACATACACTTGAAGAAGCAAGTATGGAGGCTCATGACTCGGGGTCTAAGGAAGCAAATGATGACAGCGTTCTCAAAAAGAACCAAGAGGAGGACTGGAACGAGCTACTAGCCCCAAAGGTGGACCTCAAGCAGCTACCAATTGGTCTAAGGTACGCTTTCGTAGGATCAAATGAGACTTACCCGGTCATTGTTAATGACAAACTGAATGATGATGAGTTAGACTCTCTCCTTAGGGAATTGAGAAAGTATAGAAAGGCCATTGGGTACTCTCTAAGTGACATCAAAGGCCTTTCACCATTACTTTGTACTCATAGGATTCATTTAGATGATGAGAACACTTCTTCAATTGAACATCAAAGGCGCTTAAACCCGAACTTAAAAGAAGTTCTTAAAAAAGAAATCCTAAAACTCTTAGAGGCTAACGTGATATACCCCATAAGTGATAGCACTTGGATCTCACCGGTCCATGTCGTGCCTAAAAAGGGGGGAATCACGGTTATAAAAAACGAAAAAGATGAGTTAATTCCTACTAGAGTTATAACCGGCCATAGAATGTGTATTGACTATAGGAAACTCAATAAAGCCACCAGGAAAGACCACTTTCCTCTGCCATTCATTGATCAAATGTTGGAAAGATTAGCCAACCACCCCTATTACTTTTTTCTAGACGGTTATAGTGACTTCTTCCAAATCCCAATTCACCCCAATGACCAAGAGAAAACAACTTTCACTTGTCCTTATGGAACATATGCATATAGGAGAATGCCTTTTGGTTTATGTAATGCTCCTGCTACATTTCAAAGATGCATGATGTCTATATTTTCTGATTTGATTGAGGAGATGGTTGAGGTGTTCATGGATGATTTCTCCGTGTATGGCTCTTCCTTTGGTGCTTGTTTGTCTAATTTGTGCAAGGTACTCAAGAAGTGTGAGGAGACCAATCTCGTGCTCAATTGGGAGAAATGCCATTTCATGGTAACAGAGGGGATTGTCCTTGGTCACAAGATCTCAGGAAAAGGCATTGAAGTGGATAGAGCAAAGGTGGAAGTGATGGTTACTTTGGCACCTCCGGCTAACGTGAAGGGCATAAGAAGTTTTTTGGGGCACGCTGGCTTCTACAGGAGGTTTATCAAAGATTTTTCCAAGCTAGCACGTCCCCTCACAAGGCTACTATGCAAAGAAGCTGAGTTCAACTTTGATGAAGAATGCCACCAAGCGTTCAAGACCATCAAAGGCGCGCTAGTGACCGCACCGATAGTACAAGCACCGGATTGGGACTTTCCCTTTGAGATCATGTGCGACGCTAGTGACTATGCTGCAGGAGCTGTCTTGGGGCAGAGGAAAGACAAGAAGTTGCATGTCATCTATTATGCCAGCCGCACCTTGGATGACACACAAGTGAAATATGCAACCAGCGAGAAGGAACTACTAGCCGTCGTCTTTGCGTTTGAAAAGTTCCGGTCATACTTGGTAGGCTCTAAGGTGATTGTATACACTGATCACGCAGCACTGAGGTACATCTACTCTAAGAAGGACACCAAGCCAAGACTCTTGAGGTGGATCCTTCTCTTGCAAGAATTCAATATGGAGATCAAGGATAAGAAGGGCATAGAGAATGGTGTAGCGGATCATCTTTCTAGGATGAGGGTGGATGAAGTCTAACCTTTGGACGACTCACTCCCTGAAGAGCAGCTCATGATGATCAATACCGTGGTATGTGCAAAGCTTGAAGACAAACTTGAAGAAGTTTTGAGCCTAAAAGAAGAAGATCTCTCATGGTATGCGGATATTGTCAATTTCTTGGCTTGTGGAGAAGAGCCTACTCATTTGGACCGGTACCACAAGAAGAAATTCATGAGGGACGTCTCACACTATTTCTGGGATGAACCTTACCTATACAAAAGGTGTGTGGACAGTATGTACCGAAGATGTGTCACAAGAGAAAAGGCGAGAGACATACTTCTACATTGCCACGGTATGACCTATGGGGGTCATTTTGCGAGTTTCAAGACTGCTACAAAGGTTCTCCAAGCTGGGTTTTGGTGGCCTACACTCTTCAAAGATGCGCATGAATTCATCAAGTCATGTGAAGCATGCCAAAGAACCGGAAACATCACCAAAATAAACGAGATGCCACAATCACCGATCTTTGAAGTAGAGATCTTCGACGTGTGGGGCATCGATTTTATGGGGCCATTTCCATCATCATATGGCAACAAGTACATCCTTGTAGCAGTAGACTATGTGTCTAAGTGGGTGGAAGCCATGGCCTCACCAACAAACGATTCAAAGGTAGTGGTTAAACTTTTCAAAACAATCATCTTTCCAAGATTTGGAGTCCCTAAGGTGGTGATTAGCGATGGAGGCAGCCACTTCATCAACAAAGTTTTTGAAAGTCTCTTGAGAAAACATGGTGTTAAGCACAAGGTGGCCACGCCCTATCACCCTCAAACAAGCGGCCAAGTGGAGGTTTCGAATAGACAAATCAAGACTATACTAGAGAAGACCGTGGGAGTCACTAGAAAGGATTGGTCTAGCAAGTTAGATGATTCTCTTTGGGCGTATAGAACGGCATACAAGACTCCAATTGGGACCACGCCTTTCAACCTCCTATATGGCAAGTCTTGTCACCTTCCTGTGGAATTAGAGCACAAGGCTCTTTGGGCCGTGAAGCAACTCAACTACAATCTCAAAACGGCTCAAGAGAAACGGTTGGTGCAACTTCAAGAGCTCGATGAGATAAGGATGAATGCTTATGAAAGCGCCAAGATTTACAAGGAAAGGACAAAAGCCTTTCATGACAAGAAGCTGGTGCGCAAGGAGCATGAAAAGGGAAGCATGGTTCTACTCTATAACTCAAGATTGAAGCTGTTCCCCGGAAAGCTCAAGTCTAGGTGGTCCGGACCATATAAGATTAGAGAAGTACTACCATATGGAGCCATAACCTTGCTTGGAAAGAATGGAGAGAATTTCACAGTGAATGGGCATAGAGTCAAGCCCTACATGGCGAATGACTGCAGCAAGGAGAGAATCACGTTGCCTCTCCAAGACCCACCACTAGCCTAATCAGGTAAAGTCAAGCTTAGAGACTTAAAACAAGCGCACTTATGCTTTCTGCTTTAAGTGTGTAGGTGCAAGAAAACAGGAGCCAAGAAGCACGCTAATGGGTTCTACAAAGCAAGGAAAAGAAAGGCAGGAGGAGACGATCGAGTGATATCACTCGATCGTGGGCCAAGATCGATCAAGAGATCGATCAACAACTCGATCGTTAGCCAAGATCGATCAAGAGATCGACCATTCAACTCGATCACGAACAAAAACAAGTTTAAAACGAGGACTTCAGTCGATCCACGCCTCGATTTAAATCAGATCGACCAGCAAATCGAGCAAGGAACTCGATCAGTGTAAGTTGGGCAAGAGATCGAGTGGTAGATCGACCAAACCACTCGATCGTCTGCCAAGGGAAGTTTTTCAAATTTACCCCTCTTTCTTATTCCCTCCCACTTTTGAATTTAAATTTGAATTTGAACTTGGTCAACCAAGCTCCTCTGGGCTTTGATATTTGAGCCTTTTTGGAATTTAAACCTCCACTTGCATGCATGTGTCCAAGCATTCTCTTCTTTATAAAAACCACACATCCACTCTCTCCTTTCCTCACATCATTCACGATTTTTACAAAAAAGAGAGTGTGAGTTTTTCTGGTTTTCTAAAGAGGAAGAGCAACTTGTTTCCATCAACTTTCAAAGGTAATTCGAAATTTTTTTCATGCCATATTTGGGTTTTTGAAAATTTCCTTTTTAAGTTGTATGGTTGCATAATTTGCTAAGGAAAAGGATTTTATTTTTAGAAATATCTAAATATTAGGGAATTTTCTTGATTTATTCTTATCTCAAGAGATTTTCATCTAGTTTTTATTGATAAATCCAAAACTTTCCCCAAAAATAAAAAGCTTGAGCAAAAATTCTTTTTAAGCGTCTAAGCTTCTTGAACTTGTGTTCTTCTCTTTGTCGTGCTCTTTACTAAATTTCTCTTTGAGGTTTTGATTTTCAGGTACTATGACACCAAAGAAGAGAAGTAGAGCTATGGCCGCACAAGAAGAGACACAGCAAGAAGTTAAAGAAACGGCTAAGTGGAACAAAGAGGAAAAGAAAACAAGGAGAAGGCTAGAGAGGCTGCGTTTTGAGCCCACAAAATTTGCAAGTAGGGAGTTCTTGCAAAGGCTAGAATTGTTGGAAGGGTTTGAGGAGCTGCTCACTAACATGGGGCTAGCATGTCTCTCACGGATGGACTGCCCCACCTACCCAGAGGCCACGCGTCACTTCCTCTCCACCTTGGAGTGCGAATATGAAGACCCCAACATCCCAACTCCAACCGAGGGCCTTATCACATTCAAAATCCGCAAACAAGCCTACCGTCTCTCTATCCCTGAGCTATGCCAAGCTTATGGACTCAATGCAGCAGCAGACCTTGTGGAGTTCTCACAATTCAAATCCGCAAGCAAGCTATAGGACTTGATTAGCGATGGAGACTACAAGTCTAATACCGCCAAAATCAAGAAGGTGTGAAACCCTTTGCTAAGATACACTCTCAAGCTGCTAGCAAACACATTTAGTGGAAGATCCACGACACCAACAGTGACAAAGAACGAGCTGTGCTTCCTTTTCCAAGGAGTTAAACATGTTCTATGTGATAGCGAGAGGAGTGATGAACCAATGGAGGATGATCTTGGAGATAACGTTAACTATGGATGCATCCTGGCTTCATCCTTGCTCAGATACAAAGCTTGGGCCATCAAGTGCAAAGCAACATCAGCACTCATTGGTGGTTTTCTCACGCCATTCTTTGTGCAAGCAGGAGTACCACTTACCGAGTTCACACCATGCGCGGAACGTGCCTACATGGATCAGGCCTACATGATCAACACCGATTCCTTGGGACCTACTCCAGCTCCAGGTTACTATGCATACTTATTCTACAATGAGGAACATGAGCAGAAGACGTGCATCTTACCCAACCCGGAAGAAACGCTCGCTAATAGTGTTGGTAACATCGAATTCTTGCTAAACGATGAAGAATGTTATGCACCTCTTGGAGGCGTTCCAGCAGCACCACAACTTGCCCAATCATCACCAGAGTCTCCTCCCACTGATGCTGAAATGCCATCCAGTTATGATCTCCCAAAGATGGACTATGAGCCGCGCACAAAAACAGAGAAATTCCTTGCCTCGGTTGTGGAGATTCAGCGCAAAGTAAACAAATGGCAAGGCAAGATGATCAAGAAGCTGGTGAAGAAGGTCAAGGTCCTTCAAGGGAGGAGCTCTTCAGAGATGACATTGAGTGATGAGGTTGAACAAGTACACACCACGGCAGCAAGACACTCAACTGGAGGTATACAAATCCGAGAACCCGAAGATTTCCAAGCTGGACGTCCTTCTCTTCAAGACCGTCCGACCAGGACCAAGGACAAGGAAGTACTCCATGACACGCCAAGAAAGAGCAGGAGGACCAGAGCAACCTCAAGCTCCGGCCATCTCTAGCTCCAAGGTACCAAAAACACCAAACCTTGTATATAACATGCATTTTTATTTTTTTATTTTTGTGTGTCTTCTCTTGAATTTTTTTAACACCGAGACGGTGTCATTCAAGTTTGGGGGAGGAGAGTTTGTGCTTTGACATATTTTATTTGATCTTATTTTGTGTTTTCTTTTTTTGAGTCTTCTTACATTCATAAAAAAACTTTTTGCATAGAAAAATACAAAACAAAATCAGAAATATTCAAGAAAAATTTCGAAAAAAAATTCATATAGCTTGCATTTGCATTATCAAATATTGTAGGATTGAGTCTAGATTTTTATCATATAGGTTGCATCACTCATATGCATAGGGGGCAATGATGAAAAATTTCCTTTAAAAGTGTTTTAAGCTCATGTATTGGTTCAAGGCCCTAGTTAGTAATTCTTTGATGCCTTGTGCAACTTTGAAATTAAGTTCTAACCATGCTTGGATCATTTGATTTGATTATCTTGGCTTAAAGTTGAAAAAAGCATGAATTGAATCAATACTTAAAAATCGGAACCTTAAAATGAACATCTAATTATCATGCTTGTGCTTTTGAAAAAGAATACATGGATTACAAAAAATATTTAGGCTTTCTTATTCACTTTACCACTCTTTGTAAGCCTAAATAGAATACCACACCTTGACCCTTGCCTTATTTCAAGCCAAATTTCGTGTGATTACAAATTGTGAGGCCTTATTTTCTGTTTGAACTTGGCATAAAGTGTTAGGTTTTGGGCGACATGTTTAGGCTCTCATAGTGTTGCTAGCTTTGTATTTTGAAGCTAGTTTTAGGCTTGTTTGGGAATTGGGAGTTCGCGGGTTTCAGAACGAGGTGTTAAGGAAAAAGATGAAAAAGGGTTACATATTTCTAGTGGTTAATCTTGATTTGTAAGAAAAAGCTCAAGCAAAAAAAAAGAGCCCTAGAGGCCAAATACATAAAAGAAATATTTTTAGAAGAAAGCTATCAAAAGAAAGAAAAGAGCTAATATTTATGATCTTACCACTAGCCTTAAGCAAAATTTAAAAAGTTTCCCTAAGAAAAGAAAGTGTTTGATGGAGTCCTTGTGAGTTTAAGCTAGGCGTGAATAGCCTTGTTGATTTGGGTAGTTTCTAGAGGGTGAGTGAGCTTGGAAAATACAAAAATGAATGAGAGAGGGATTAGGATCATTGTTAGTATACTTGGGTAGATGTGAGTCTAGTCATGTATGCATGCATTGCCTTTTACCTTTAGCATTATGTATAAGTTCAAACATTTTTGAGAGAAACCATTGCTTGGAGTACCCATTTGAATGAGATCATTTTTATCTCATAACCTTAACCCTTAACAAATGTATTCGGTTTTAAAAGGCACAAGTGTGATTCACGGTTTGGAGCTCTTAATGAATGTCAAAAGTATTGATTCTTGGATTGCTTGGAATAAACAAGTCATGATTTGAATTTCAATTTGTAATGAATATGGCTAAGTTCTTTTGAGTAAATTTTGTGTTCTGCATCCTAGAACTGATAGCAAGGACCTTTGAATTGATACATTTGAAAAACACTTTTGGATTTTGAGCCCCCATTTTTAATCATCTCTTCCTAGCTTGAATTTTGTTTGCTTGAGGGCAAGCAAAATGCAAGTTTGGGGGAGTTGATATACTCATATATTTCGCATATTTAGCTTGCATTTAGAATAGGTTTTTCATGCTTATATCATTCATAATAGACTAGTTTGCATCATTTGTACCATTTTAAGTCCTAGAACACTTTGCATTAGCATTTGCATAATTTCTTGCATATTTGCATCTTTTCAGGTTGTTTTGAGTACTTGGAGCTGTGATGGATGCTGAGCATTAACAAGAAGATAAAAGAAGAGCCTAGGAGTTGGCGAAAATCAAGGGAAAACTCGGACAAAACCAAAGAAGCCAAGATCGACAGGCCGATCGAGCAGAATGACTCGATCTGAAGNCATTAACAAGAAGATAAAAAAAGAGCCTAGGAGTTGGCGAAAATCAAGGGAAAACTCGGACAAAACCAAAGAAGCCAAGATCGACAGGCCGATCGAGCAGAATGACTCGATCTGAAGACAAGATCGACCGTATGATCGACCAAACTCACACGATCAAAGAGTGATCGACTAGACAATCGACCAAGATGTGTAGATCCGAAGCAGATCGAGTGGACGATCGACTGGACCACCCGAACCAAACACTGATCGAGTCGAAGATCGACCAAACATACTCGATCCAGAGTAGATCGAGTGGACGATCGACCATGCCGTTCGAACCATTTGAAGTTGACCCATCAAAGTTTTTATGCTTTAGTGATAGTGGGATTTAATAGGCCCCTTGTCTCTTGCCCCTTGTCTCTTGCCCATTGACCCGTCTTTTAAGGCCAAGAGCCATGTTTAAAACTCTATAAAAGGAGTGTTTATGTGCTTGTAAAAATTCATTCAGTTTTCCATTCAGTTTTTAATCAAGTCTTATATTCTCTCTTTCAAAGTCTTCTTAGTGTTCTTGTAAGTTTTCTCTTGTTCTTGAGTTTTTCTTAAGTTTTCTTACTTTTTATATAGTTGCTTCTTACTTAAACTCTTGTGAAAACTCTTATTTATATATATATATATATATATCTTATTTAAGTTATTCTAATGTCAAGTCTTTCTTTTAAATTCTTGATTAACTCTTTGTGAAAAATCTTTTGCGTTTTTTATTTATATCAAGTTTATTTTTAAATTCCAATGTCAAGTCTTTTTTCTTAATACTAATCGATTTCTTTGTGAAAATCTCTTGTGTTTTATTATATATAGCAAGTGTTTAAATTATTTCTAATTTCAAGTTTTTCTTTTCAACCCCATAGATCATGTTCCTTAACTCTAAACTTATGTTTAAAAGAGGTAAGAATATGATTTGTGAGTAAACCGCCTAAGGTTTGAGGTTGGGATGATTAAGGAGGTTGGAAACTAAAATCTTGGTTTGATTTTATCTTGTTCTTCATTTAAAATCTCTTCTTGGATTTGGGGGTTTTAAGGTCTAGAGATTCTCCATGGAGATATCTTTAATCTAGGTATTTCCTTATACTAACAAGACATAGGAAATCCCTTAAAACAAAATCCAAGAGACTAGCTCATCCTTTCCCACACATCATGGATGCTTAGGGAGCTAGTTAAACCATTTCTTTTAAGATCCATTCTTAATGTTATTCACCTTTTCTTTCCACCACACATCATGGGTTAGGAGGAAAGAGTGAAGAAAGGAATTATACCACACATCATGGATAATTCTAATTTGGTTTCTTAAGGTTTAGAGAATTAACTAAAAAGAGTAAAAATATGTTTTCAAAAACCCCAAGTTCGAACTTTCAACCTCCTTAAGAATGATTCACAACCTTAAATATGTCTTTAGTATTTTAAAAACCAAAAACCTTTTATCCTCTAGTTTTGTGTTTATTTATCTTTATTTAAATTTCTTATTAAAAAGTTTATTTATGCCATATAGTTTCATAAAATCATAAAATTGTGTTCTTGCTAGTTTTAATATTTTAGAAATTGCTTAGAGTCTTATTTTACTGTCTGGAGTTGAGTTTGTAGTCATTTGATTTTTATAAGTAGTTTTCAATTATCTTGCTGTTCACCATAAAATTGTCTAGTTAATCCGGTTTTACATTTTGAATTTATTAAATTAGTAGATCGGTTGTTTTATTGTTTAAGAGTCTTCTAGTAGTTGTATAACCCTTCTGTAGGGATTTTAAAATTGTTTTCGTGTCTATTTATTAACCGTAAGTAATTGTTTTAGAATTCTTCCCCAATTAACCCGAATTTTGTTTAGCTTCATAAATTTCTTGTATTCCTAGTATCTTTCACCCCAAGGTTGGATTGACACCTAAAGTACTACAACTGCAAAAAGACCTTTAGGTTTTGATTAAGAAACCGGTTAAAAACCTGTTTATCAGTCACCCGCCTTAGTTTTCCGACCAATCTTCAAGCATTCCAGTTGTTCTTCGAGTTTTCCGATCTATCTTCAAACGATCTCTAGGAAATCAAAGAGGGTCCGATGTCTTCTAGTTCCCGAACTGAGGTGATGCCCGAGGTGAATGTGGCGTCTCACCTTTCTCATTCTCTAACTGAGGTGGTCTTGGAGGGGAGCACGCATAAATCCCGAGGCGACCTCAGCTCTGATTCTTCCCGAGGCGAAGCGAGTGTCCACGTTCCTTCTACCCGAGCAGAATCTAATTCGAATAGTTCCTTCTTGCAGCCGAGGTGATTCCGCTCTCGGGGATTCGGTTGGCTCGGCTAACTTTCCAGCAAAGTTGTGAAGGAAAATAATCCCCTCGCTTATCGAACGTTCGACCGGGCAATCCGAAGTGAGCCGCACCGAGGCGAACGACTCGAGGCCTGGGTGCTCGTCACCTCTGGCCGAGCCTAAAATCGGAGAAGACGATTGGAATTGGGATCCAGCCAGGTCAAAGCGTGAGTTGGATCAGTTAATGCTGCTTCACAGGGGGAAACAACCGAGGCGCAAGAAAAAGAAGATAGTTGTCGACCCGCCAGATTCTTCTCTCTCGACACCGGAGTCTTTGGCGGATATACGAGCCTGTTTCGGGATTAGTGAGGGAGTCGAGTTTCGGCTTCTTTCCAAAACGGACCGAGCAGATAAACCGCCTACCGTTTATTTTACAATGTACGAAGGCTTCCTTGCCGAATGCTGCCTGTGGTTCCCGATCCCTCAACTTATTTCGGAGTATCTATGGTCGCGTGGCCTCGCCCTAGCTCAACTAACGCCTCGGTCCTTGCGACATCTAGTGGGATTGCTGGCTCTGAGCTATGAGTGTGGGATCACTCTTCTGCTGGGCCATCTCGAGAACTTCTTGGATATCCGACGCAAACCCAAAGCCGAGGTGTATTATATCTCGAACAAGAAGGGTCTGAGAATAATTAAGGATTTTCTCAGCAAGGATGCTGACTGGGAGAGCCGATTCTTCTATGTCCTTATAAATGACGTTTCTGTTTCAGAGGATTGGCTCGAGAAAACTAAGGCGGAATGGGGTCGAATTGGTAGAAGACCTAAGTGACTCTTAGGGAATCCTTCATGCGTTATGGCATGGTATCACTCCTACTGATATTACTTCTTGTTTGTGTCTTTCAGTTCCTTGCCTCATCCTTCGGTGTCCATCAGATATTTTGGAAGTGGCGAAGAGCTTTAATCAGAGGAACATACGTTGGAAGAAGACTTTCCCTCTTCAGCGAATAGAGCGAGCCCGAGCTTTCTACCTTAGTGGTTATTCGGCAGGCGACTCCGACTCTCCCAGCGTGTCCGAAGATACCCGAATAAAGATGGCGAAGAGGCTGACATTTCGCGAAAGGCAAGAAATAGAGGCTAAAAAGATCGCCGAGAGGAAAGAGGCGAGAGGTTTGGAGCCTGGGGGAGTGCTTCCGAGTAGAAAGACGCAAATGACACCCCCGAGCTCAATGCGGAGAGAACTTCCAAGCCGGGACGTGCGCCTTCTAATCCTGAGGAGAAGACTCCGAGCGGGCCTAAACAGGTAGTGTCTGGTCTAAAGTCGACGACAAGACCCAGGAAGTCGACCCTTTCTCGGCACCAAGACGGCGAGAAGGCCGCGGCCATGAAAGGAAAAAGGCCGGAGAAGAGGCCTGCTAGGGAAGCAGTCGATACGCCCGAGACGAAGAAAACGAAGAGATCTAAGCGGGCTCCGGTCATTTCCGATCAGGTGAATGTTCGTGATGCCGACCCCAAAATCACCGAGGCGTCTTATAATGACCCCGAAGTCATGGCTACCCTTTTTTCCAAGATCCTCACCTCGGGCAGCGTCATCCCTTCTCCGGACACTCTCGTGAAGTGGAAGAAGTACGCGAACATGGCTCTCAAAGGGACCAATGTATCATTCATTAATTATCGAATAGTCATTCGTTGTTCTGAGGTTATTCAATTTCCATGCTTAATACCTTCGAATTTCTTCATGCAGTTCGTCACCGCAGCCAACGAGCTTGTTCTTGGATACGAGATGGACGCCCAAGACGACCAGAGGCGGATCGAGAATGCCGGTTGTGCCGCTGATCTAATGAGGACGAAGCTCGAAGAGGCCGAGGCTAACCGTGTTCCAAAAGAGGAGGAATTCGCGAAGCGCTACAAAGGTATCCAAGCGGAGAGGGATGTTTTTAAGCGCCAACGCGACGAGACGGAGAAGAAGACGTCCCGCCTTGCATATCAGAAGATCCAACTGGAGGCCGACATGGCATGTCTTGAACGTCTGGTTTCGTCAGAGATAAAAAGCACGATGCTAACCTCGAGAAGGCGCACACGGATGCGAGGTGTGAGCTCGCTGCTAGGTACCAGGAGATGATTTCGCAGGCCAAGGCTAAGGTCATATTGCTCAAGGGGGAGGCTCGGGATAAGGTAGCTGACTTGGCTGAGATCGAGGGAAATCTTCAGTATATCGACGCCTTTCAAGGTCCTGATCCCCCTACTCTGGAAGGAGAGAAGATGAGGCTGGCCGAAATCAAATGGTCTGGTGAACGCTTATGAGGAGTTCGAGCAAGTCGCAACTGATCTTTGCAAGGATTTGAGGCTTTCACCTGTGTTGTTCGACTTGCTGCCGAGCCTTCCGGGTGGAGAAACGCTTGAGGTAGCGGCATCGATCGTTAGGGTTGTGCATCCATCCGGGACGAATATCAACAACCCGCGAATAGGGGAGAAGCTTTCCGAGGAAAGATCCAGCGAGCCTCCTCCAAACGATGGTACCGCCAAGGATGCTACCGCCGAAGCCACCGAGCCAGACTCTCTCGTTGCTTGATCTCTATTTTTATTTCAAACTCTCTACTGCCATTTTTTGTTGGCGCTTTTTTTTGTTTTTTGTTTGCTTCATCGTTGAACAAATTTGCTGGACGACTTTATCAGTAATATTGACTATGTGAGTTTGGTTTTATGATTTGTTTTGGTTTATTCAGTATGTGTAGTTTTTGGATTTGTTATGAATACGCCGAAGCGTTTTCAAGCGTTATCGATTAGGATTAAATCGCTTAAGGACAGGCCGAAATACTTCAGGAGATGCTGTGGTCTGACGTCGCGGGGGAGTTCGAGGCCGAATCTCATAACCGAAGTGACTCGGCGTTCATCGGATGTCCTGACTTTGATCGATGTTTGCTTAGTAGCGAACCGTTTATCGGTTTTTAGTCAAACATATATAGATATCTCGTATTTTGGGCGTTAAATGCCCGAAGAGTACAATGTTTGTGAGATGTCGAGGACCAACGTTAAGCAAGTTGGAGTTTTAGGCACTTTCATGGCTTAGGACTCGCGTGTTTGAACGACTTATGAGTCCGTTTGGAAGACGGCCGTTTGAATATCTTTCGGGATATACCCAAGAGGGATTGAACTGAGGTATACGCGGTTAGAATCCAACTGAGGAAGAATTTCATTCTTTACCAACCTCATAATCCTTTCTTTGGAGATATGACCTAATCTTTGATGCCACAAGAAAGCAGAACTTTCATCAGATGCACTACGCTTAATGCCTCGAATTTCAATATTAAATAAGGATTCAGAGAACTTTGCATCAAGATTGAAACGATAAAGTGAATCAAACAATGTACCACTACCATAAATGTAATCCTTTCGGTACAATGAGAAAATACCATGTCCAATCTTAAAATCAAAACCTAAATTGTCCAACATACTAACAGAAACAAGATTTATAGCACATTCAGGTACATAGAGACAACCTTCAAAATCCACATGACATTTAGTGTCCATGATCAATCTATACGTCCCAATGCCTTCTATCCGTGCCTTCATCCTGTTTCCCATGAACAAGTACTGTTCAGGTCCTCTTATAGGCTGGATCGAACTGAATCCCTGCTTAATATGAGACACATGAGTAGTTGCACCAGAATCTAACCACCAAGTATTAATAGGCACTTCAATAAGATTAAGTTCAGAGCAAACAAAACTATGATGTTTACCTTTCTAATCGAACCATGCCTTTCTTTTAGGACAATCTTTATTGAAGTGTCCCATTTGCTTGCAAAAGAAACACTTCCTCTCCTTCTGGATTTTACTTTCAGGTCCTTTCACGAAAGTCTTATCCTTCCTTTTGCCCATTCTACTTGGTTTTCCTTTACTGCTGCTGGCACTTCCTAGACCTACGAGATTAGCAACATGATCCTTCATCTTCTTTAATCTCCCTTCCTCTTGAATCAGCATAGCCTTTAACTCCTTAAAGTTCCATTTATCCTTAATGGTGTTGTAATTCACCTGGAACTGGCTAAATTCAAAAGGTAGAGAGTTCATGATGAATTGGACCAAGAATTGCTCATGAACTTCCATTCCCAAGGTCGATAACTTTGCTGCCAAGTTAGACATGTGCGTCACATGATCATGGATTGGCTGAGACCAGTCAAACTTTCTTGTAGTTAGCTCATTCATGAGGCTCCCTACAATCGACTTGTCAGCCAAATCCGATTGTGAACACTCCTTAATTTTCTGTAAGAATTCCCTTGCTTTCTCTGTCACAAGCATAGATGGCTTAATACTTTATGCCATCGTCATCCTCATGAGGTTCAAACTCAGCCTGTTAGATCGCTCCCATCTCTCATACCGAGACTTTTCAGATTCAGAGCTTTCTACTGTAATGGCTGAGGGCTCCTCATCAGTTAGTATTGCGGAGTCCAATGCCATTACACCCAGTGTAAACCGGATCTGTTCAGACCATTCCGCAAAATTAAGCCCATTGAACTTCAAGACAGAGTTAGCAAATGCAAACAAATTTGATGAAGCTGCAAACATTAATACATGTTTACCAATTAGTGCTTTGAGTCTTTATAAACAGATTCAAAACCGTAATAAAACTCTAAAGCATGAACTTAAGCAACCTTTGGGCAATACTTAAACTCAAGCACTTTCATCGATGCTAAAATTTTCTACCTTTCTAATTAATCAAATCAAACACAAAAACAAATAACATGCTACCTTTGGGTATACATACTATTGATTATAGTAAGAAGTGATTAATCCTTTTCATATTACTAACTATATTCAATGATCCACCTTTGGGTGATCTCCTAGGATATAGATAATAAATCAATTGATCAATCAAAACTTTTTATGTCATTTATAGCATCTCTATAATATTGATCAGTTGATACACTTTTATTAATTTCAATATTTATATGAAAATAACAAGGCCACTTTGGTGACTAACATGTTATAAACAATATAAACATTAAAATTTTAAAGGGTAAAATTATCCTTACATTATGTTAATATTTCATAACATAAATTACCCATTTATTAAAAAATGCACAGCGGAAACATTTTAAATCAAACCAGGCATTAAATTAAAACAACCAAAACCTACGGTTTAAACCATCTATATTAACCATAATTTAACGGCAGCGTAACTTTTGACTGATGCGTTAATCCTTACGTATGATTTCTAATCCTCTTAGGATGCCGTAAGAACACCAATCAAAACCAGGAAATTCCATAACACTAACCGACACAACCTTTATGCATCATAAGAACAAGATGCCACAATCGATCAATTCCCAAAACAAGAGAAAAAACAATTCAAACACATGGTCAAACATGTCATGCGCTGCCGTTACGTAAACTACGTTCTTTTCAAACCGTCAAACCCAGATTTCACATCGACACATTTAAAAGTACAATCATACATGAACACATATGAACCATCGTGTCTTTTCATGGATTCATAAATCTCTAAATTATACACAAACCATACGTGTATAATCCAGAACATATGAAGATCCAAACACTAATTCATGCACAAAGTAATGATGCCGTAAATTCTATTCATGTTACCGTATATGAATTTCTATCGATGAGAAACAATACGTTTGACTTACGGTGAATTAAACAAATCTAGAAGGCTCTGATACCACATATAATATACATTAATGATTTCAATCATGAAATCTATTTCTATAATCATCTAGATTTGATTTAATCCAACCCTAACAGTTTCTTAAAGAAGAAGAAAGGTACACTAACTTTGATCCATGCTTTTCTTGGACTTGTTGTGAGATCAATACTTCGATTGATCTTCTCCTTCCTGTGACCTTTCGACTCTCACGATTCCTTTTGATGGAGAAGAAATCAAATTGTCTTTCTTATTTCTCTTTTGTGTTTGTTTTGGTTACGTTGGCTTGTGACAGAAAAGTGTGGCCTTTTATACTAGCTAATAGTAGTGATGGTTCACAATAATTGTGATGGTTCATCACAATTATAAAACTCACGTAACCACCTTTATATAACCACCACTTACATGTATATATATATAGCATCATCTTTATGTAGTTATAAATAACTAATTATTTATTAACTACAAATGCAATACATATATATACAAACTATAGAGAAAGACATTTATACATCATAATAAGGCAAGGAAGGAGGGTTATCAATACACCCAAATTCTAATCTCTTTAATCGAAACCGATCCATCACGGTATCGTCTTTTATATTAGAATTCATAACTTCAATATGAACTTAATCTTTATAATTAAACCGAGAGACACATAGGTCACACATAAGAATATAAATATTCTTACACCAACCGCTTTTTACGGCGATGCAGTCGTCGCCGGAGACTATGTAACAGTCCTCGATCAGTGTGTTTGTGCAAGAATCTGAAAAAGGATCAAATAAGAAACAGAGTCGCTTAAAACAAACAAACACACACACACACGAAAAACAGAGGATAAATATTGCCACGTAGGATCACAGTATTGCCACGTAGGATTACCACCCTTACCTGGATTGATTCCGTCGGTGTTGGGAACAGTGACGGGAGCGAGAACGGTGACGGATTTGATGATGACGTTCTTACAGTAGACGGGATGAATATTCCACGACGGAGAATCGATCAAAGTGATGTTCGAGATCTGAATATCTTCGGAGAACAAGATCTCGATCAAGTACGGTCTAGTCGCTTTAAACTGCTTCTTTTTGAACTTATCCCACCAGTACTGTCCCTGTCCGTTGATCGTCCCGTTGTTACCTATAATCAAAAAAAAAATCAGAATCCAAAACTCGATCAGTAATTTCCGGTTTTCTTACGGTGTGAATCGAAAATTTGGCGTGATTTGTGTTGGAATTTACCGGTGATGACCACGTCGGTTAGGTTTGTACCGGAGATGAGACTGTTGAATCTCCCGGTTCCGGTTCCATCTCTTCCTTCGCCGTACGATGGCAAGGCAGCGACCAGTGGCCATTCAGATTCATCCTGATGTTTGCAAAACCGGAATTATTAGTTGAATTTACATTAAATCGTCATGGATCGAACCAAACCGGATGTATACACTCGTTTTAATCCATTTAGGTGTTACAGTTAAAAACGGATTAGGTGGCGACAACAGTTGTGGAATCTAACATTCTCTCCATTTAAACATCCAATTTGATTTAAAACTTGGTACTAAGGTCAAACAGGCCAATAACTAAGTGCTTCATAAAATTTCCAAGGTCAATGCCTCGGTTTGGTAAGAAATCGATTCCTTTGGTATAGTTTGATTTGGTTACGTCAGTTTAGCTTGTCACACTACATTTTTAATTCGGATCCAAATACAACCTAAACCAGACCTAGACTAACATCAAAATTATGTGAACACAGCATATTTTTAGTTCAATTTCACTTTGGTTACTATTTTTTTTTAATTAACAAAATTTTAATCAAACAAAACCGTATCAAACACATTTAGTTGATTACCTGAGACGCAAGGATGGTGGCACCTTGTTGGATGAACAAAGTGAAGTGGCTGGTTAGGTTAAAAATTCCGGTAAGCCATTTTCCAGGAGGAACAACGAGTTGAGCTCCGCCGTCGCTCGCCATTTGGCTGAGCTTGCTTATGGCTTTTTTGAACGCTTTTGTATTAGAAGTTTTCCATCTCCAACCCCTCCAAATTCAGTTAGCACCGCACTGTGTTTCCGGCAATTCAATGCTGAAAATTCAATCCCGGAAGTCTTTTGGTGGCACCGAGATTCGATCGCCGGAAAATGGAATATAGCCAAAAAGGCTAGAATGCCAATCAATAACCTAATCATCTACACAAGATAGAAACACGAAAGAAGATGATTAAATCGAAGAAGATGTTGGACAAAAAAAAAACAAATTAGTATTTCCATGAATATATCAAATGTAGATGTTTAGATGATTTTGATCTTCATAGTTTTGATATAAATATTGAAGAAGTTATGCAATATTCAACATCTAATAGACGACTATAATCTTTACCATTTGTCACAAAAGAGCGAGAAAAATACAAATTAGCAGATATATTTTGAGAACCAAAAACTTTGACAGAAAATATTATACAACAGTTTTTTTTTGAAGAAACAAAGAACTTTTTTTTTTGGGACCTTGAAAGAACTTTTCTTTACCTTGAGATATTTTAAGAACAACAAAAAACAGAGTATTGTTTGTGGAAAAATAAGAGGACAGAGTAATATTTATATTGGGTTTGTAGATTTTTTTCCAAGAAAATAAAACAGAATGCCAAATAAGGATTTTAATAAAATTGTAAATTGACAAGTTTCCTTATAAATTTGAACAAATCTCTAAAACAAGGAACTAATAATCGAAACGACTATATATCTTACATATGATCCATTTGAATTGGTAACCATCTGATTTTGTTTCCCTAAATACAAATCTAAATTACCAGCTTTAAATTTAGACTACTAGATCTGTAGAAATATGTTATTAATTAATATGTATGGATTTATAACATTGAGAACATTGGGAAAATATGTAAACAATATACTTAATTATATTTCACTTATTCTTGGCTATACAGAACTATATCGTAAATTACATTTGTTGTACGTTCCTCTGTAGAAACATGATTTTGATTAAAAACGTTATGTACACATGTCGTTTTCAAAATCCATTAAACATATCGGAAACAACTTAATTATTTTAGTTTTATGATACATATATACAACATTTACATTGTTGACAAAAAAAATAAAATATATACACAACATTTACATTAGAAATCATAAGTTAAAAACCTGCACATAATTGTGTGAAGATCCAATCTAGAAGACATGACCACCACAGTTTTGTAAGACAAGACTCTCAATAGGAATCTTGTCCGCAAAAGGGCACTCAAACCGAACTCCGGGATACTTATCCGGTAACAAGCTGCACGGCTCCGGCTTAACACTTCTTGATACTCCTTCGACAATATCTGCACAATAAAACTGCTGCTTACTCGCCTTCTTCGACAGCGAAATAATCACGTTCGACATACATATCGCCGAAAAAGGATTCTTCGTCATCCCGAATAGCTTCGCCGAGGTCGTAACGTTCTCCGCCATTATATCACGGAAATTTATATTGGTAACCAACGGCATGGCTCCATCTCTTGGGTTTGGTGTGAGCGCTCCGTTCATCAAGAAAACATATTTTGATGTCTTGACCGTGATTCTCCGAGCCCAAACGTTGTAGATGTGACCGCCTCGGCCCTCGGCGGGCTCGATCTTGACGGCGGATTTTGTGTTGTATAGAGTCACGTCTTCGATCCTGACGCCTTCGATTCCTCCGGACATTTCGCTTCCTAAGGCTACTCCTGCGCCGTTGGGGGAAATGCATGTGAGCCGTCGGATCGCAAGCATTTCTGTCGCGATTCCGACCGTCGTTCCGTATTGGTCGATTCCACTCTTTATGCCCACACAATCGTTGCCGGAGACTACGAAGCAATCTTCTATTAGTGTGTTGTAGCAAGAATCTGTAGAACATGCCACGTTGTTATTTTAGACTAAATTGTACATTAAGGCTTATTTTTGTACAACAACATGAACAGTCCGAGTGATGATGACAAACGATGGCAATATTACAAACTTACAAAAGTATTAGGCTACACGTATAAATTTAACTATACAACTTTGAAAAACGAATAAATAAAATTTGAAATATGATTTTGGAATGCATATTGTAATCTATATTCTTATTATTCTTTTTTGATCTTTTGCTTTTAAAAAAAAACCTTTTAAAGTAATTATGCAGCATATCGAATATCTGGATTTTAATGGATATTCATACACCGGATATTCGATGTTCTCCAAAAAGAATACAAAAATAAAAACCAGTTCGGAAAAAAAAAAACAGAAGGAAACACGTATATCCAAAAAAACAATGTTGCCAATCCATAATATATATCATATAAAATTTAATAAGTGTTTATATTCTGCGTTTTCTGCTTGTACCTGGGTTGATTCCATCGGTGTTAGGAGAATCAATAGGAGAAGCGATTTTAACATTTTTAATGATGACGTTCCTGCAATACACAGGATGAATACCCCACATCGGAGGATCGATCAAATTGATGTCCGAGATCTGAACATTTTCGGAGGATTGAATCTCGATCAACATGGGTCGTCTCTCACTACAAAAATGGTAGATAGAATTACTTATAAACTGTCAAAAAAAAATAACTGATTCTATTTAGAATCACTTACTAAAAATTAATACTAAATATATGATTTTACAGGAGTTTAAATAATTGATTGATATGAATACTAACATCAATTAAAAGAAAATTAATACAAGTCAATATTAATTTATTTCATTTTTTAAAAAAATTACACAAATATATAAGTTTATGTAATTAAGCGAAACAATCACTCAATTTGATTAACATCAATTTAATTAAATAATGCAAAAATAATATCAATAATAAATGATGTTAATATTTTTTTCAGTTATAAAAAGTTATGCAAACACATTTTTAACAAACAACTATTTATCTCACATCGCTAAAGAATGATAAAAAGTAGTACCCTATATAATAAATTCATGGACACCAAATTTTACTTTTTATATATGTTATAAATCTATGTATTTACATATATAATTTAGAATAATAAATACACAATGATTAGTTATTTTAAATTAATAATATTATAAAAACTAATACAAAATTTAAAATTTACATAAATTTTAATATCACTTATTTATAATTGATAATAATAGTAACTAAAATTTATGATATAAATATATAACGTCAATTTTTATAATTGAGATAAATATAAACATCATTTATATAAACTGATGCAAATATTTACTTCATTTATAATAACTGATGCAAATGTTTATTTCATTTATATTAACTGATTCAAATATTTACTTCTTTTTTATACAAATAATTCATACTAACATCAATTACAAAAATGATGAAACTAGTTGCATCAATTGATTTTATCAACACAAACTATTAGAGTCATCATTTTCAAAGTCAATTATATAAATGATATAAATTAATTTGTATCAATCAAAAAACAATGTGAATTAGTAAAATAAATGATATACGCACCTTATTTTTGTAAAGAACTTTGACGACTTGAAACCATCATTTCCATACTTCGCCCACCATGACTTCCCTTGTCCATTGATTGTTCCTTTGTTACCTGACAATGGCGGACCTATAATAATTTATCTGGGTCAATATTATTATAAATATTAAAATTTATTTAATTAAATAAAAATCTATTAATGTTATTTAATTAGTATGTTATAAGTTACTAGAACTAAAGATAAATCTTCTTTTTCATGGTATAAATTAATAAGTATACTGATGACATGTCATTTAATTTTGATATTGAAAAAAAACTATTTATGAGAAAATAAGTGAATATAAAAAAACTAAATATTAATTGAAACCGTAAGTAAGAAGAGGGATAATAAGGTTTTGATTTTGTTAGAGAAAATAAAAAATGTTAAGATTTTGTAAAGATAAAACTAAAAAGACAAAACACAAATAAAATGTCATGTAATACATTTGATCTTAGATTCAGGGGGTCAAATAGCAAAATTTTAACCAATTTTGCTGAAATTTACTATCAAATTAGCCTTACAAAATTAATTTATTATCTTTTGGGGGTGTCAAGTGAATCCCCTTTTCTCTACCTAGGTTCGCCTTTGTTACCTGATAAATTATTTCAGATTCGTCCTGTTTGTTTCAAACCAAATATAAATTATTTTATCTCAAAAGAATTGTTACTTTTATATCTATATATGCTATACAACACTTCCGAGACAGCATAATTACAAATGTAGTTTGATTCTTTCAGTTAGACTTTAATTTACATAGGTTTTGTTTTAGTTTAGTCTATTTGTTCCGAAGAACATGCATATCGCAGGTCAAAATTAAGTTTGTGAAAACAGTTGATCGCGAAAAAATTTACTAATATATTAGACAAAAATTGATATTAATAGATTGGGACTTGTGACCAAAAAAAAAAAAAAACAGATTGCGACAAATTTATTTGATCAAAATATCCACAGTACTAAGCCAGACGTCTGATTGTAATTGATTAGATTAGACAAACTATTTTTATATTAATTAGAAAACCTAACAACCTAAATATAGATATTACCTGAGAAGCAAGAATAGTTGCACCTTCTTGGATATGCAATGTAAAATGGCTGGTTAGGTTGAAACTTCCGGTGAGCCATTTCTCTTTCGGGACAATGAGTTGGATTCCACCATCGGCCCACAACAAAAAAGACGTCGCAAATACGTCGCAAATTGCGACAAATTTGCGACATATTTGCAACGGCAGACGAAACAGCCGCAAATTCGTCGCAAATTACGAGGATTTTGCGACGGAAAAAATCCGTAGCAAATTTTGCGACGGATTTGCGACGCGATAAATCCGAATCAATATTTGCGACGGAATCGCGAGGGAACTGCGATGAAGACAAAGTAGGTAAACCACGTTTTCCATAAGTCTCACCTAACCTCACATGCAGGAGTAAATCGTCGCAAAATTGTCGGCAACTGTCGCAAATCCGTCGCAAATCCGTCGCAATATGGTCGCCTACCGTCGCAAATCCGTCGCGTACAATTGGTCGCAAGTCTGTCGCTAAATCCCGTCGCAAATACGTTGCAATAAAATATAAGAATCTATAAATAGCTCACTTCTGATTGTTGTTTCACACATCTAAAAATAAAAAAAAAAAAAAAGAAGAAAAAAAAAATAAGAGTGAAAACATAAAAAAAAAAAAGTAAGAGTGAAAACATAAAAAAAAAGTAAGAGTGAAAACATAAAAAAACAAAAAAGTAAGAGTGAAAAATGTCTTCGAAATATAATGACATATATGCATTACGATCGTGGATGTACAATCAACGAGATCTGGAGAGTGGTGAAGTGACGAAAAAGTATCGGGACGGGTTGCGAGGATTCTTGTATCAGGCAACAAACCAACCATTTGCGATAGAACATGGTAAAATATTATGTCCATGTAAAAAATGCAAGAATATACCATATATAGAAATTGATACTGTGAAAAGGCATCTATATAATAGAGGGTTTATGCCAAATTACTATGTGTGGTTTTTGCATGGGGAAGGTAGTGGTGCAGGAAGTAGTAGTACCGCGGGTCAGGGTTTTGAGCAGCCTAGTAATGATCATTATGATGCTGGGTCTAATATATTTGGAAATATTGATCAAGGGTATCAACAAGGGAATAGATATCATGATATGGTTGTAGATGCTATGCATGAAGCTCCACCAACCTCATTTGTTGATAATAGTCGGGAAGAACCCAATGCAGATGCTAGACGATTTTATGATATGTTAGACGCTGCAAACCAGCCCATCTATGACGGATGTAGAAAAGGGCAGTCTAAATTATCATTGGCATCTAGGATGATGACAATTAAGAGTGATAATAATATGACTGAGAGTTGCATGGATTCATGGGCTGAACTTTTTAAAGAGTATTTGCCAACAGATAATCTTTCTGCTGAAAATTACTATGAAATACAGAAGTTGGTTTCGGGTCTTGGGTTACCATAAGAAATTATTGATGTATGCATTGATAATTGCATGATTTTCTGGAAAGATGATGAAAAACTGCATGAATGTCGGTTTTGTGGGAAGCCGAGATATCAAGAAACCACTGGAAGGACTCGTGTCCCGTACCAACGGATGTGGTACTTGCCAATCACTGATAGATTGAAACGATTATACCACTCGGAAAGGACTGCGGCAGCAATGAGATGGCATGCGTAACATTCTACGGTGGATGGGGAAGTTACACATCCGTCAGATGCAAAGGCGTGGAAACACTTTCAGACGGTACACGTTGACTTTGCTAACGAATGCAGGAATGTCTATCTTGGCTTATGCACTGATGGATTTAGTCCATTTGGAATGTCTGGGAGGCAATATTCTCTATGGCCTGTCATATTGACGCCATACAATCTTCCTCCGGATATGTGCATGCAACGAGAATTTTTGTTCATGAGTATTCTAGTGCCTGGTCCTAAGCATCCGAAGCGAGCACTTGATGTATTCCTCCAACCTTTGATTCATGAGTTGAAACAGCTCTGGTATAGTGGTGTTCGCACGTTTGACAACTCGCAGCAGAGGAATTTCAATATGCGTGCAGTGTTAATGTGGACTATTAGTGACTTCCCAGCATATGGAATGTTATCGGGGTGGACTACGCATGGAAGATTATCTTGTCCATATTGTATGGATAGGTCAGATGCGTTTTAGCTGAAGAATGGAAGGAAGTCATGTTGGTTTGATTGTCATCGTAGGTTTCTTCCCATGAATCATACATACCGGAAAAATAAGAAGTTGTTTAAGAAGAACAAGGTTGTCTGTTTCCCTCCACCTGTTCATCTTTCAGGGGATACTTTGTTAGAGCAAATTGATGAATTATACGGTGCTCAGGAAACGTGTAAGCGTGGGGGAAATTGGCACACACCGGCAAACATGCCGGCCGGATATACTGTATCTCATAATTGGCACAAAAAGAGTATCTTTTGGGAGCTCGCTTATTGGAAGAATCACCTTTTACGGCACAACCTTGATGTGATGCACATAGAGAAGAATTTTTTTGAAAACATCGTGAATACAATCTTGAACATGAAGGGAAAGAGTAAAGACAATTTGAAATCAAGGTTGGACTTGGTCGAAATTTGCGCAAGACCCGAGATGCATATTACAAGTCAGGCAAAATTACCGATTCCAAACTTTCGAATGTCCGTGGAGGCGAAGCGGACATTATTCGACTGGGTTGCTTCTGATGTTAAGTTCCCAGATGGATATGTGTCCAAATTCTCAAGATGTATAGAGCAAGGACAGAAATTTTATGGTATGAAGAGCCACGATTGCCATGTTTTCATGCAACGACTACTACCATTTGCATTACACGAGCTCTTACCGAAACCAATTCACGAAGCAATTGCTGGTACGTAAATTAAAAATAATTAAATAAGTCTATAAGTAATATAATTCAGTTAATTAATTGATGAAGTTGCATGTAGGCATTGGAGCATTTTTCAGAGATCTATGCACGCGAACACTGACTGAGGATGGCATTGCACAGTTAAAAGAGAATATTCCGGTGTTGCTTTGTAACTTAGAAAAGATTTTCCCACCTTCGTTTTTTGACGTAATGCAAATTCCAAAATTGCGACGGACTTGCGACAACCCCTCGCAATTCCGTCGCAAATCCCGAATATTTTAAATCTTATTAAAAGTAGTATTGTAAATGTTTTTTTTTCATTTTATAAAGTTAAAAAACATTTATGATAGTAACAAATCTTAACAAATCTCAAATTATGCAAAAGTTTACAAATTCTACTTTTTAAAGTGAGTTTTACAAAACTCATATACTTATAAATAAACATCATCTCCTTAGAAAATTTGCGACGGACTTGCGACGACCCCTCGCAATTCCGTCGCAAATCCAGATACCCTAGACCCCAAATTGAAATACGGATTGTAAAGTACTCATATAAGTTTAACTGTAAACATTTCATGATTTTCTAAGTTGATATACAAATTTTAATAAAAAAATAGAGTTTTTCATGAAATCATTTCATATTAGAAGGATAGAAGGAGATGATGTTTATTTATAAGTATATGAGTTTTGTAAAACTCACTTTAAAAAGTAGAATTTGTAAACTTTTGCATAATTTGAGATTTGTTAAGATTTGTTACTATCATAAATGTTTTTTAACTTTATAAAATGAAAAAAAAACATTTACAATACTACTTTTAATAAGATTTAAAATATTCGGGATTTGCGACGGAATTGCGAGGGGTCGTCGCAAGTCCGTCGCAAATTCCAAAATTTGCGACGGACTTGCGACGACCCCTCGCAGTTCCGTCGCAAATCCCGAATATTTTAAATCTTATTAAAAGTAGTATTGTAAATGTTTTTTTTTCATTTTATAAAGTTAAAAAACATTTATGATAGTAACAAATCTTAACAAATCTCAAATTAAGCAAAAGTTTACAAATTCTACTTTTTATAGTGAGTTTTACAAAACTCATATACTTATAAATAAACATCATCTCCTTCTATCCTTCTATATGAAATGATTTCAAGAAAAACTCTATTTTTTTATTAAAATTTGTATATCAACTTAGAAAATCATGAAATGTTTACAGTTAAACTTATATGAGTACTTTACAATCCGTATTTCAATTTGGGGTATAGGGTATCCGGATTTGCGACGGAATTGCGAGGGGTCGTCGCAAGTCCGTCGCAAATTTTGGAATTTGCGACGGACTTGCGACGACCCCTCGCAATTCCGTCGCAAATCCGGATACCCTATACCCCAAATTGAAATACGGATTGTAAAGTACTCATATAAGTTTAACTGTAAACATTTCATGATTTTCTAAGTTGATATACAAATTTTAATAAAAAAATAGAGTTTTTCTTGAAATCATTTCATATAGAAGGATAGAAGGAGATGATGTTTATTTATAAGTATATGAGTTTTGTAAAACTCACTATAAAAAGTAGAATTTGTAAACTTTTGCATAATTTGAGATTTGTTAAGATTTGTTACTATCATAAATGTTTTTTAACTTTATAAAATGAAAAAAAAACATTTACAATACTACTTTTAATAAGATTTAAAATATTCGGGATTTGCGACGGAATTGCGTGGGGTCGTCGCAAGCCCGTCGCAATTCAAAACTTGCGACGGATTTGCGACGACCTCTCGCAATTCCGTCGCAGCATATAAACATTAAAACCTAATAATTTTTTCTTCTTCCTTACCCGAGTTTTTCTTTCTTCCTCACTTGGCCGCCGCCGCAGACCTCTCTCTCTCTCGAGAAACCGCCGCCGGACCTCCCTCTCTCTCTCTCTCTCTCTCGCCACCGCCGCCGGACCTCCCTCTCTCTCTCTCTCTCGAGCCACCGTCGCACCTCTCTCTCCCTCTCTCGAGCCAGCGCCGCACCTCTCTCTCTCGCCGGATCTGGTTCTGCCTCGCCGGATTCGCCGCCGCACCTCTGCTTCTCGCCGGATCTGCTCCTCGCCGCCGAACTCCTCCACAAAGGTAACAAATACCTATTTTCTTAGATCTATGTTAGATTATTAGGGATTTGTTAGGTTAGAAATTGTTAGATTTTTAGATATGGAATGTAATTAGGGATTTGTTAGGTTGAAAATTGTTAGGTATATAAGTTTAGATTATCTAGAAATTTGTTAGATTTATTTTGTAATTAGTTTGATTTTAGGTAAATTTTTTACAAATTTAATCAATTAATACCTTATGTAAAAATGGTTATTTTAGTTTTATTTGTTAGATTTATTTTTTTTTAAATTTAGTTTATAATTTTTAGTTTATAAATTTTGTTTAAGATTAGTTTCAAAATTGTAATTTACAAATTTTAAATTAGTTTATAAATTTTAATTTTTATAAACCGAACATGATTTTTATTTTATAACCTTTTTTAGGTTATCTATTTGTTCTATTTTTCTATGACTAACAATTTTTTTTTTTCTGCAGATGTCTACGAACAACGACTTTTCTCGTTACATGTCACGAGGGTCTGGAGGGTCTGGACCTCGGTCTTTTCCGTCTACTCCAGGGGCTTCTTTCACCTCTCCATCGGTGAGAACCACATTTTCAGCGCCCGTTCCTGAGACAGCTCCCGCACAGCCTCCTCCTCCTCCTCCTCCTCAACCGGAGGAACATCTGCAAGATTGGCGTTGGCAAGATATGGATATTCGGGAGCTTCTCGAGAGTCCCGGTCATGACCGCCTGATGCGACTTGATCCAAAACGTCCTCCCGAAACCAAATGGTATTTACAAAATATATTTTTTAATTATTTCAAATTATAACTATTGCAAATCTTTTAGTTTCTAATTTTTTTTTTCAGGTTCGATTATGATCCATGTGTGGCTGCTAAGGTCCGAGAAATCTTTGAAAGTGATTTCATAGAAGCTCTTGCCAATTGGTCGCAAACTCCGAAAGAGACAATCAACCGGTGGTACAAACAATTTGCCGTAAGTATCAGATTTTTTTTTATATTTTATTTATTTATTCCTATGTTTAAGCTATTTTTTAATAACTTTTTTTTTGTAGCAAAAATATCATTGGGATTGGAGCATTAACGGAGAAGTTAGTGAAATGTTTGACGCCAAGTTGAAGAAACGGATGACTGACCATGTGGGACGTTGGAAGGCAAAGTGGAAAAGGCTAGGCGATGATGCGAAGCCCGAATGGATTGCTTCGTCAGTTTGGGAGGGTCTCGTTACATTTTGAAATGAGCCGGGGAGCGTGAAGAAGAGCGCCAATGCCCGCAAAGCCCGTTTCAGTGCTCCTCCTGGAGAGCAACCATCTAAGCATCGGTCGGGTCAGATTTCTTTTAAAGGACGCGGCCGAATGATAGTAAGTATTTATTTTCTATATTACATTTTTTTTATATAATTTATTCTAATCATTCTGCGGTTCTCGAGGAGACAAAAAAAAATCCGGATGGATCTTTTGTCGATGGACGCTCGGAGAAGCTATACAACGACGTCACTGCGAGGATGCAAGAGATGACTCAGGCTGATCCTGATGATCCAGAAAGCACTGCATCTTGCTCACTTAGTACGACCCAGAAGAACCAAATTTATCTCGACGTAAGTATTTTCAATTTCATTACAATTTTTATTTATTTTTTTAGTTAATAACTTCTTAATTATACTTACATATATATATTTATATATTTTTTTAGGTCGCTCCCCGTACAAGAGGAAGAATCTTCGGAGTGGGTTCTTTATAGTCAGATATTGAGGCTATCACTCTTCCGACTTTTTCTTCCACCGGACCAGATCCCGCTCTTCAGGAGATAATCGAGACCCAAGCCCAATTGATTCAATCACAGAACCAGAAGATGCAGAGCTACGATAGGTATTTCAAGTTTCTGGCACAACGAGACTCGGCATTCGCAGAACTTTACCGTAGCTCGGATACCGGTCCGTCGAACGCAAACGATGATCCTCCTATCGATTAAATTTAGTTTTTTTTTTCTGAACAATAAATTTTTATGTTTTATGAATATTATTTTGTAATTCAAATTTCTTTTTTAAATTATAATTTATTTTCTAATTTTATATTTTGAAAATAATTTTAATTTTAATTTTAATATTAATTAATAGATAATTTTCGTTAATAATTATTATATAAATTATTTATTTTTAAATTTGCGACGGCGTTGCGACGTCAAATTTGCGACGACTTTGCGAGGCTCCTGATTTGCGACGACATTGCGATGGAAAACTTTTGCGACGACATTGCTACGACTTTTTTTGCGACACGTTTGCGACGACGTTTAGCGAAGATTTGCCGTCGGCATATTCCGTCGCAAATGTGTCGCAAATTTGCGATATATTTGCGGCACACAGGATTTGCGACATATTTGCGGCATACAGGATTTGCGACGGATCTGCGATGAATATTCTCCGTCGCAAATTTTGCGACGGATTTCGACGGAATTTAATTTGCGGCTAACGATTAGCGACATTTTGGTCGCCGTCGCAAATCCGTCGCAATACCCGATTTGCGACGGATTTGCGACCATTTTTACCGTCGCAAATCGTCAGTTTTCTTGTAGTGGCCGCCTTCGCAGTAAGGTTGCTTATGGCGTCTCTAAAAGTTTTCGTGTTTAAGGTTTTTCCATCACCAACAGCTCCAAAATCCGTCAAAATCGCACTGTGTTTTCAACAATTCAACGCGGAATGTTCGAATACTTCCCTACTAGGTTTATCAAGCTTTTCTGAGTGTGTTTGATTGATTGTGACAGATTCCACCGGATAATTGGATATCACCAAAACCACTAGTATGCAAAAACTTGCCCGAAACATCTTCAAAAACAAATAAATCAGCCATATTCCTTTATTTATGTAAAATTTAAGCTATAAACATATATATACCGATATTTTAACTTGAGAAACACACATCTGATTAGTTACCTTTAAATTTGAGAGTTCAAGGAAAATCTGCTTCTCGTGGAAGAATCGATATATGAGAGTTCTTAATTAGAAAATGATTGTTATAGTATCATAAGTGGAACATGAATTACGAACAAGTTGCTTGAATTCTATCTATATAATCAATCCCATGACTTTTATAGACATGTATTGATTTACGAAAAATAAGCAAAAGCTATAAAAAGAGGTTAACGTACGAATCCGTATCCTTTTATTTATTGTGGAGGCTACATTTAAACTCATGACTAGAATAACCTTTTTTATGACAAAACTAAAAGACTCCAATCTTAATACTCACGAATCCATATCCTTTTAGAATTCTCAATTCTAAATTTAAAAGGTAAAATTATCACCAATAATATTAAAGGTAAACTTCGTAAATACACAAAAACTTTGAACCTTTAATTTTTGTTTTTTTACCTTATAAAAGGACTGTGCCTTTGGTCCGGGGTTCAATTCTCTTGTCTCAGGTTGTCTCCGGTCCGTTCTTGTCTCCGGTCCAAGGAGATTACAATCATAAGACTGAATTTCTTATATAATAATAAAAAAAACTTTAAACTAGATCGTAAAAAACATATATAGGCCCTTTTTGTTTGGTGAGTTGGATGCGTTATATGGATGCAGATGCAGGTTGATATTCGTTTTGTGGGAAAAACATGATTTTGCGGTTTTGCCGGGAAAACATGATTTTGTGAGAAAACATGATTTTGCGGAAAAGTTAAGGTTTTGACGGAAAAACATGATTTTGCGGAAAAATGTGATTTTGCGGTTATGACAAGAAATGTGATTTTGCGGTTTTGCCGGAAAAACGTGATTTTGAGTGTTTGACGGAAAAACGTGATTTCTGGATTTTGGAAGGAAAACGGGGTTTTGCGGTTTTGATGAAAAAACGTCATTTCTCAGTTTTGACGAAAAATATGATTTCGCGGTTTTGACGGGAAAACGCTGTTTTGCTATTTTGGCGGGAAAACATTTTTTTTGAAATTTATAAAAAATGAAAAACAGATTATAACAAAAAAAACAAAGAGTTTTTGATCATTTGACATAAAACGAGTCTATATACAAATACAGACATACAAAACGAACGTAACTGCATCGAGATACAATTTCTGGATGCATGAACCAAAATTGCAAACGAATATCATCTGATTGATGCGTCCAGTTACTGCGCTCAGATGCTGCGTTTAGAAATTTCATATTCCTCACCAAACGAACAGAGACATAGTCTAAAAAATTATGACCAAATCAGAAGCAATCTGCATAATCTACTATAGCCGATTAACATCTTCAATTTGGTTTTGTTGTTTTCACGGTAGCCATGGAATCTGGGAACCTAATAATGTAAATGAAAAGAAATACTAGTAGAATAGAGTTTGAATAAAGTAAGAAATTGAAAATCCTTTAACAAAAAAAAAACAAAAAGTTAGAAACAAAAGAATCAGTATAAATCAAAGAAATATCGTAATCCCCTATATATTAATTGAGAAACATTCTCACAAACCCTTTTATTTACAATGGTGCTATTTTGCTGATGTGTCAGCACCACATTCATTCTGGCATATCATTTAATGAAATTAATTAATAGTAATAAAATTATTATAAATAAAAAAAATACTAATTTCATTTTTTGGGGAATCAAACTTGAGACATCGAAGACAACATAATAAGCACACAACCACTTTCACAAAGACATTTTATATGTTTCCCAATTAGTTTCTTTTAGATATCTATAAATTACATTAGATATTAAAATTACTTAAATTAAATTTAATCCAAAAAATATAATATTTTTTTTGGACATGACATTAAATACCAGCCATTAATTGTGGTTTCTTTGATTAAAGGTTTGATATCTTTAACCTATATAGTAACTAATTTAAATCATATAATTTACTGCTAATCTTCATAGTTTCTTTTAATTTTAACATGGACTATAATTAAATAAAAAGCAATTCACTTATCCCTTATATTTTGGCAATCTCTAAAATATATTCTTACTATGTATGTAACAGAAAAAAAGATATGTAGATATGTGTGATTTCAAATATTAAAAATTATAAAATTATAAAATTAGTTTAAAGTAAAACATATTTTCTAGGTTGAAATCCAATAGAAAATCAAAACAAATCAAAAAACGAAAATTCAAAGATTATTTTAGTGCAAAGATTACACTCAGATTATTTAGTGCACGAAAATATGTTTTAGTGCGGGGTGAGACATATTAGTGCTTTTATTTTTCAAGTCATATTATTATTTATTTCAGATATTGTTTTCATTATTTATTTATGATATATCTTCATTTATCTTTCTAATTATTTTAATATTATACAAATTTTAAACTTTTTCATACTGTATTTTCAACATAACAATTTATTATATAAAAAAACTCGACTAAAATTTTAAAATATGGTTTAATTTTTCAATTGTACAAAACTAAATAATAAATAAATTCAACTTCACTTAAACGAAATAAAATATTATTTTATTAATCACGTTTATTAATAAAAATGTAATGAAATTTTTTTAATAAAATAACTGACATTATTATATTTTAAATTCAAATTTACTTATCCTAAAAAAATATAAATTTCTCACTCCGCGCAGGACGCGGATTATCACCTAGTATAACTTATAAATGGATGTTGAGTGACTTGATAGCCAAACCTTTCTTAGGCAAAAAAACAACAGGAATGTTTTTGAGAAGAAAACAAAAATATTTAAGAAAAAGAATTGATAACTAAAATCAGTTGTCAAGGTGTTTTTATTAAATCTGGTTATCATATGCATGTATTTTGAAAGAGACTCGAAACACTGCTGTGTATATGTATTATTCTTTTTCTTTTTTATGCGAAAATGTATTATGTATTAATCTTACAAGGGTATTACAACACTCAAATCAATATGCAGAATAACAAATTCGATCGGTAAGAGAGTCTCGGAAACTTTTTCGAAAAAAAGGAGAGTCGGGAAATCAAAAGAGAGTTAATTCGTGGCAATATATATACTATATGTTCTCAGCCAAGCCAAAGGTTGATTATGGGCTTATATTTCAAAACTATTTGGAGTGAGAATATAATGATTGATTTGCTGATAGGAGCAATCTCCTTAAGTTTAGAACTAAAAGAAATGAAAGACTTATGTGATTGATTGGATTCACCTGCTCTGCTCCCACCGAGAGTTGGGTTGGCCTCAGAGTCAGAGTGGTTGTACGCGATGATTATGGTTTAAGTTTTAAAGTTCGTCATTTTGTTATTTAATCGTAGTGACGGAAGAGTTATTTTGTTCGTTATATCGTAGTTCCGTTTAATTTTTTTTAGAGTTATTTTGGTGAATAACCAAAATAAAAATTACAATAACCAAAATTGTTAGAAAGAGATGGAGAGAGAGAGTTAGAAAGATATACAGTATTGGTTAGTCTGCAGGTATTTTTTGTGGTTATTGAAAAAAAAATCTCTTTGTTTTAAAAAATATCATAAATTTAAAATTTTTAAATTATTTATGCAATCAAATATTAATGTAAAAAATAAACTATATTTTAGCTGTTTCATAAATAGTGTTATTTTACTATTTTCACACATATTAAAAAATATTAAAAATTATATTCTACCTTTTATTAATACATTAAATATTTTTTTTAATTAATATACTAATATAAAAAGATTAAAACTGAATTTTTGTTAAAAACTATTATACCAAAAAGAATATGGCTGAATTCTTAAATATCATTATTAGGTTTTAGGAATTTGTGTAAACAATAATGATCGTGCACAACAATTAAACTGGAAATGATAACATCTGTTTCTTTTTCTGTCTCAAATAATTGCATTAAAGAAAAAATAGAAAGTCATTCTCTGCCAACGAGAGACAGGACATTGCTCAATCCAGCTCAGTTTTTCGTATCTACAGGTAATCTCACAATCTCTATTAAATAATCGAATTCCTTATTCAGTTCTAAGAGTAATCAGAAGTGCTCTAAGATTAATCTTAGTCGTAATATATGTAGCTACCACAAGACGACATGACTCAAGAGGAGCAGGAGAAGAAGGTGACGCAGCCCGGAACAGCCGCGTTGGACCCATCACCGCCGTCCACGGAGGAGAAGTCGTCCGACGATTCCAAAGCTATTATTGTTCTCGTCGTCCCAAGTAAAAGAATTACAAATTTTAGCTGTAAAACTATTTATGAAAAAAAAACCATTTATGCTAATTATTAGCTTTTCTCATTTTTTTTCTTCTTGTTCACAATTTAGAAAGCTACATAGTTTATATCATTTAAAAAACAAATATGGTTGTTCTAATAATTTAGTTCCTGTTGTTATAATATTATCTTTTCTATAAACTTTGGGAGCAAGAATTGTAATCTTTTCTTTGTTTAAATTTTTATTTTTTATTTTTGTTGCGTTGCAGAAGAACCGGTGGAAGAGAAGAAATAAGGTTCAGTTAACAGAGGTAATTAAGGAATTAGATAATGATTGATACATAATCAGTAATTTACCGTTATTTTTGTTAATTTTTTCCTTGCATTTTCTAATTATTTTGGTGTGTGTGTGTTTTGGTATGTAAAATAAATGGTGTGAAGATGCTGTTTTGGCTAGACTCGAGACAGAAAAGAGGATGTCTCTCATCAAAGCTTGGGAAGAAGCTGAGAAATCCAAAGTGGAGAACAAGTAAGTTCTTTTTTTTTGTTATTAATTAAAAAAATATTAGAAAAATAAAGTTTAAAGCCGTTAATGAATTTATGAATATTTTTCATTGTATATAATCTAACTTTATAACTTTACAACTCAGAGCTCAGAAGAAGCTTTCTTCAGTTGGAGCTTGGGAAAACAGCAAGAAAGCATCTGTGGAAGCTGAGCTAAAAAAGATTGAGGTAAATATATATGGACTATTCATTATGCTTTCATGTTTTTTTTTCCTTTCAAGTTTGTTCTTTTACGTTTTACATAAGATGCTGCCAATTTTTAGATTTTTTCTAATTTAACGTCCTAAGAAATACGAATGATGATGATAACAGGAGCAACTAATCAAGAAGAAAGCCGAGTACGCAGAGCAAATGAAGAACAAAATAGCTCAAATCCACAAAGAAGCTGAAGAGAAGAGAGCGATGACCGAAGCTAAACGTGGGGAAGATGTTCTCAAGGCCGAGGAGATGGCTGCCAAGTACCGCGCCACAGGAACTGCCCCAACAAAGCTATTTGGATGCTTCTGATATTTTATATGGAGAAATGGATTTTGTGATGTAATGCTTTAATTTGGCAGCATAGTAAGTTACATGGCCATAATGTCTTATGTTTTTCACTTTTTGCTCATTTCATCATTTGTATTATGTAATTGTATGTCGTCAAAAAAAAAAAAAGTATTATGTAATTGTATATCTTTTCCTTGAAAGGCTTATTCTGAACTTTATACATGTAATAAACTCCCAATTATTTTGTTTTTGTCATTTTTTTGTCTTTCGCTTAACTGTCATGGACTCATGGCCCAAGTGATCCATAATTGAAGCAGTGGATTGAAGATGTAAAAATCAGAGTTAAAATCCTCACTTAGTTAAAATAATTTAGCAAAAATTAAAAAAATAGTTCCAACAACACTAATGTTGTTTTTAGTTGATAAAATTTGATTATATTTTCCCGAAACCAAAAAAAAAACTCAACATTACCTCGTTTTGGGGTTTCCTATCCGTAGGCCGAAATATTGAGGCCCAAAATATAAGGGCCCAATAAAGTGTGTGGTATTGTCGCAGGAGTTTTCTTATATATATAATGAGTTGTAAACTAGGGTTTTCTTTTCTCGAAGGTTAAGCCGTCGTTGCCGCTGTATCTTCACCTCAAGCTTGCACGAGAGAGCCAACAGCAGCCATGGCGGAACAGGTGATTCGATCGTTTTTAATACTACACTATGCTCCTTTCAATCTATCGGTTCCTATCCACTTTAGTGATTCTCATTTCCTTTGTTTTGTGTGTGTGTTGCCGATTTTCAGACTGAGAAAGCTTTTCTGAAGCAACCCAAGGTCTTCCTTAGGTAATCTGCGATTCGATTTCTCGCTGTTTGTTTCACTGTGATTTTACGCTATTCAAGTTTCAAGTTATTTATATGCTTCCTTGTATCTGTTTATCAGCTCGAAGATATCTGAAAAGGGAAAGAGACCTGGCAAGGGTGGAAACCGATTCTACAAGAACATTGGTTTGGGCTTTAAGACTCCCCCTGAAGCCATTCAAGGTTTGTTTCCTTCACTTTTATCCTCATTTCGCGTTAGTAACTATAATAGGTTGATTGATCCATGGCCTTCAATTTCTTAATCTTGGATTTAGTGAGCAACCAAACCAACTGTTTATTAGAATCTCTAGAGTATTGTTTGACTCTCTATCATAATTGGATCTGTGTTACTGTTTGTTTTCCATAATTTCGATCAGTCTGCTCCTTTGTTCACTAGGCTTTGAGTTGTTAGAAGAATTGTACCTAACTACTGGAATTAAGAGTTTATAGTATGAAGCAGTAAACAAAAATCCATCTTAGAGACCTGTGTAAATCTCCCTATATCTTTAGGTCAGATTCTGAGGCGATAATGTTTTGTTTTTTCCTATGGAACAAGAACTTACATTGACAGCAAGTGTCCCTTCACCGGAACTGTTTCGATAAGAGGCCGTATCTTATCTGGTACTTGCCACAGCGCCAAAATGCAGAGGACCATTATCGTGCGAAGGAATTACCTCCACTTTGTGAAGAAGTATCAGAGGTATGTTACATACATACTTGTGTAAATTTGTCGATATGACTTTCACATCAATGTCTTAAAAAGTATTTATCCTCCTCGTCTTCTCAGGTATGAAAAGAGGCACTCGAACATCCCTGCTCACGTCTCACCTTGCTTCCGTGTCAAGGAAGGAGACCATGTCATCATTGGCCAATGCAGGTTATGATTCGATTCAGAACAACAACAATGTCTCTATAAATTCTGTTTTTTTTTTTGCGCAGTTGATTTGATCCTTTTTCGTAATTTGGTAATCTCAGGCCACTGTCGAAGACTGTGAGGTTCAATGTGTTGAAGGTGATTCCGGCTGGTGCTTCTGCTTTCGGAAAGAAGGCTTTCACTGGAATGTAAGGGGGGTTTTCGATGTTAGTTTATGTTTCTGGATAGAGCTGAATTGTGTTATTACCCTTTATTTATCGAGATTTTTACATTGAATCTTTCCCTATTTTAATGTTTTTTAATGCACCGATTTTGTTTTACTTTCCTACAACATTTTCCATCCCAATTTGAGATCTCTCGTTTATACTTAGCCCGAGCTAAGAATGTTCAACTCAACCTTTTGACTTATTTCGTTAGAATAGAGATCTTAATTTGGCTATATTATTATGGTATTACATATAATTACAAATATACAACAAATATTATTATGGTATTACATATAATTACAAATGGTTTTAAAAATAGTAAAGTGCAGTTCAATGTAGTCTAATTGCATCATTTATTATTTACTGTTTACCCTTCTCTTTTCCTATAATTGTCCTCAAACGCTTACTTATCTTGAACCTCATCGTTTGCTCATTGCTCATTGAACAAAAAATTGTCTGAGAATGAAGTACAGAACTGAAACTCAGATAAATGATCTTCCAACAAAAAATCAGAATTTGGTATGAAATCATCGAAAGAGTTGTTGCTTTCGTATAGAGACGTGCCGCATGTTTCCCAAATTCCTTGCTCTTCCGGTACAATAAGGTCTTGAGAGTAACTACAATTTTGTGGTGATTGATCCACAAGCAAACTGTGATCTAACCACTCGGAGAACACGACACTTGGCGAAAAGCTTGAGATTTGAGGATTAAAGGATTTGCCGACATTGCTAGTTGAAGAAACCTCGAGTGAGCTTGTTGTGATTGAATGTGTTTGAGGGGTTCTTGTGGTTTCATGTTTTGTCGAAGCTACTCTCTTCTTCTTTAGATAAGAATGCCAATAGTTTTTGATCTCGTTGTCCGTTCTTCCAGGTAAATATTTCGCTATCTTAGACCATCTTGTAAAAGAAAAACACTAGATAAATTCAACATTATGAAACAAAATCTAGATTTTATATCAAAATGCTCTTTATTTTGAAAAAAAAACAATGGTCCAATAACCTTAAAACCCTAAAATTTAAATTTTATGGTCTTAAAGCAAAACCATAAATCTGAAATCCTAAACCCTAACTTGCAAAGGTAAAATCTAAACTAAACCGTCTGTTTCAGAAAGATTCAGCTTATTTTTATTGACTGAGATTTTCATATACGTAATTTCAAATATATTTTAATAATATAGTGGTTATATAAAACATTTGAACGACTTACTTGTTACCCAAGATGGAATGGAGTGAGAGAAGTGTAGTTTCCTCTTCTTCAGTAAATAAACCCTTCTTAAGTCCAGGTCTTAAATAATTAACACACCTTAATCTACAACTCTTCCCATTCCGCTGCAATCCTATAACCAATTTAGTCTGTCAAGTCCTTATCAAATTCTAAAATTATTTTTAGAAAGTGATACATTCGACATTCGAGCATACGTAACGCACGAACGTCTAGTTGATTTGTATAAATGATGACAATATCGAAAGAACCTATCTATTTATTTACTGAAGTTAAAAAAATTCATCTAACTAAAAATGTAATGTTGTTTTTTTATAATGGTATGAATTATTATATAACTAAAAATGTAACTCACACACACTATTTTAATAATGGTATGAATTATAATGCTGTTTTTTTTTCTTTCTCAAAACGAAAAAAAAAAAATCGTTAGGAAATTTTATTAAAAGTTACCAGCTTGAATAGGAATAGTACTCCAGCATCCATGACCATACTTGAGCACATGACTCCTAAGCTTCTCATCTTCTTCCGGTGACCATAATCCTTTCCTTTGCTTCTCTTTGGATTTCAGTTTTCGGTTTGATTTTTCTGATTTAAACTCCATTTTTATCTTTTAGTTAACTTGAATATATATATACATGTATATGATGATACTGAAGGACGTTATATATAAATAAATGTAGATTGGAGATGACAATCTTTGATACTGATACGTGTGGTTCGAAGAATGGGAGATATATAGGCAGTTTTGAAGAGACATTTTATCTATATAACAATAACAATAAGATTAGCAACAAAAAGAGAGTTATATTATTTAATTTCATTATGATGTAGAACATTTCGTATGAAAGAGGGCTTGTTCAACACGAAAACAAATTATTTTGTAGATGATGGATCTGATTGGCAAGCTGGATCTTTTAGCGGTAAACTGAATCTTTTAGCTGTAAGCTATTTCGCATTTGAAACACTGTATCAAATCTTTATTAATTTATTAGGTGGAGCCAAACTCTTTGAATTTCTGTGCCATAATTTCAATACGACAATGCATTTAATTTAATAAAATAATATTTTCTCCAATAAAAATTATAGCTTCGTGAAAAATCAGACTTTGTAAAATGTCGTTGTTTTGGTTGCCTTTTCAAATTATGTTAGGGATATAACTTAAATAAAACTGCCACAATAATAGAGTTGTTGCTGGTGAGATTATTTATTTGCTTGCAATTAATTTATTTTCTTCGAAATTTTAAATGCTTTCAATTAATTAATTACTTGATAAACCTCTGAGTTTTATTTTTCTTTTCTTCAAATTGTTCATCATGACATAGTCAACCCTAAATTAATTAACTGGCTCACCGACTAATTCAATTGATTTTCTTAAAATTGAGACGGTTAAAAACGATTAGCAACTAGTTGATGAGTCAACTCATTTTTTTGAACATGCATTAATGGACATTTTCAGTATTCACTAAATAATTAACATGTGAATTTATTTAATTTTTCGACAACTCATATGAAATCTTCTGATTGGTTATGAATAGAAATATTTCTAATTCAACTGTTTAAGTTATATATTTTCTAACGATAGAGTTGAAGAAGACTTTTGCAATCCTTAACCAACACATAACTTGCCTTCCTCAAGAAAAACTCTTGTAAATTATGAAACTCAAACAGATATATAATTGGTGAATTGGCTTTTGTTTTTGTCTTTTATATTATACTAGGAGAGAACCCGCGGATTTTATTTTAATTTGAGTTTCTAAAATTATGTTTTATATTTATATTTTGATTATTGATTTTATATTGTTTTTAAATTTTTTTATCATTTTCTACTTTTTATCTTGATGATGTGTATAATCTTTTTCATACATTATTTCACGAATTTTTATTTATTTTTCAATTTTCATACTCTTTTCATTTGTCTAAATCTTAATATTATGATATTATTATTTTTTTCAATTTATTATTTTGAAGATTTCTTTTGTATATCTTTCATTAAATCCATATATTTTTTCATCTTTTAAAATTTTGTATATTTTTGTATCCCTTTTTCTTATTCTCTATATTTTTTATATAATTTGTTATCTTCTCGATTTTTATTGATTTTATTGTTTTGTCTTATGCTATTATAGGTCGGAGTTAATTTCTTAATTTATTCAATATCATAAAAAAATTTTGTTTTGTGGTCGCGTAGATAGCGGTCGCGACCAAGCGGTCATAGGTGCAATGGCTTCTTATTAAAGAGTTAAATCAGAATTTTTGCATCTTCTTATCTTTTCGATTTTTTATTGAATATTTTGTTGTGTCTTACGATTTATATGTTGTAGTTAAATTTTTAATTTATTCAATATCATAATTTGTTTTCAGTTGTACCAAAGTTAATTATCCTAATTTATTTTCAAATAAGTATAAAACCACTTAAAAAATAGAATGATATATACATAATTATGTATTATATAAGGTTTATATATATGTATGTTTTTAAATTAAATTTGAATTTCACCTACTTACCATAATTTTCAAATAGTTGAATTCAAATTTAATAGTTTTTTATGTATAGCTAATTACATATATGTTAATGTTTATTTATGTTGCATGATGTTTAAAAAAAAAAAATTAACTGCTTATATATTTTATACATGTGGAAAAATAATGTTATGATTGACTAATAAGAAGAAACTGTTGTGACATCTTCTCGAGAGTCTCATTCATCTGTTATATAGTAGATGATGATTTGTGATTTATGAATGTGTTATTTGTTTATTTTTTTCAATGATTTTTTTTGTTGTTGAATATGTTATTTTATTATTTTTTATACCGTAATAATAGACATTTTATTATATACATAACAGTTGACACAATTTAATCTGAAAGAATAAGAAAGTGAAAATTGAAATTGTTTATAATTATGTTTAGTCTATATCTTTTTATCATATATAGTTGGATGCGTTTAAATTAGTAATTAACATGATCGCGACACGTGGTAAGTGAATTGGTTAGATTTCAACATGTGTTGCAATTAGAGTATATTATATAGTTAAAATTAAATTTAATGAGTAGTTATATTTTAATAAATAAATGAGTGTTAGTATGTTATCGATTATGAAAAAAAAAATTAGTTAACTTCATTGTAAGAAAATATAAGCTGAAACACAAATCTTTTAAAAAAATATAACTTGAATGCTTTTTTTTGGGTTTTGTGAATAAGATTTTATTTGTCATTAATTACAATAGACGTTGTATATAATTTAGTGATTTGATAACTTATATGTGGTGTTTGTTTGAAGTTTTTATATTTTTTAATTCTATAATTTATCCTTTTGAGTTATTTTTTAATGTTATTTTCAAAGTTGTAATGTATATTAGATCACCATAGTTTTTTTTACGCCTTTTACTATTATTATAGTAATTTTCGCAAAATTTGACAAGAAGTACTCATGGCATAATGGATAAGACTGTTGATTTTTATTGAGAAGATTGTGGGTTCGAATCCCCTTGGATTTGATTCAAAAGTATTTTGTTTGGTTCGCATTTAATGCCAAATGAAACAAAATTTAATAGGTATTAAAATTTAAAAAAATTTCTTAAATAAACTAAAACTCACATGGGCAAAATGTGAAAAGAATAAAAGCGGTCAGAGTTCTTTCGTTTTCTTCCACAACTTGTTTCATTCCCACAAACTCCATAAAGTTAAAGACTCATATTTATAGCTTATATTTCTTTCTTTAGTTCAGAATTTTTAAAGTTTAATAAATGAGTTTTATCCCTATTCCTTATAATAATTTTGGTTAATTTCAACTTATAGAGATTTTGATCAATTTTCACACATGATTGCAATTCGATTTCACTATGAAAAATATTATAAATCAATATTAGACCACACATCTAAAGAAAATTTTAAGGAGATCTGTACATCCTTTCTGAGGCGTATATGAAACGATATTCATCAAACTTGTTGGAAGATGCAAAAATTCTGATTTGACTCTTCACAAAGAAGGCATTCTTGTGATTGAAAATTGATGAATGACAAATAGTACCCCTTGTATCTATTTTATCTATGCAGATTTTTTGCATATCCATTTCACAAGCACGTGCACAGCTTGATAAATTGAAAGGGTTATTTTTTGGAAAAATTAAATAAATTAAGGTGTAAAATATATTTACCATTTAACTAATTATGAATGGATTAATACTAACATGAATATAATAAATTTAGATTTGTTATTTCACTAATCAGAAATTTGGAATTTTGACTCACTTCAGAAATTCAAATTTGAAGTCTAAATTTACATATAAAATATTTAAAACGATCAACGGTCTCTGCTTCTAATTTAATGTGTAGAAAATTTCGAAAAAGAGCCAATATCACATATTTTTAGAGAGAATTGCCAAAAAGTACCCTATGGCCTAATGGTTAAAATGATTGACTTTTAATGAGAAGATTGTGGGTACGAGTCTTGTTAGATGCAAAACTAATTTTTAAAAATTAAATAAAAAGTAATTTTTAAAAATTAAATAAAAAATGACAGGTGGCAAGCTCTTGTGTGATGACGTGGCACTCCCAGGAAAGTTCCCTTCTACTTTTATATAGTAGATTAGTTCAGTTATAATTATAATATAGATACTTGTTTGAATTATTATTATGACATTATTAAATTAGTAAAGGTTTGACAAAATGACAAATTAGAATATATTTATTTTGGTAAAAAAATCTGATATATTTAGTTATTGCTTTATCATATACAAGTAATTCTACAAAATGCAAAAGTAAAACACTGAGAATGATGTAATATTACGGCAATTGTACGGTTCTATATATACATTGGTGGGTGAAAAAATTAGAATATATCACAAAATACCACAAAAACATTATTCTTTTCGAAGATTCTACAGCTTTTTTTAATGGAAAATGATGCTTAGCTAGGTTTATGAAATCCGTTTAGAAAGTCTAAAAAGCAATGTTTTTAAAATCAGATCGGACGGGCGGTCAGATCGGATCCAACCATGAACCAAAACAAATTTTGGGTTGGGTTAACAATAAAACTCATAGGTAATTGGACTGCTTAAAAACTTATATCAAATCGGTTAAAATCCGGAAACCGGCGAACCATTAAACTACATTGAGCTGGATTTAATAATTTTAGAGTATTTTAGTGATGAAATGGACTGTGTTTGAACACAATCACACCAAAAAGAGAAATAGGTTTGAGCATCAAAAGCTTAATGATCTTGTTTTTGTTTATAAACCAGGTTGGTTACTAGTGTAGTTTATGATGAAGATATTTTTTATTATTGTTATTAGCGTATTAATATTATCCATAGTTAGCTAAAGCAGTGGTATGGAAACTTGCACAAACAGAAGACGGGGTGGAACATCCACAACAAATACATTATGAGGTACCATAGAATTCTCCGGTCGGATTATGCTGTCAAATAGACGGCTCTTGGAAAGAAACAACAGTTAACTCTAGATTGGGATGATATTGCCATAGAGTTTGCACGAAATAAACTTTAGTGGGAGCACGCAATGTTCACCGAAATATTTCTCCACTCCATATAAAGCTAGAGGCATTGATATGGGCTATGCATTTTATGCTCAACGCTGGACGATTGATAGTGACCTTCGTCACAGACTGTTCTGAATTGGTGAAGATGGTGTCTAAACCAGAAGAATTGCCGGCTTTTACACTATATCTGGAGGAGTACGAGACAAACAAGAAGGAGTTTACGGTCTTCTCAATCTCGCATATCCCACGCGCACAAAACGCAAAGATATACAAGTTAGTACGAGGTGCTCGAGACTATCTTTATCGTTTAGATTATGTAAATTCGGTTCTACCAGTTTGCATTTCTGAACCGTTCTGAGAGTTGAAGCTGGTGACAAAAAAAAATATATATATCATATGACCTTATTGATTATGAGTCAATCAATAAAACTGAGTTTTGGATTATGGAAAGAGAAGGAGAAGGAGAACTTGATTTTTCTAAGTTAGAAGATAAACTTCTTCAAAAAATTCTCAAAGATGGGGAAGAAATCATTCATGGTATGATTTTAAATTCTACTTTAAAATTATAAAATGTTTAACTAATGATATATATAGTTTTGTAAGATGATGAAGATTTGGAGAATGAACTCTATCTTCTTTTCTTTTTCGTTTTGAATTATTGAATTTTTTTTTTAATTTTTGTTATACATTCAGCATGTTATTTTTTAGATTTTTTTTAAACATTATAATTATTGAAATGACCGATTATATTGGTATTTCAAATATTATAGTCACATTGCTATTAACCAAAAACAAAAAAACTCCATAAGATATATGTCTTATAATATTATTCTTAAAATCACCAAATCCAATCCAATTAGGTTGAACCGGATCGAACTATATTGACCTATGATCTAAAAGTATTACCGGTTTGGTTATCTGTCCGATTCTAAAAACATTGCTAAAAAGATGATCCAAGCATGTTATTATACACTTTTCTTGGGTAGTATATACCAAAAGAAAAACATGAAATATTTTTTAGAATGTCTCTATATGATAATGATAAAAATGGTACCGACACTGGAGTGACGTTAGCTGTTTCAATTCAAGATTCCAATATCGTTTTCTCAAGTATGACTTTTTAGTTGAATGGTAACATATGTATGTTTTCTTCCGTTCTGCTTCTCGACCGTTCTTAATCTATTGCACCATTCACTATCATAGGTTACGTATGTTTACAGTGAACTACTAATTATCGTTTAACGATATAAATATATAATCTAATCAGAAAACAATCGAGGAACTAAAACAAGTATTGTTTAGAGTCAACCCTTTGCCCCAATTCGCGGAAAGATTTGATCGAATTGTAATAGTTAAAGTTTATACTTCTTTTCGTTTGGGTCACCAAGAGGTGTCAAATCAAAGAAAAGTTTGGTTAAATACTTCCGGTTTTGCTTAAATTTATAAGTGTATCTATATAATATATATATATATATATATATATATATATACCACGTTGGGCAAATTAGAGTCATGTATTTTATATTTTCTATACATTTTTTGTTGTTATGTACTATTCACACTGACACAAACATGTTTTCGAATCTAAAGCTGAATTACATACGGCGTCATCAGTAATACTTAAACACCGGTCCTGTGACAATGATAACGATAATTATAGATGACATTTCTGGTTTGTTATAGTTATGATACACTGATTACACAATCATACTCTGATTTTAAAATAAAAAAATGTGTGTTAGTTATTAATCCCTCAGTTTTTTTTTAAATGTCGTTCTAAATTTATTTTTTGTTTTCAAATTTTAATGCAAATTTATGATAATTTTTTCAGTTTTATCTCTATTTTTCTTATTTTATTAATTATTTCTATCAAACAAAATGATGTTTTAATGAAGGGTAAAACAAAAAAATTAATGTTTTCTTAGCTGGTGTAAAATCTTCTAAAACATCACTTAATAAAAAATGGAAAGAGTATAACTTTGCATATTCTATTTTTTCCTTTTCTAATTTAATGCTAGTATTTGTTTATACCAAAGACTTATCAAACCGACATTAATGAATAATACTTATTAGGGACATATATATATATCTTATTATATAAAGTTGGATGCGTCAAAGTTGCTAATTAACAAAATCATGACACGTGACAAGTTAAATTAAATGATTAGATTTTGACATGTGTTTTGATTAATATATATATATATACATATTTTACAACGATGAAAATAAAAAAATATATTAATCATAAAAAGGAAAAGAAATCTATTTTTAAAAGAAAAATAAATATAATAATAGGAAAATTTTTGACATGTGTCAAGTTTAAAGATTTAGATTTTAACACATGTCTCGGTAAATTATTATTTTTAAATAAAAAAAGAAATTTCCAACAAAAGGTAAATTTTTTTAATAAGGTTAAATTTATTAATTTAGATTAAAAATTAAAACAAAATTAATTAGGATATAATAAAATTTAAAGAAAACTAAAAGAAAACAAAATGATCTATTTTAATTTAAGAAAATAAAAATAAAAACAATAAGTAAATTAGATTAATTAGGATAAATTTCAATTAAAAAAATTAGATGCTATTACAAAAGACAATGATGAGCTTAATGAGAAGGAGGATAGCAAATATCACGTATAGAGGTGTTTGATGCGAATCTTGAAAGCATAATTTCTCTAGAGAACAGAGCGAATCTTGAAAGCATAATTTCTCTAGAGAACAGAGAGAAGATGAATGTGAAGAGAATGTGAGACTTTATTTGCTTGAAAATTGTTCGAATGACTCAAATTGCATATCCAAGTTTTTAACACAGAATCTTATGCGGATCTTCATATATGTAGATTTAAGAATATATTCTTAACACAGAATTTTATGCGGATCCTCCCAAGTTTAGATTTAGGAGGGGGATATCAAGAATTATGTAAAGAGGCTTTTGATGCGAGTCTTGAGAAACATAACTTCTCTAGAGAGCAGAAAGATCATATTAGGGAGATGAATTTGAAGAGAAACATAGATTTTATTTGCTTGAAAAGAGTTAATGGAAAAATTGTTAACATACTCAAAGGACTCGAATTGCATACCCAAGTTTTTAACGCTGCGGAACAGAAAAAGATAGTTGATCAAGTGTGTGAACTATATGAAAAGTATGGTTAATGTTGTTCAGGACCCGCAACATATTATGTGTTTTGAATATTTTAATTGAAAAGAAATGAAATTTAAAATAAATAAATAACCCTTAGGTTTCGATTTTGTGTTTTTCATATATTTTTCTCGGTAGTAATCATATTTTGTTTTTTATTTTCTTAAAAAATTATTTTAACAACTTTTAAATTTTATTATAATATATTTGCTTATACGCGGATCATAATCTAGATTTTAATTATGATAAAAATAGGATAATTAATTTGTCAAAATTATATATATATATAATATAATAGATAAAGCATTAGAATTAAACCTAATTCATATAAAAGTATTACAACATATATATTTGGAATATTTAAAGTAAATTTTAATCTTTACAGATTATCTGATTTGTTTTCATTTATTTTTACGAATTTAAAATATTTTATTTAAAATCCGCATATATGCGGATCCTATTCTAGTATATATATATATCAACTGGGATATAGACTCTTTATAGGTGGCCAATCATATTCCTTTCGCGAGGTTAAATTTCCAGTGGAACATCTTCTAAAGTTAGAAGTAGGGGTGTCAATTAGGGCCAAAACCCGCGGGTCGGCCCAACCCGAACCTAAAAAATACTGGGTTCGGGTTTAGATATTTAAGCAAAAAAAAAAATTTGACCTTTCGGGCTAAATCCATTTGGGCTAATGATTTTTTGGGCTTAAGTCCGAGAAACCCGACTTTTTATTAATGAAAAATATAGGCATGTCAATCCGACAGATCCGGCTTTTTATTAATTTTTTTTGCATGTAGATCTTAATGAGAATTTAGAAGACACGGAAGAAAATTATAATCTTAAAGATTATCATCTCGACTCTACCGTTTCAACTTATTTTAATTACACATTTATTTATTTATTTTATATTAGAATTTATTTGGATTTACTAAGTTAAACTTGTGTTCTTAACTTAAATTGTATTTGATAAAGCTATATTTACGATTCTTTAAATACTTTTGCTATTAGATTATTTTGTATTTGAAATTTATTTTGTTTTTTAAAAAGCCCGAAAAAATCCAAAAAGCTCGATAACCCTGTTAGGGCCGGGCCGGACTTTAGAATATAGGCCCGATATATTTTCGGACCGGATTTAAATACATGTGAGTTTTACGGGTTTCGGGCCGGGCCGGACCAGCCCGTTTGACATGCATAGTTAGAAGGAAGTTCTTGCCAAAAAAAAAAAGTTAGAAGAAGTTCTTTAATGTCCTTGTATAAGGATTAGAGCACTACCCAAGCAAGCTATTCCTGTAAACAAGCTATTCCTGTAAACCGGTTATCAAATCTATTCAGTCAAATTCTAATACTACCTTTGAGTAGCCAAGTTTGGGATTTGAAAGAAGCCCTTCACTTGTTTACTTTTGGTTCTTATTTGGGTAGTACTAAATAATTTACACTGTTGAGTCATCAACGACATAGAAAACTAAAAGTAACCACAATTCAATATAGGTTTTAATTTCTTTCTTTTTTTGGACAGTTTATATAGGTTTTAATCCAAGTTCAATTTCTAATACCCATAATTAAATATATCTTTTAATTATAAAAAAAGTTTTTATTCGGAGTTTCATTCTTCAGATTAAAATAAAATTTAATAAGCAACTACTAACTAGTACTAAATGGCTAATTAGTGAATATATACCTCTTCAACAATCTTTAATTTGTTTATAATTGTTTTCTTGGAAACGGCCTCTCATAAATTCATTTCTCGGTAGCCAACAAAAAAGAAAAAAATTCATTTCTTGGTACATTTTGACTTGTCATCATGCATGCATATAAAAATATATGTTCATGATGATGCATGTATAAAAAATTCAATTAAAAAGCATGATATATTAAATAGATTTTAGCACAAAAAGGTAGTTTGTAATAGTGTTGTTGAATAACCATCTAGTTTCAAATTCAGTAGAATGTTTATTGTTGACATACAAAATTTCAGTTAAAACCTTTATTCATTTTGTTTTAGTTATACTAGCTGAGTAATGATATCATGTCTTTTCAAATTCGAAACTTTTCTAAACGTATTTTAAATTTCTTCGGTATCACGTCGAAAATATTACGAAGTTAAATTGAATAAAGCAAGGCATATGAAACATCCTAAGCACTCTTCTCTTTCTGCAATTTTTCTGAAAGCAGAGCTTAGAATTTTTCGTGAAAATATTAGAATGTTCGTGAAATCTAATATAAATTTTGATTATTTTATTTACATGCAAATTCATTAATTTTAGAACTATTTCAAGAATATAATGTTCCGTGAGTAATACGCTAGTTAAATTGAATAAAGCAAGGCATATGACCAACAGAAGAGAGAACATAGCTTACAAGTTTATCATTATCATGAAACCTGCGAAAATGAAAATAAGATTAAAGAGCTCATAACATTATATGGAATGGAACTATTCGTACATTGCAATATTGCATAGTTATCGTAAATGATTATCGTCCTCTAACCTCTTTTAGTTCAGAGGATAATGACTTTCCTAATATTTTCAAGAAACATCCTAAGCTCTCTGCTCTTTCTGCAATGTTCTTCATCATCTGTCTCTGAATCACTCAGCTCAATCACAGTCTCAAGTTAGTGATCATGGCTCTTCTGTTCTTGATAACTTCTAGACACACTCCGTGAACGAGATTCAGGACAAGGGCTTATCAAATCAATGACTTCTGTCTCCAGATAAAATGAAAAAGAACTCGGGCAAACACCGAATCTATCCATGGTCGACCAATCATTACTGGAATTTTCTTTAGCAGGCGAATCGATTAGACACAAGTAATTATGTTTCTTGGAGTTTTGCTGTTCTTTCTCTTGCTCTGCTTCTTCTATAATGCTCGTAGCAACTACAGAGGTTGAATTGAGAGCAATGTGTTGTAGTTTGAGGCTGAGTTCGATAAGAGAAGAGGACTTGGTAGGTGAACTTGTTTCCTTGGGTTTTGATTTAGGTTGTTTTTGTTTCGGCTTCGGCTTCTTCTTCTTTGCTTCCATTTTCTCCTTGAACTCTATGATCTTCTCTGGACAAGCCCTGAAATAGGCAAAACCAGTCGTAGACCAGTTATACAATGTAAGCCAACCAGCAAAACTGAACCATCTCTGGTGCTCTGTGACAGATAAAATAGTAGCAATTGGCTGCATAAGTAGATCTATGAAGTTACTTCAGACACCTATTTTCACTTCATTGAATTTACGTTTTTGCATTAAAGGCCAAACAACACAGGTTTGATCAATGTCAACCACACTTGAGCTCTAAATGTTCAGGTCTCTAATCAACTTTATACGCAGCCTTGAGTAAAATTTTTTGATCATTATCATTACCTTTCTACAAGATCTGCAGGGACAATGGACGTCTCTAACCCTTCTAGATCATTCCATGAGACTTCAAAACATTCTCGTCCCTGTACTTTGCGAGTCTTTATGATTTCAGACACAGGGCATTTCTCAGGCACCTGCGGTTGCAGAAGTATGTTCTCTTTAACTTCCAACTGAATTATGTAAGGGAAAGCCGCTTAACTTTAAGCTGCTGGTTTTCTCCAAATTCAAAACGAAACCAAAAATGTTTCATATTTACCAATAATTCCAAAAATCGCCAGAACCAAGACAAACTTTTGGGATAACCCGTGGTTCTTGGACTCGATAGCCAGAGTCCGAGACATGATTCTAGGGAACTAAAACCCATGGCTTATAACTTGCAGAGAGAGAGAACGAAATGTACCTTGTGGAGAGGAAGGTTAACGCCGCCAACCTCGGTTGATCTTGATTGTAGAATAGCGAATCTTCTCAGATTTCTTTCAGCAATTTTAGGAAGTATGTATTCTTCTCAGAAGAACATGTAAGTTCCACGATTGTTTCTGTACAACGTCTGCAAATGCAACCTAGAAGGAATTGAAACACATGTAAATTCAAATTAATACCTGTTTTATCAGGAGGCCACTCAAAGAACTGATGGCATATCTCCTGAAGCTTGGTTCGCTGGAAAGAGAATTCAGCCAGAGCCCCGCAAAACCAGAATTTGAAAGTTATATCACTTCCTTCATCCATATCCTTAACTCAGATGATTGCTACAGAAGAGAGTGATATGCACGTGCTAGCTCTACGCAATAGGTATATCTAAGAGCAGAACCATCATTACAGGACTGTCAACAAAGAAATGTAAAAGAAGGATTAACCTGGAAACTGTATTAGAGTCTGCTGGGTGGCACTTGGGATTCATGAATGCATCAATCACCTCTTTGATCTCTTCCAGTCCTTCTGGATCGCGATTACTTCCTGAACCAAGTTGCAATTACAGAAAGCGCTTCTATGAGAATAAAAAAACATGTTCTTTGAAAAACACCAAAAAATCAACTAACTGCATAAGCAAAGCATGTCATATCACAAAATACAAGAAGAGGTTTTGTTGCTTCAAATACCGTTTATAACCACCAAGGGTAAGGTCCCCTTTCTACTGCACACAGACTGCTTCTTCGAGTTTCTCGGCTTTTTCACAAAGGAGAGTCCTTCTGATGAAACTTTTTCAAGGATAGCATTTTCTCCAACAGACCTAACAATCTCGCATGCTCTCATCTGTTTACAGAAGAAATTCAACCATAAGTCTGTAACAACTCAACTCTCAATGAAATATGCAAACTAGAATAACATTAAAAAAAACCCTATAGATGTTGGTTTAAGAGCTTCAGCTATCAACACACCTGACGAATACCACAAACTCCCTGAGAGTAGTCACTGCCAAGCAGAAGCGCCAGAGCTATCTGGGACCTCATCAAAGAAATGATTGTATAAGTGACCTTGTAAAATGATGAAACATAGTAAATATCTCTCAACATTATTTGACCTATGGAACGATAGACAACAGTCTGAAACCGATTCTCTCTTCTACTAATGCAGGTAAAAGGAATTGATCCCTTAAAACTACAATGTTGCAGTGGGTTAAAAAAACCAAAGGCCACCTTTTGCAAGTATGCCTTCATCAGTCATGCTTTTGCCGATCCAACCATTTTGTAATAACACGAACACGGTGCAGCTTCGTGAAAATGAAAGTTCAGGGTTAAGTATGTAAAGCTAATGACTAAAAGAGACTCGTAAAGTTACCAATGAGTTCCGTCCAAGCCCAAGCTTTTTCTTGATGTCTTCCATCTCATAGCAAACAATGTAACCTCCTTCACCTAGTTCATTAGCAGACTATAAGGCCATATATAATACCACTAACAATATCGGACGATAAAAGAAACACCGAGACTGCTAAAGAGTCTCTTTCCACTCACCAAGGCATATCTCTCTGTACACAGTCTTGGCGCCAAAAAGGAAAATATCTGAATCGGAGCTAAAACAGGCGTCCTGTCGATGATCACGAAAACCATCGTTTATTATTGACTATTGAGTTAAAAGCATGACGAACAAGAAACTAACTAAAGCTGCACAAATGTTTCTTACACATAAAGATTCCGAGTTTAACAGAGCACATTGTGCCTCAGCTTCCTCAACCCTGAATTTGAAGGAGAAGAGAATCTGTTCGTCAATGTTTGCAATTGCATGACCATGTGTACAATTCCAAACTTTGCATAACTAAAGCAACACACTCAAACCAAAGTCTCTTTGTCGATCTTGAAGAAATTACCCGTCTAAACAAAGTATCCCCAGAGTTGAAGCAATAACCTTTGCCTCTTTTATCATGCAAGAGAACTCAGACCCCATATTTCTTTTGAGTGAAGCTTCTTTCCCAGGTTCAACGGCATCGTCAGCGACCTGGCGGAACCAATAAAGCATTAATCGAAAAAAACAACTCCGAGAACTAGCCATCATATTGCAAGGATAAAAGCACTAGAGCCTCATTTGGGATCACTGTACCTCGAATCTTGATTTTAACCGACGCCTGTAAGTTGGTACTTTGATTCCAGGAATTGAACCATCTACAATTACGAGGCACATAGGAGTAAGCTCAAAACAATAAACAAAAACAATGCTTTAGAGCAAAGCATAGATAACTCAAAACTGATGTGATCACTCATGCTTCTGCTACATTTATTGCTCACAATGACAAGAAGACAAACGCTGCACAAACAACAGACCCACCAGCGAAATGACACAAATTGTGCTACAAACAAATCCCCAAATTCGTTCACAAGTGATGAAAATTTCGCAGCTGTTGTCACCTGAGACTAAAATGACGGTGCAGTTAAGGGCAATTAGGGCTCGGAGGCGATGAAAGAATCCTCGGAGGTAAACTTTTTCTTTAGTGGCGCAATACGATTGGTTAACTTTATGCAGTTCCACCATCCAACACGAGAGATCCACGCATACCCTTTTGTTTCTACAGCAATTTCCCAAATACCAACGGAGATCTCGTCAAGCCTTATACCATTTGTTTTTAAAAATATAATTTTTCAGATTAACACATTGTTTAATTGTTCGTCCTTGGAAATCAACGGTCATTTATTGACGGCTCTGTTGAAAACAAATTATAAATTCTCAGGAAGAGAGGAAAAAAAAATAAAGACGACGAAATATCAACGTTACGGACCAGTATCATCGCTCTCTCTCTCTCTATATCTTCTCTCTCTCTCGGTTGCTCTCCATCATGGTGCTGCAAGTGTGGGAGACGGTGAAGGAAGCCATTACAGCTTACACTGGACTTTCTCCGGCTGCGTTTTTCACCGTGTTAGCTCTCGCTTTCGCCGTCTATCAAGTTGTCTCCGGTTTCTTCGTCTCTCCCGAAGTTCACCAGCCGCGTTCTACGGAGGTTCACCAACAGTCGGAGCCTCTTCCGCCGCCGATTCAGCTCGGAGAAATCACCGAGGAGGAGCTTAAGCAGTAAGACGGCTCCGATTCCAAAAAGCCCCTTCTCATGGCCATCAAGAGCCAGATCTATGATGTTTCCCAGAGCAGGTATACCTGATAATCTATTAACTTGTTAATAAATTATGGTTGAATCCAAATGATCACAAGTTAAACTCCAGAAACATTTGAATCCAATTCGAGATTTGGGGGGGTCGGTGAGATGTGAGATTTCAGTGATTCTGGAGATCATTGCTGAAAATTTAGGGGTTTTGGTTGATTTTTTTTATTATAATCGGGAAGTTTCAGTTATTAAGTGGCTAAGTTTAATGAAACGGTGCCGTTATTGCCGTCTTGAGAAGAGTAGTAGGCGAGAGGTAGATATGATAGGGTCTGGGTTTAATATCATTGGGCCTAGGTTTAATTGGCCCTTTTCTTTATTTTTAGGGGTGAGAAAAATTTTTATCCGTCTGAGAGATTAGGGTTTTTCTCTGCTTCTGCTTCTGCTTCTGCTTCCCTGCCGCTAATATGGCTGATATTTCTTCTTCTTCTTCTCCTTCTTCTCCTTCGAGAGATCTGCTGCTGAAATGGCTATATACAGCCTCACTAATGTCTAAAAGTAGTGAGGTACATGCAATCTCGTTCGAACAACTTTTTACGGATGATGACTTTAAAATCATTAATGAGGTGGCTATGAAGATTCATCCTTCACATCTTAACGAAAATATATTCATTAACAAGAATGCCGAGCTCCAACGTTGCCTCCTTAGCTATGAATCATGGAAGACTTCTCACAGAGGTAAGAAACGGAATTTCTTAAAAAATTTCAAATATTTGTGTTTCAAATTATTTTAATTTATTTCTTTGTATATTTTTGCATTTTAGATTTAAAACAGAATATATGTGCTTTATTGTCTTCGGATTACATGACGGCAAAAGAGGAGGTATGTTTCATAAAAACTTTTCTTTCAATTATAGTTTTATGAAATTCACTAAATCCCTTTTTCTTTTTGCTAAAAAACTCCCTTTTTCTGTTTAGCCCCAACCTGTCTACGAATCCACCGTAATTGGTCGAAAATTGTGAGATTCCCACTTCAGTTGACTACGAGAAAATTGGCGCTAATTTCATTAAATCGCTGCGAAATATGGGTTTGCGTGGAGAGCTTGATTTCTTTGCTATCGGACATGAGAAGACATTAAATAGGGCTTACGACTCCACCAGTAACATCTCGTATTTGGATATACGGACATCTTTGATTGCACAACATATACAGCACATTCATGTAGAAAATGGTAATTCTTTCTATCTAATATTACACATAAGCCTACTACAATTCTTATTACAATAATTTGTTTTCTGATCTTTTAATTTCAGAAACATCCGATCGTAACCTGAAAGATACGGGTGATAAGCGTATGATAAGTGACGTCATAAACTGGGCGCATAAGTACCTGAGAGAGAATCATGAGCCAACCACAATCGTGATCGCCACTGGAGATGTTGATTTTGCAGGCACTATCGAGTATTTGAAAATTCATCTAGGCTTTAGGGTGATTTTAGCTTACCCGGATCGACCTGTAAGATGGGATCTTCTTGCTTCTGGAAATGTAGCCCATTTCAGAAAGAAATGGTGATTTTGCTGGCTCGATTCCCCTTTTTTTGATAATATTTCGGTGAGAAATTTGAAACCTGTCTTCTTCTTCTTCTAAATATTGGGGCTAGTTTTAACCATATTTCTTTTAATTAGATGGATAATGTTACAAAGTACTGAGGAATCTCCATATTGTATTTCTCGTTATAGTCTTTTGTTTTGCCAAGAATCTCGAGTTTTCTTGTAACTCGACGATTTGCTGCATAATCCCGTTTGAAACACTCAGTTCCTGCGAAAACAGATTGAACCTTAAACCAAACAATTGAAAATCTGGTAGCAAGATTTTCTCGATGAACTTGTCTATCACTGAAATTAGTCGATTGACTTGAGTCAGTTGAGGTTAGGCCAAATTTTATTCCGAAAAACAAAAATCACTAATGAGATCTTTTTGCCAAAAAACGATCCGACCCTGTTTTGAGTCGGAACATACCCTAATCCGACCCGGGGCGGGTGGTTCTTTCTTGTGGTCGTTAACGCGAGACCGGATAAGTTGAAGAAATCCCCGACCGTTATTTATTGTCGGAGACGGGATACTGAACGAGAGACAGAGGATCAAACAATGGCGACTGTGAAATTCTCTCTTCCCTTCGTTTCACCATCACCACCTTCTTCTTCTTCTTCTTCTTCTTCTTCTTCAACTCAGTCCAAGCTATCAGCGGCGTCTCTCATCCCCAATGCGGCGCGTGCGTTTAACGCGACACCTTCGCCGGCGAAGTCGCGGTTCATGGGTAAGTGCCTGAGAGCAAAACCGACGAAATCCATATCATCTCGCTCCGGAGGAACCACCTGCTTTGCTTCATCTTCTCCGGCGACTCCTCTTCCCTCTGCTCTTCTCTTCGACTGCGACGGCGTGCTTGTTGACACCGAGAAGGACGGTCACAGGATCTCCTTCAACGACACTTTCAAAGAGGTTTTTCCTCATCTTTCTCCCCTTTAATTTAGAAGGTCGATCTTGAGTTTCGGTGTAATTCCGCAGAGAGATTTGGGTGTTGCCTGGGATGTCGATTTGTACGGCGAGCTTCTGAAAATCGGCGGTGGGAAAGAAAGGTATAGTTGTTGAAAAATCAACTGCATTTGCTAAATCATTTTAGTCTCGTTTGAATGAACTGAAGTGGATCTTTGGATAGTAGAATTGAAAATTGTCTTTTCTCTCAAGTACATGTTTTAAAAAAAAAAAATTGAGATGGATTTGTTTTGTAGGATGACGGCGTATTTCAACAAGGTTGGGTGGCCAGAGAAAGCTCCCAAGGATGAAGCAGAGAGGAAAGAGTTCATAGCTGGTCTTCACAAGCAGAAGACCGAGCTTTTCATGATTCTCATCGAGAAAAAGCTGCTTCCTCTTCGACCCGGTGTTGCCAAGTAGGGTTACTTCTACTGTCCAATTCTATATTCTTGATGCTATCACTTGCTCTTGATGCATATTTTCTTGATGATGGAGTCTCCTGATGCAATGAATGTTTGTAAGGCTAGTTATTTCTAGAAAATCACATACATGTTGTGGTTTCTATTAGAATTTTACTGAAACATCCGCTTCGGCTATCTTGGTTAACTAAGCCTTCTTGTTGGAACTTTGGAGGCTGGTTGATCAAGCTTTAACGAATGGAGTAAAAGTCGCCGTGTGTAGCACTTCAAATGAGAAGGCGGTATGATATCAATCAGGTTCTACTACTTCAGTTTCCATTATAATCTTCACCATATATATCATGTCCTGATGAGTTTTCTTTAACGAAGACTACGCAGCTGCGATATTAGCAAAAATGTTCTCAAATATTGCGAAATTCGTCTAGCTTCGAACAGATTGTATAAACTCTTGTGGGAAGCAGGGAAATGTGAATCAACGTTTTCTCATTCTGTCCTGGTCTCAGGTTTCCGCTATAGTTTCATGCTTGCTTGGACCAGAACGAGCAGAGAAGATCAAGATATTCGCAGGAGATGTTGTCCCCAAAAAGAAACCTGACCCGGTAATTTATTCACCTTCCCATTCTATCACAACAAGAGCTTGCTTGCCTCATCTTGGTTAAAAAACAAGTTATCAAACTTTTGTTTTAACAGGCCATATACAACTTAGCAGCTGAAACCCTTGGAGTCGATCCCTCAAAGTAACTGTTACTAACATTTTTTTTACATGAGAATGAGTCAGTTTTAGAAACTCTTCTAAAGATTTTGGCTCTGTTTTGTGTGTGCAGATGTGTTGTGGTTGAAGACAGCGCGATCGAACTAGCAGCTGCAAAAGCTGCGGGAATGACTTGTATAGTTACAAAGAGTGGGTGAGTTTTAGTAGAGATCCCTCTTCTGCAAAACCAGAATCTCATTCACAGATTCATATCAACCATAAAATGAAACGAGTATTTCATCTCTGGATTTGCAGATACACGGCAGATGAAGATTTTGAGAACGCAGACGCGGTTTTCGACTGCATTGGAGACCCTCCTGAGGAGAGGTTTGATCTAGCATTCTGTGGAAGCCTTCTCCAGAAACAGTTCGTTAGTTAAAAGTTACAAAAACCCCATTGAGAACAAAATGATCTTTAACTGTTTCTTTGTCAACATTGGTGTGTATAGTGAAGAGAAATATTCATTGTAAAACCATATAATTCGATCACACAAACTCTCTCTCTCTCTCTCTCTTGACATTTCCATTACCAGATGCATTGATGGATTGAGATTTGTCTCGGTTTCAACTTCTATTGGGGCTATTTACGGCCATGTGAAAATTTCCTTGCATGTTCTTCACTGCAACGATACGACCTCATGAATCTTTTTGCTCCACCTTAGTCTCAACGGTCGTCACTTCTGTTTCTTCTTTAGCGTCAGAATCCAAAAGCTTCTGCTGAAACGTATCCTGGATCTTCGTCACGCCCTTCTCCACCGGTCCCATCGCTTGGTTTATCGTAAGAACCACATCCTTCACCACGCGTTGGCCACCGTCCATAACAATGTCTTGCACGCTCTCCTTAATGCTTGTGCCAGATGCTTCAACCTGAGTCTCCGTCGTCTCCACTACACCGCCTTCGTCTGGTTTAACTTCCGTCTTCTTGCTCGTCTCCGCCGTGATCTTACCGCACTCCGACACGGAAACGTAGTGGTAAGGCTCGGCTGGGAAAACAAAGAGATGAGCCACTGCTGCTATCGCCATCTCGATGCAGATGAGGAAATCTTGCAATGCGTTTTGGAATCTTCCTTCTTTCGGAAGCACACCGTAGTAACAGAGCAGAGCGATCCCGAAGCCTTGCCACCAAGTAGCAAAGACGATAGCTTTGAAGCTAATGAACTTGGCCAACGGTTTTATTTCTCTGAGTCGTTCATGAGTCACGTTGTAGAACTGCACCAAGCAAAACAGAGCCCACATCTGGCTGAAGTTTAGCACCACCTCTATGTATGGATATCTACAGAATCATAAAGATACATCACGTTGTAGAACTGCACCAAGCAAAACAGAGCCCACATGATATATAAAGATTGTTCGGTTTCTTCACATACCCGTAATACCATTTGAATTCACCATCACCATAAACACCGAGAAGCTCCAACAAAAACGCCAAGAATGCACAAAAGGTTTTGAGGATCATCTGAGGCAATAAATATCATTATCAACTCAAGAAAAGAATCAGCAATTGGGTTGAAGAAAGAGAAGCTGACTTACATACTGGACAAGACCGAACTTCTCTATCACAAAGAGCTCTCGTCCCAAGACATATGGTTCACACAAGAACTTCCAAAATGGATTCCTCTGCTTCTGCTTCTTCTTCTTCTTCTCATTGCTCTCATTTCCTTCTCCTTCTAATAATGGTATTGTTGATTCGCTTTCGAGCACTTCAACAACTCTTCTTTCACCACCTGAGCATACATATTGCATATGGTTGGTTTATACTTTACGTAATTCTGAATTCACCAGAGAGGAGAGAGAAAGAAAAGAGCTTCTTCACCTAGACACGCGACCAAGTAACTTCCAAAGGAATACAAAGCGAAAGCCTCATAGCAGTTTCTCAAAATGTCACAAGGCAGCGAGAATTTTGCATTGGACAAGGAAATGATCTAAACAACAACAAAAAAAGCTTATATTAACTGAAAAACACAAACAAAATTTGCAAACTCCCTGAAGAGGAAGAAAAGAGGCTTACCGATTCAGTAGCATAAACTGGGACCATAAACAAAACTGGAACAATCCATTTTTGCTCCTGCAAAAAATATGCTCAAACTCATCATTCATCAACAACAGATTTCTCTTCTTAAGGAAATAACCATATTAGATAAATCGTGAGCCCGTTACTCAAAAAAAAGAAGGCGTTGATGCTATAACAAAATCCATAATTCTTCCCAAAAATACGATGTAATTGAAAACTACACGCAGAAAAAAGAAAAATAATGGCAGAGTCGTTTGTACGGACAGAGGGGTTGGTGTAGAAACGGAGATGCTGGAGGATAAGGAAAAGGGAGAGACAAATTGCGACGGCGGCGAAAGATCCTCCGACGAGAAAAGCCGGAAAATGTAGATCTCTGTACGTACTTGCCTCCCTTTCTCTCATTTTGACATAAGATCAGGCAAACATTATCAAACAAACTGTGCTTTCAAAATATGTTTTTTGTTTTTGTTTAAGGTTGTTTGCGCGCACGTGCCACGTGGTATAGTTCCCAGACGCCACAGATGCGTTCTGTGACACGTGTTACAATGAAGATACACAAAACACTAGCTCTTAATTATTGATCAGAGCTTTGGATTTGCAAGATGATTTTTTATTTGTTGCTATCTCAACGTTGGTAATATGTAGTAAGACAGTGAAGGAACCATATAATTCGGTTATAGACTATGAAGAAGAAGAAAAAACGTTGTCATAGTTTGGGCTTCTTAGTAATTTTTGGGTTTAATGTGTAAAAATTGTTTTTGCATTGGTGGGTTTCACTGTGATAGACCATCGTTGCGGATTTTCTATGTTAAAAGTTCCGAGGAGAACACTAAACTCCAAAAACAAGGCTGAATCTTTTTGACGGAGATATGACTTAAAAGTTTCTTCCTTTTTTAGTTTTTTTCCTTTCAAATTGGTATTTCAATTTTGATTGATTTGAGGACGAAGAAGGGAGCTGGACGGCAGGAAATTGCTGAGCTATGAAACGATTCTTCAAGCCCATAGAGAAGGACGGCTCAACGGCGGCTAAGAAACCCTGCCTCTCGCCGGAAAAGCGCGACGGAGACGGATACGGAGTTGAAGAAGAGAAGAATCAGAGTGAGCCCTCCAAGTTTTTGACGTGGAACGCTAATAGCTTCCTCCTTCGGGTGAAAAACGACTGGTCCGAGTTCTCCAAGTTCGTCTCCGATTTCGACCCTGATGTCATTGCTGTGCAGGTGAGTTTGCTTCTTATTTGTTTCTTTCTTCTGTTGATTCCGAGCAATGTGAGTAAATGTGCTTAGGTTATGTAATCGTGTGGAACTTTAAATTCTCCAAATCCTCTAGGGTTTCATTGAAGTGGTTTGAGTGTTCTTGATGTATTTTGTTGACTTCTATTTGGCGAAGAAGGATTTTTCTAGTGTATGATGATGCATAAGATATATTTTTGCATGTTGTTTGTTTTGGTTCTCTTGAGTATGCTCAAATTTAGCTGAAAGTGTTGATCTTTCAAGTGTATCGTTACTGCTATGGGAATATATGAGTTCTGTATAAGTTGGTTGTTGCTTATGATATTCGTTTTTTCTGTTTAGTTCTCTAGTGTTGTCCAAGCTAGCTTTTGTGTGTCGGATTGATTCTAAAGTTAAGTCACTTATGACACTGAAAATGGTTGGTGGTGCAAAAGATCAGACTTTGATTCAATTATATGTGACTACGATGGGGCTGTTGCTTCCTTTTGGTTTCATTGTGTCTCTGGGGCCAGATACTGAACGCGTAGCGATTAACTGAATTTAAAATGTTAAGAAGTAAGAATGCCTGCTGCTGGTGGAAAGGGAAAACCTAAGAATCATGAAGAATTGAGCGATGACACGAAAGCTTTGCGTGAGGAAAAACAGGTACCATAGTTTTCTGTTTTGACTCGGTTGTATTGTTGTCTACAATATCAACGAAATGAGAAGAGAACCAGAGCTTTGTATTTTGATGCATTTGCAATTACAAGAAGATTTGTAGTGTTGTGAGTTAGAATCAACAATGCAGTGGCGATTTTATAGATAGATTTAGAAGAAACAAACTCTCTTGTTGTTTGGATAACGTTCAAGGTTGAGTGGTAGTTATGGGAAACTGTTCTTCTTGTAACTACTGGCTGCAGATTTTGACGCGGGCTCTCTCAAGTCCACCATTTGGAAATTATCGAGTTTGGTGGTCTCTTGCGGACTCGAAGTATGCAGGGACAGCTTTGTTAGTGAAAAAGTGTTTCAAGCCCCGAAAAGTGTACTTTAACCTTGACAAATTAGGTAATTTTGAAAACCTTGTTGCTTGTTCCTTATTATCACAAAAATCTCTACACACTAGCAATTTGAAACAATGATTCTTTTGTCTGTGTCGTAATGGTTCTGCCATTTTCTCTTGACCTCAAAGTTTATCTACTTGGGAGAAATATATCATAGCTAGATCAGATTGGTGGTTAACTTATATACTTGTCGCTATCATGCAGCATCTAAACATGAACCTGATGGTCGTGTAATCTTAGCTGAATTTGAGACATATCGTATTTTGAATACGTATTCGCCGAACAATGGTTGGAAAGAGGAGGAGAATTCGTTTCAGAGGAGAAGAAAATGGGACAAGAGGATCGTTGAGTTCCTCACCCGATCGTCTGATAAACCTCTGATTTGGTGTGGCGACTTAAATGTCAGGTAATGAGGAAGCTCTTATCTTGCCAGACTCTTTTCTTCAAGCCCTTTCAGTGTTACAGAATAAAAGTTGATGTTATTTCCTCGATTTTCGATTTTTGTAATATGCAGTCATGAGGAGATAGATGTTAGTCATCCAGAATTTTTCGCATCAGCAAAGCTTAATTGTTATGTTCCTCCAAACAAAGAGGTAACAAATACCAAATGTTGTGCATTAGATCATCGAAAAACAGAGCGGGTTTAAGTTTCCATGGTTATTCATTAGATCGGCCTTTGATTTCTCTTCTTTTCGTGTCTCTGCATTTGCACTGTGACCTCTCATTGTAGATGTTATGCCTGAACCAAAATCTTATCCATGATATGTACTTTAGAATCACAGGGTGATTACAGATGGTTCTAAAGTATTTGATTATGCAGGACTATGGACAGCCTGGATTTACATTATCTGAGAGAGGACGCTTCGGTGCAATTATGAAAGAGTATGCCTAAGTCTTAAGTATTAGTAATTTCTTGAATAGAGATGACAGCTACTGAACATGTGATTCTAAATTAAACTTATGGGAATGTTACAGAGGAAAGCTTGTTGATGCATACCGGTATCTACACAAGGAACCAGACATGGAAAGTGGCTTCTCATGGTGTGGGAATCCTATTGGAAAGTGAGTAGATACCACATGCATTAGTTGTTTCTTGCATGAATGTCAGGATTTTCAGTTACAAGTTTCACATGGCATGGAGTCCAGAAGCTCGTTATCATGGTGATAAAGCTTCATATGGGATCTTGTTTTGTTGCCATAGGTACCGAGGAAAGAGGATGAGGATCGACTATTTTCTGGTCTCTGAACATCTCAAAGACCGTATAGTTACTTGTAAGATGCACGGTCGTGGGATAGAATTAGAAGGTGCCATAGATAATATTTTCAACATCACACAGATTCATAGAAAGATGATTTAGCTCTTTTTGCAGCAACTTGGTTTCTTGATTTGTTTCAGGTTTCTATGGGAGTGATCACTGTCCGGTTTCACTCGAGCTTTCGAAGCCAACTTCAGATTCGGAAGAGAACCAGGTTTCCAACTAAAATCATCATCTTCCGTAATAGAACGTAAGCCAGAGTTGAGCTTAGATGATCTTTTAATATACTTTGCCGACTTTGAGGATTTTTGGTTGATGTTATTGACACACTTATTCGGTGGCCTTGCTGCTCTGTTGAGCTCTCAAAGGTACTTATTAATTATTTTTGTGATTTAACAACTTTATTAATATGCTTTATTTTCCTAGGAAATGTATATATATTCTTAACTTTTGAATCTTCTTTTATTTTTTATTGGTTTTGATAAGTGCTCGTTTCTAAAGATTTAGAACTTTTTTTTTGGTGTATTTTAAGCATATATACTCTTTGCTTTATTGTGTAGTCAGTGGGAGAGGCAACATTCGTTAAACCAAGGGCTCATATTCATATGAAAATTAAATTTAAATTCGACAAAAAGACAAATATATATATATATATATATATATATATGAATATATTAATTATGCATTATTTTATTTCATTGATGACTTGATATAAATATTATTTTTGAAATTATTTTTTTGCTAATTACAAATTAGATATACTTTGAAACTTCATGAACCAAGAAAATTGGGAAAACTAAACTTAAGGAAAATTTTAATGATGAATATATATTACCTTTTTATTCTAAACCAGATATCTGAAAATAGTGTAATTCTTTATTAAAAAAAACAGTGTACATTATTAGTTTTTTTTAATTGTACTAGGTATTTTATCCGCGCTACGCGCGGATCTTTGTCAATAATTTAGTTTAATCTTTTTTTGTTAATAAATTACTGAATGCATAATAGGTTTACGGAAATTTTTTTTTTATAAAAATTTATTAAACATACAATGTATCATTTTCTCTTACTTGTATTTATTTATAAGATTACAAATTTTGTTAGTAAAATAATAACAAGTAAATTGATTTATACTTGATTAAATAATTAATTTGTTTTTTAACACGTTTAATTATATGTCATTTTTGTATAAATAATAATAGAAGAAGAATAATTTGACATTTTATAAACCTGAACAAAATATTTCTTTAATATATATGCTTATATCGTATCTTTCAACACATTTCCCTATATTTTGTTAAAAACCATGTAACTCTGATAACATATAGAGGACATATAGTTTAATTGTTAATATGCATACTGAGATTCGTACAAA
>JAHZTW010000002.1:116251476-116355004 GCA_020283515.1 Alliaria petiolata | reverse complement strand
ATTTTTATTTTAATTGTATTAACCTGTTGTAAAACATAATTTCCATTTTTTATTTTAAATAATTAGTTTAAATATCAAGTTAATTTACCTTTATATGATTTTATATTTTGTTAATTTTACTTTTTTGGTATTAATATCTATTTTAATTAAAATATTGATTTATGTTACCTTTTTGTTCCTTTTTATTTAATTAAATTTAATTTTTTATGCTTAATCAAAATATTGATTTAGACCAATGAAATTAATATTTTTAAACCTATGTATGGCTTAATGCATCAATTTTAACTTTTTATTAATTAAAAGATCTCAATTTTTTTATTAGTTAAAAATTCTTATATTGATTTTTTAAAGAGTTAACATATAATAAATTAGTTTTTTTAAGATTACTTTTTTTTTGTTAACTTATTTTTTGGTTATTGATTTCCAAATATTTTTTTTGTTAGTTTAGCTTTTGTGACATTGAATTTCTATTTTATTTTGGCAAACGCTATAGATTTGGATTTTTGAGATAACTTCTTTTTATCTTTTTTGTCTTACTTTTCCATTATGATAATTTTTGTTTTTTTGTTTTTTAATTTAATTAAAATGTTAATCATATTTAACATTTTTGTGTTTAATGAAAACGTTGATTTTGACCAATAATATCAAGTTTCTTCGTCCTATGTGGACGTTCTCAATGGCATAATGCATCAACTTTTTTTATTAGTTAAACATTCTTATATTGATTTTTTAAAGAGTTAACATATAATAAATTAGTTTTTTTAAGATTTTTTTTTGTTAACTTAAATTTTTAGTTATTGATTTCCAATTTTTTTTTTGTTAGTTTAGCTTTTGTGACATTGAATTTCTATTTTATTTTGGAAAACGCTATAGATTTAGAATTTTGACATAACTTCCTTTTATCTTTTTTTGTTAATTAAATTTTTTGATCTTACTTTTCCATTATGATAATTTTGGTTTTTTTGTTTTTTTAATTTAATTAAAATGTTAATCATATTTAACATTTTTGTGTTTAATGAAAACGCTGATTTGAACAAATAAAATCAAGTTTCTTCGTCCTATGTGGACGCCCTCAATGGCATAATGCATCAACTTTTATATAGTATAGATTTATCTCTAGTAAAATTACTTTTAAAAATGGATTTTTTTGGTTAAATGGAGTTTTTGAATGCGCAAACGGACTTACGGAGAGAGGACAACAACAAATGTGTGTGTGGAACTAAGGAAATGGCAGAATCGTAAATCACTAAAAACTTCACTACCCTTCATACAAGATTTCAAAAACCCTTCTTCCTTTTTGCCAGTACCCAAAAAGAAGAGAAAAAAAAACGAAATCTACTCACAGTTCTTTTACATGTTAAATACTGAGAAATGACATCTCTTTACTCTGCCCAAACCCAACCTAAAGAAGAAAAAAAAAAATATACGATTTTTTCCCCTGTTTCTTTAATCCAATAAAAAACAGAGACCTAAGAAACGAGATCAAGCGTCGTTTTTTCCGAGGAAAAGTAGATGACCCTTTAACAAAATAAACCTATTGGCCGGAGAGATGGTGGCGACTCGTCGAATCTCTTCATTTTTTAATTTTTCGAAATTTTGTTCTGTTTCTGCTCTGTAATGGCGTTTTGGTCACTACTACCCACAAGCTGAAAGTGAAGAAATTTTGAGATAAAAGGGTTTTCTTTTAGTTTCCTCTGTGCGAGTGGGGGGATATGGCGGTTTCAGAGCAGAGCCCAGACGTGTTTCCGTGGCTGAAATCGTTGCCGGTAGCCCCAGAGTTCCGACCTACTCTAGCAGAGTTCCAAGATCCGATCGCTTACATTTTCAAGATCGAAGAGGAAGCTTCCCGATACGGAATCTGCAAAATTTTGCCTCCTGTGCCTCCTTCCTCTAAGAAAACCGCCATTAATAACCTCAACCGTTCTCTGGCGGCGCGAGCGGCGGCGAGGGTTCGTGACGGCGGCGGCGCGTGCGATTACGACGGTGCCCCCACATTCGCCACGCGCCAACAGCAGATCGGGTTTTGCCCTAGGAAGCAGCGACCCGTGCAGAGACCCGTGTGGCAGAGCGGAGAGCATTACAGTTTCGGTGAGTTCGAGTTTAAAGCTAAGAGCTTTGAGAAGAGTTATCTAAAGAAATGCGGCAGAAAGAGCCAGCTCTCTGCGCTCGAAATCGAAACCCTTTACTGGAGAGCCACAGTGGACAAACCCTTCTCTGTTGAGTACGCAAACGACATGCCTGGCTCGGCTTTTATCCCTCTGAGTCTGGCAGCTGCAAGGAGAAGAGAGTCTGGTGGTGATGGAGGAACTGTTGGTGAGACAGCTTGGAACATGAGGGCAATGGCTAGAGCTGAAGGATCATTGCTTAAGTTCATGAAAGAGGAGATCCCTGGAGTTACATCTCCGATGGTGTATATTGCTATGATGTTTAGTTGGTTTGCTTGGCATGTGGAGGACCATGACCTTCATAGTCTCAATTACTTGCATATGGGTGCTGGTAAGACTTGGTACGGCGTGCCAAAGGATGCTGCTGTGGCCTTTGAGGAGGTGGTTAGGGTTCATGGTTATGGAGGAGAGCTCAATCCTCTTGGTGAGTATCTTGTGAAGGTTAATTAGTGTTATGTGGGAGTGACTTAATAGTTACTCAATGTTTCAATTCCTTCGTTCTGATTGTTGGCTTTGTTCTGTCTCTGTCCTTTTCGGTTGCTTATAACTGCCTTTATTTACCAAAAGTTGTCAAGAAGCAAGCTAAACGGTTATGCCTCTTATGTTGTTTTCTTACCAGTGACATTTTATACTCTTGGTGAGAAGACTACTGTTATGTCTCCTGAAGTATTTGTTAAAGCCGGGATACCGTGTTGCAGGTAATGTTTTTTTTTTCTGTGTGCTCTGTTAATCTCATTATCTTGTTGCCTTCCATTTCTCTTTTTTTGATTAGAGAATAAACTGTTAATTACTTCCATTCTATTCAATTGATTGGAGGCACAATATTTTATCCTGGCTTTTCACGCAAGTGGTTTGCTTGTATCAGGTTAGTGCAAAATCCTGGAGAGTTTGTTGTCACATTTCCCGGGGCATATCATTCAGGGTTTAGTCATGGTGAGTAAGCGACCTTTATTTAGCATCTTCAAGTTAACCATTGCAGGCTTAATGCGTTGAAATAACAATCTTGGGGATTACAGGATTCAATTTTGGGGAAGCATCTAACATTGCAACTCCCCAATGGTTGAGAATGGCAAAAGATGCTGCCATCCGTCGAGCTGCAATTAATTATCCTCCAATGGTTTCTCATCTCCAGTTACTTTATGACTTTGCATTGGCTCTAGGTTCAAGGTACTCTTTCTTTTTCATAGACACTTTCAAACTTATAAGCTGCTTGAAAGGTTCATTTTAGGTGTCATCATTCATTGCAGAGTGCCAACAAGCATCAACACCAAACCACGGAGTTCTAGATTGAAAGATAAGAAAAGAAGCGAAGGAGAAAGATTGACTAAAGAGCTATTTGTGCAAAACATTATCCATAACAACGAATTGCTTTCTTCTCTCGGAAAAGGATCTCCAATAGCCCTTCTCCCGCAGAGTTCCTCAGATATATCAGTTTGTTCTGACCTGCGAGTGGGATCCAATTTGAGAACTAACCAGGAAAAGCCAATCCAATTAAAATCTGAGGACTTAGGTTCTGATAGTGTTATGGTCGGTCTCAATAACGGTTTTAAGGATGCTGTTTCTGTGAAAGAAAAGTTTACATCTTTGTGTGAAAGGAACAGAAATCACCTGGCAAGCAGAGATAATGAAACTCAAGGAACTTTGCCAGATGCTGAAAGGAGGAAAATCGATGGAGCTGTTGGGCTTTCCGATCAGAGGCTTTTCTCTTGTGTTACATGTGGAATCTTAAGCTTTGATTGTGTAGCTATTGTTCAACCTAAAGAAGCAGCAGCTAGATATCTCATGTCTGCAGATTGCAGCTTTTTCAATGATTGGACAGTTGCTTCCGGATCTGCAAATCTTGGTCAGGCTGCAGGATCACTTCATCCGCGTAAGTTACAGGTTAATCTTCCTGTTAGTGGCTATTATTTAGCATTTACTAACTTTGTCTCATCATGCAGAAAGCACGGAAAAGCATGATGTTAATAACTTCTACAATGTTCCTGTTCAAACTACGGATCATTCAATGAAGACCGGTGATCAAAGAACTTCATCAAGTTCCCTAACAAAAGCGTATAAAGATGATGGTGCTCTTGGGCTGTTAGCTTCAGCGTATGGAGACTCTTCTGATTCCGAGGAAGAAGATGACAAAGGCTTAGATATTCCTATTTCGGAAGGGGTAACAAGAAAGTATGATCAAGAAGGTGCTTGTGTATTAGAAGCAACAACTTTTGATACAGGTGGCAACGAGGAGGCAAGAGATGGTCGATCTTCTGATTTTAACAGCCAAAGACATACATGTGGGAAAGGGAAAGAGGTTGACACTTCACATGCTACTTCAAGTTGTTCGAAGCTTTCTTTTACCAGCGAGCAGAATAGGTTAAGCAAAGGCGGGAATACATCACTTCTGGAAATAGCTTTACCATTTATTCCAAGATCTGATGACGATTCCTCTCGGTTACACGTGTTTTGTCTTGAGCATGCTGCGGAAGTGGAACAGCAACTCCGTCCTATTGGGGGGATTCACATAATGTTATTATGCCATCCAGGTAACAGCAAAACTACAAGATTCAATTTTTATTAGTCTTATGATTGTCTGGGTTTTGCTAAGCATATGCTTGAGTCTTTTGATCATTAAGACGCACGATATTTGCAGAGTACCCCAGGATAGAGGCTGAAGCAAAGATAATTGCCGAAGAGGTTGGAGTCAATCATGAATGGATTGATACTGAATTCAGGAATGTGACCCGAGAGGATGAGGAAACGATTCAGGCGGCGTTGGATAATGTTGAAGCTAAGTCTGGGAACAGTGATTGGACTGTAAAATTGGGTATCAACCTTTCTTACAGCGCCATTCTCAGTCGCTCTCCTCTGTACAGTAAGCAGATGCCTTACAACTCAGTCATATACAATGTGTTCGGTCGCAGCTCTCCAGCAACGAGCTCACCCACGAAACCCCAAGTTTCTGGTAAAAGATCTTCCAGACAGAGGAAATATGTTGTTGGAAAATGGTGTGGGAAAGTTTGGATGTCGCATCAGGTACTATTGACTATTTTGAAACCATACTCATTCGGACATTGGAACACTTCTGTTTTTGCTCGGTTTGTTTCAATCTAAGACTGATATCTTGTTTCTTCTTCAGGTCCATCCCTTTTTGCTGCAGCAAGACTTGGAGGGGGAAGAATCTGAAAGAAGTCATATGCGAGTTGCTCTGGATGAGGATGTCACTGGAAATAGATTGTTTCCGTGTAATGTTTCGAGAGATGCAACCACAATGTTTGGAAGAAAGTATTGTAGGAAGAGAAAGATGAGAGCAAAGGCTGTGCCACGCAAGAAGCTTACCTCTTTTAAGAGGGAAGACGGTGTTTCTGATGACACATCAGAGGATCATTCCTATAAGCAGCAATGGAGGGCTTCCAGGAATGAGGAAGAGGCTTATTTTGAGAGAGGGAATTCGGTTTCTGGTGATTCATCAAATCAAATGTCTGATCAGCAGCAGCTCAAGGGAATGATCAGACACCAAGGTTATAAAGAATTTGAGTCGGATGATGAGGTTTCAGACCGTTCACTTGGAGAAGAATATGCTGTAAGGGAATTTGCAGCTTCAGAGAGCTCAATGGAGAATGGCTTTCAGGTATATAGAGAGAAGCAGTCAATGTATGATCATGATGATGATGATATCTACAGGCAACCTAGAGGGAGATCAAGGAGCAAACGGACTAAAGTTTTTAGAAATCCGGTTTCATATGACTCAGAAGAAAATGGCCTTTATCAGCAAAGGGGAAGAGTATCCACAAGTAATAAGCAAACTAGTCGAATGGGTGGTGAGTACGATTCAGCAGAGAATTCACTGGAGGAACAAGACTTTTGCAGTACAGGGAAAAGGCAAACCAGGTCCACAGCTAAACGAAAAGTGAAAACAGAGATAGTTCAGAGTCTGAGAGATGCAAAAGGACGTGCTTTGCAACAATCTGGATCTGGAAAGAAGAATCAAGAATTGGATTCATACATGGAGGGACCTAGCACACGGCTGAGGGTAAGAAACCTTAAGCCCTCAATAGGGTCTTCCGAAACAAAACCGAAGAAAACAATTAAGAGAGGAAGCAGTCATGCTTCCTTCTCCAGAGTTGCAAGTGAAGAAGAGTTAGAGGAAGATGAAGAAGAAGAGAATGAGGAAGAGGAATGCGCACCGTACCAATGTGACATGGAGGGTTGCACGATGAGCTTCACTTCGGAAAAACAGTTGGCTTTGCATAAAAGAAACATCTGCCCTGTTAAAGGTTGTGGTAAAAACTTCTTCTCACACAAGTATTTAGTTCAACACCGGCGTGTTCACTCAGATGACCGTCCTCTGAAATGTCCATGGAAGGGCTGCAAGATGACGTTCAAGTGGGCTTGGTCTAGAACCGAGCACATAAGGGTTCACACAGGTGCAAGGCCTTACGTTTGTGCTGAACCAAGTTGCGGTCAGACATTCCGGTTTGTCTCAGATTTTAGCCGGCATAAAAGGAAGACCGGTCATTCAGTTAAGAAGACCAAGAAAAGGTGATTTAGGTTCTAACTTGGAATCTGTCATGAAGATATTAATCTGTTGGTCTATTAGAAGAGAATTGGATTGTAGGGCTTCAGGGTTTTAAGTGGCCCTGTTTCTTATCTACTCGGGCTTATTCAGTCAAAATCTTTTTAACATTTGGAAGAGCCATTGTTGTTGCAGACATTTCACTTTCAGACTGACTCTTTGTTGTATTCTCTCTTTCATCATCTTTACAGTTGAATCTGTAAACAAATCGTTATGTAGGAGAATATTGTGTTCAGGTTACTTTCTTTCTTCTCGGCTTTGATAAGTAAAGTAGATGCTATTATGATTAAGACACTATCTTCAAATTTTGCTAAGAAAGAAGATGTGTTTTAGAAGAAAGAGGATTAAGAAAAATGTGTTGAATCAATGTTAAGAGGTGTTATATGCTACACAAATTATAAACTATAAACTATATCGTGTTATCAACGAAATGAGATGGTCATAGAGAAAGGATTTAGAAGAAAGCAAGAGCCACTTATGGATTAACAAACACTCTGTTGTTTGGATTGTGTTTCAACCCAAAGAGATATACTTTAATTTCGAAAAAATACATTACCCTTTTCTTATTCCATAATAAATTATTATTAAATATTGAAAACGTTAAACATAAAATGGAGTACAATAGAAACTCTATAAATTAATAATGTTGGGACTATGATATTTTATTAATTTATAGAGTTATTAATTTATCGGTTTTGAATAAAGTAAATTATGTATTAATAATTAATTAAAAATAATATTTTTTGTAAAGTTTATAATATTTTGAAAAATTTATTTTTAAATTATAGATGAATTGTAACAATATTTCAATTTTAATATAAGAAAAACAACAATGTAATCATATTTTAATAAATTATCATAGTTATATTTGTATAAGATTATTTTTATGATAATTATTAATTTATGATATTAATGGGAGCGTATATTTACATAGGTTTCTTAAAAAAATTATTATCTTATTATCTTATCGATTTGTATTATATTTTGAACCGGCCCGATTTGTTACCGGAGAAATTTATTAATTTATAAAGTTTATTAATTTATCGATTATTAATTTATAGAGTTTCTACTATAGTTTTTAAAATGCGCAAAACGGGCAGGACAACTACAAATGTGTGTAGTCGAACTCATAAAATGTCAAAATAGTAAATTGTATTTACACTAACATTTCACAGAAATTTCAAAACCCCTTGGCTCTTTACAGAGAGTCTACTACAGTTCTTTTATGCAAATGAGATTTTCCTAATTTTTTTTTTTTTTTGCAAAAGATTTTCCTAATTTAAAAGCAAAAAACAAAACAGAGAAATGAGAAATGGCAATCTCATGCTCTGCCCAAACCCAACTCCTCAAAAATAAAAATAAATTACTCTGTTTCTTTAGTAATCCCATTAAAAACAGTGGAAAAAAAAACGAGATCAAGCCAGTTGTTTCTCTCGAGGAAAAAGTAGATTAATTACCCTTTTAAGAAATTAAAAACCTATTGGAGAGGAGTTATGGTGGAGACTCTCGAATCTCTTAACTCTGTTTTTTTTTTCAATTGTAGGTTCTGTTTCGTTTTGTTTTTCCTCTGTAATGGCGTTTTGATAAGTACCCTGATTCTGAAACCCTGAAAGTGAACTAATTTCGAGAGAAAGGTTTTATTTTTCTTCTGTCCTTGCGAGAGAGAGAGAGAGAGAGAGAGAGATATGGCGGTTTCGGAGCAGAGCCCGGACGTGTTTCCGTGGCTGAAATCGTTGCCTGTAGCCCCAGAGTTCCAACCTACTCTAGCAGAGTTCCAAGATCCGATCGCTTACATTTTCAAGATCGAAGAGGAAGCTTCCCGATACGGAATCTGCAAAATTTTGCCTCCAGTGCCTCCTCCGTCGAAGAAAACCGCGATTTCTAACCTCAACCGCTCTCTGGCGGCGCTAGCGGCGGCGAGGGTTCGTGACGGCGCCGGCGCGTGCGATTACGACGGTGCCCCCACATTCGCCACGCGTCAACAGCAGATCGGGTTTTGCCCTAGGAAGCAGCGACCCGTACAGAGACCAGTGTGGCAGAGCGGAGAGCATTACAGTTTCGGTGAGTTCGAGGCCAAAGCTAGGAGCTTTGAGAAGAATTATCTCAAGAAATTCGGCAGAAAGAGTCAACTCTCTGCTCTAGAAATCGAAACCCTTTACTGGAGAGCAACAGTGGACAAACCCTTCTCTGTTGAGTATGCCAATGACATGCCTGGCTCGGCTTTTATCCCTCTGAGTCTGGCAGCTGCGAGGAGGAGAGAGTATGGTGGTGATGGAGGAACCGTTGGTGAGACAGCTTGGAACATGAGGGCAATGGCTAGAGCTGAAGGATCATTGCTTAAGTTCATGAAAGAGGAGATCCCTGGAGTTACATCTCCGATGGTGTATATTGCTATGATGTTTAGTTGGTTTGCTTGGCATGTGGAGGACCATGACCTTCATAGCCTCAATTACTTGCATATGGGTGCTGGTAAGACTTGGTACGGCGTGCCAAAGGATGCTGCTGTGGCCTTTGAGGAGGTGGTTAGGGTTCATGGTTATGGAGGAGAGCTTAATCCTCTTGGTGAGTTTTCATTTCCACCAAAATCCTTATTGCTATGGGATACTCTGTTACATTGTCATTTGTGTCATGAAAATGTTGGTAAAGGCTTGTGCTTGGTTGGTTTTTGGAGAAAAAGTTTCAATTCAATGTTCTGATTGCTGGCATGTTTGTGTCGCTATCCTTGTGTGTTGCTTTTAACTGTTTTTATTTCCAAAAATTGACCTAGGAAGAAGATGTTTTATGTAGCTATGGCTCTTATGTTGTCTTATGAGTGACATTTAGTTTATGAAAGTAAACTAAATAGTTATGGCTCTTATGTTGTCTTATCAGTGACATTTTCTACTCTTGGTGAGAAGACAACTGTGATGTCTCCTGAAGTATTTGTTAAAGCCGGAATACCGTGTTGCAGGTATTGGTTTCTTATGTGTGCTCTGTTTATTTCATGATCTTGTTGTCTTCCATTTACTTATCCAAGTATAACATAAACTGTTAATTGCTTCCATTCTGTTCAATTGATTCACGCAAGTGGTATGCTTGTATCAGGTTAGTGCAAAATCCTGGAGAGTTTGTCGTCACTTTTCCAAGAGCATATCATTCAGGGTTTAGTCACGGTGAGTGAGTGATCTTAAGTCTCTTCAAGTTGATCACTCAAGGCTTAACATGTTGAAACTAATCTTGGGAGGTTTTAGGATTCAATTGTGGAGAAGCATCTAACATCGCAACTCCGGAATGGTTGCGAATGGCCAAAGATGCTGCCATCCGGCGAGCTGCGATTAACTACCCCCCAATGGTTTCTCATCTCCAGTTACTCTATGACTTTGCATTGGCTCTAGGTTCAAGGTACTCTTTCTTTTTCATAGATTTCCACACACTCTCCAACACTGCAGTCTTAAAACGGCTTAAAAGGTTTATGTAAAGTGTAAATTCACTCATTTCAGAGTGCCAACAAGCATTTACACTAAACCACGGAGCTCTAGATTGAAAGATAAGAAACGAAGCGAAGGAGAAAAATTGACTAAAGAGCTATTCGTGCAAAACATTATCCACAACAATGAATTGCTCCGCTCTCTCGGAAAAGGATCTCCAATAGCTCTTCTTCCGCAGAGTTCCTCAGATATATCAGTTTGTTCGGACCTGCGAGTTGGATCCCATTTGAGAACTAACCAGGAAAAGAAATCTGAGGGCTTAGGTTCTGATAGTGTTATGGTCGGTCTCAACAACGGTTTTAAGGATGCTGTTTCTGTGAAAGAAAAGTTTACATCTTTGTGTGAAAGAAACAGAAATCACCTGGCAAGCAGGGAGAACGAAACTCAAGGAACTTTGCCAGATGCTGAAAGGAGGAAAATTGATGGAGCTGTTGGGCTTTCGGATCAGAGGCTTTTCGCTTGTGTTACATGTGGAATCTTAAGCTTTGATTGTGTAGCTATTGTTCAACCTAAAGAAGCAGCAGCTAGATATCTCATGTCTGCAGATTGCAGCTTCTTCAATGATTGGACAGTTGCTTCAAGATCTGCAAGTCTTGGTCAGGATGCAAGATCTTCACGTAAGTTAATGGCTCTAAAGTGTTAACTCTACAGAGTATAGATTTTGTTTCATAACTTTGTTTCATGATGCAGAAAGCACGGAAAAGCATGATGTAGGTTACTTATACAATGTTCCTGTTCAAACTACGGATCACTCGATGAACACAGGCGGTCAAAGAACTTCAACAACTTCTTTAACAAAAGCGCATAAAGAAGATGGTGCTCTTGGGTTGTTAGCTTCAGCGTATGGAGATTCTTCTGATTCCGAGGAAGAAGATCACAAAGGCTTAGATGCTATAGTCTCGGAAGAGAGAAAGTATGACCAAAACGGTGCATCGTCTTTTGGTACAGATGGCATTGAGGAGGCTACAGCTGGTCGAAGACATTCATGTGGGAAAGGGAAAGGGGTTGTTGAGGGATCAAATGCTTCTGAACATGATGATGGCAGTACATCAATTCTGGAGATAGCTTTACCATTTATTCCAAAATCTGATGATGATTCCTTTCGGTTGCACGTATTTTGTCTTGAGCATGCTGCAGAAGTGGAACAGCAACTCCGTCCTATTGGAGGGATTCACATGATGTTACTATGCCATCCAGGTAACAGCAAAACTACAATATTCAGTTTTTATTAGTCTTACGACATTGTATAAATTAAGCATATGCTTGAGTCTTTTGATCATTAAGACGCACGATATTTGCAGAGTACCCCAGGATAGAGGCTGAAGCAAAGATAATTGCCGAAGAGGTTGGAGTCAATCATGAATGGATTGATACTGAATTCAGGAATGTGACCCGAGAGGATGAGGAAACGATTCAGGCGGCGTTGGATAATGTTGAAGCTAAGTCTGGGAACAGTGATTGGACTGTAAAATTGGGTATCAACCTTTCTTACAGCGCCATTCTCAGTCGCTCTCCTCTGTACAGTAAGCAGATGCCTTACAACTCAGTCATATACAATGTGTTCGGTCGCAGCTCTCCAGCAACGAGCTCACCCACGAAACCCCAAGTTTCTGGTAAAAGATCTTCCAGACAGAGGAAATATGTTGTTGGAAAATGGTGTGGGAAAGTTTGGATGTCGCATCAGGTACTATTGACTATTTTGAAACCATACGAATTCAGACATTGGTACCACTTCTGTTTCTGCTCGGTTTGGTTAGATTTAAGACTGATATCTTTTTTCTTCTTCAGGTGCATCCCTTTTTGCTGCAGCAAGACTTGGAAGGGGAAGAGTCTGAAAGAAGTTGTCATCTGCGAGTTGCTCTGGATGAGGATGTCACTGGAAATAGATTGTTTCCGTGTAATGTTTCTAGAGATGCAACCACAATGTTTGGAAGAAAGTATTGTAGGAAGAGAAAGATGAGAACAAAGGCTGTGCCACGCAAGAAGCTTACCTCTTTTAAGAGGGAAGACGGTGTTTCTGATGACACATCAGAGGATCATTCCTATAAGCAGCAATGGAGGGCTTCCAGGAATGAGGAAGAGACTTATTTTGAGACAGGGAATTCGGTTTCTGGTGATTCATCAAATCAAATGTCTGATCAGCAGCAGCTCAAGGGAATGGTCAGACACCAAGGTTATAAAGAATTTGAGTCGGATGATGAGGTTTCAGACCGTTCACTTGGAGAAGAATATGCTGCAAGGGAATGTGCAGTTTCAGAGAGCTCAATGGAGAATAGCTTTCAGCCATATAAACAGTCAATGGACAGAAATGCTTTGGAGGACTCTGTATATGGTCACAATGATGATAATATCTACAGGCACCCTAGGGGGATTCGACGAAGCAAACAGACAAAAGTGTTTAGGAATCCGGTTTCATATGACTCAGAAGAAACTGGCGTTTATCCGCAACGAAGAAATATCAAAGCTAGTCTAATAGATGGTGAGTATGATTCAGCAGAGGATTCTCTGGAGGAACAAGACTTTTACAGTACAGGGAAAAGGCAAACCAGGTCGACAGCTAAACGTAAAGTAAAAACCGAGATAGTTGAGAGCTCGAGATACACAAGAGGTCGCGCTTTGCAACAATATGGACCTGGAAAGATGAATCAAGAACTGAATTCATACATGGAAGGACCTAGCACACGGCTTAGGGTGAGAATGAAGCCCTCAAGAGGGGCTTCAGAAACAAAACCGAAGAAGACTAGAAAGAAAGGAACTAGTGATGCTTCCTTCTCCAGAGATGTAAGTGAAGAAGATGAAGAAGAAGAAGAAGAAGAGATTGAGGAAGTGGAATGCGCGGCGTTCCAATGTGACATGGAGGGTTGCACAATGAGTTTCAGCACTGAGAAACAGTTGGCTTTGCATAAAAGAAACATCTGCCCTGTTAAAGGCTGTGGGAAAGACTTCTTCTCACACAAGTATTTGGTTCAACACCAGCGTGTTCATTCAGACGACCGTCCTCTGAAATGTCCATGGAAAGGCTGCAAGATGACGTTCAAGTGGGCTTGGTCTAGAACCGAGCACATAAGGGTTCACACAGGTGCTAGGCCTTATGTTTGCGCTGAACCAGGTTGCGATCAGACATTCCGGTTTGTCTCAGATTTTAGCCGGCATAAAAGGAAGACCGGTCATTCAGCTAAGAAGGCCAAAAGAAGGTGACTGACTTAGTCTTTTACATGGAATCAAATATGAAGAGGTTAATGATACATTAGATTCAAAGGTGTGTAGGGGTTTTAATTGCGTATCTCTCGATATGGGTCTCTTGTTCTTCTTTTTTTTTGGGAGGGGGGCTTATTCAGTCAAAGCCTTAGCATTTGGAGAGCCATTGTTGTTTCAGACAGATGCTCTGTTTGTTGTATTCTCTGTCGTCTTCTTCCTTATGGTGTAGGAAAATATTGTGTGTTTCATGTACTTTCTTGTACGATTTGAAAATTCAGGTGTTATTTTTGAATTCTGTAAATATGATGAGGGCTTGATTGCAACTTTTGTGGGGAAAATATCTTTGAATATGTATTGGAACTTGTCAAATAGAAAAGCAACGGTTTTCTTTGGGATTCTCATTCGTGGCGATTAAAAAAAAACAAAAAAAAGAAAGTATCATCCATAAAAGGGAAGGGAATAAAATAAAATAAAAGCGAGCAACTTTATTATCCTCCTCTATATATATCTCTTTCTTCTTCTTCTTCTCCTTCATTTTTTCCACCCTTTGATCTTCTTCTTCCCTGAAATTAGGGTTTTGTAATGAGATTGTGAGAAATGGTTAATTCCGAAGGAATCTCCGTGTCAATTTCAGACGGGTTCGAGCCGAAACCTGCGTCTCGATCTTCCTCAGGCGATTCACCTGCTGATCGATCTCCGTCTGATCTCAATCTCCTGGACGAGTTAATAGACGAGTTTGGTAATGTGGGTTTCGGTGAAGTTGCTAAAGAGCAGAGTGGGGCGGCGATTAGTGTCCCTGAGGGTAATGGAGGTGTTGATTCGAAAGCCGCAGTCGGAAATCAGGAGGAGGAAGAAGGAAGGGACGCAGACGGAGATGGTCGGAGCGAGAGTGAGAGTGAGAGTGAGAATAAGGTTGAGGAGAGAGAAGATGAATATCCGGTGAGGCCATGGGCAGAGGATTGCGCGTTTTATATGAGAACAGGGAGCTGCAAATTCGGATCCGGTTGCAAATTCAACCATCCTTTTCCAAATCCAAGAAAATCCCAAGTAACTTCACTTGCTTTGTATTTGCCTGAGGATATTGTTTCCCCATTCTTGCACGTTATTCTTCTGACAAGGATGTTTTTGGCTCTTAATTGTGTTGTTTTTTTTTTTTTAATTGATCTTTGGTAAGATTTGTTTATTAAGAAACATAACGCCAAATATATATATATATATATATATAATCAGTGGACCAAAGGAGAAAGCTTTGTTTAGTTATCTCTGTATTATTTGCTTCTGATTGATGAAACCAATCTACTATGTTTTTTTTTAGTTTCGGGCTTCTTTGTTTCGTTTTCTTCTTATGTTTCATTATTTTGAAGATCGCTATGGATAAGAAAGTAAGAGAAAAGGAAGATGATGCTGATAAACAGACACTGATGGATTGCAAGGTTAATTTTACTCTTCTCCTTTTAACCTTGTTTACACGCTCTCGTTGTATATCTACTTATCTTCATGGGCATGTTCTCAAGTTTCATTCTATTATCAGTGAACGTAACTGACGCATGAGGTTTTGCAGTATTTCTTCAGGACTGGAGGTTGCAAATATGGTGAAACCTGTAGATTCAACCACACAAAGCCAAAGTCTTTTCAGCCCTCAGTACCGGAGCTCAACTTCATCGGCCTTCCTATCAGACCGGTATTCCCATTGGATTGATTTTGCTGGCCATCTTTTTTACGTTCTGTTACTAATCTTGTCAAGGCTATGTAATGATGCAACAACTCATCGACAGGGAGAGATCGAATGCCCTTACTACATGCGCAATGGCTCCTGCAAATTTGGAGCTGGCTGCAAATTCAATCATCCTGATCCTACAACGACTGGAGGAACCGACTCTCCATCGTTTCATGGCAATAATGGTGGACCCGTTGGATCATTTTCCCCTAAAACCACATTCCAGCCAAGTCCAGCTTCCTGGTCTTCACCGAGGAATGTGAATGGTACGGCTCCTTTTATTCCATCCATGTTGTCACAGAGTCGTGGAGTTCCATCCCAAACTCCGGAGTGGAATGGCTATCAGGTAGTGAGTACTTCAGCTTTGGATCTTAATAATATCTATCTTCTATTTGAAGTATCTGGAATGGCTTTATATTAGTCTTTCGTATTTGCCTAGGCTTCTGTGTATCCATCAGAAAGGAGTGTGTTTTCTCCCGCCACCACACACCTTACGAACAATTCATCAGCTGAAACAAGCATATTCTCACCATACCAAATGCCTGCTGAGGAATTTCCAGAACGTCCAGACCAACCTGATTGCAGTTATTATCTTAAAACTGGGGACTGTAAGTTCAAATTCAATTGCAGATACCATCACCCTAAGAATCGATTGGCGAAACAGCCTCCTCACGCTCTCAATGACAAGGGCTTGCCTCTTAGACCTGTAAGTTCGTTTTCCCTTCTGTTTATGCTCTGTGTGTGTTCGTATTAGAAAGTTGCAGGCTTTTACCGGCTTTCTTTTCTCCATATGGATGTTTTTTTAATTCTTGAATGTGTGATGAACTCTTTGACTCTTGTAAAGAAATCGAGAACTGACCCGACTATAAAGAAATCCCTCAGGTTTTGACTTATTGCTTAACTGAACTCCAGGATCAAAACATCTGCACACATTACAGCAGGTACGGCATCTGCAAATTCGGTCCAGCTTGTAGGTTTGACCATTCCATCCAGCTACCGTATTCGACGGGAAGCTCCCATGCCGTAGTAGAACCTCGTCAGGTCGGCGCAAATGGGAACGAAAGTGACGGTTGGAATTGACACCAAACTTGTGGAGCTTACATAATTGATACCCTTTTGTCTCTATCGTGTGTTTGAATTTTCGTTTACACAAAACGTTTAGATAAATTATACTCTCCAAACAATATCTATGTGGCAAGCCTGTCCTCAGTGCTTTTGACAGATTTTCACCAAAAGAACTTTTGTAATCTGTCCACCACTCTTTCACTCTTGAGGTTAAATGGAGCCTGCCTGTTTTTTTCTCGTTGCTTCTTTATCTCATCATTTTATATAATCAAACCAAGAAGCAGCAAAGTACAATGTATTTTTTTATATACCCAAATGTGGCGAAAACAAAGTTGAAAAGAGAAAACACAACGAGCAAGAAGAAGAAGAAGGGAAGTTTGCAACAACATCTTAATACGAACAAAGGTTTGGTCGTTGTAATTTGTTGAAGATTAACTCTGCTCACCGGTTCTGCTTCCATATCATTGGGTTCTTCAAAACAGAGCCCGGAACAGAGTTAACGGAAACAAATCCATTTCTTCTGCAAACATAGAAACATAATATCTGTGAGAGGAGTCAAGATTGGGTTTTTGGGTCTGTATCTGGAAAAAAGATAAAGAAAGAAGGTACCTTTGCTCGTGGTGTTTGGGATTTACGGTTATTATGATGGTTGTTGTTGTTCTGATGAGATTGATGATCGTTTATTGGAGGTGTAACAATACTCTCAGGTCCTGCGACAGCGGTTTTCTTCGTCTTCTTGTCATCACGAGCATTGTTGAAAATGACAGTGAATCCTTGTGCTGAAGCTGGATTACTCGCGTCCCATTCCCCAAATTTTGGCAATTGTCTCCCTTTATTTCCCTACACATCCCCAAAACACACAGATTTGTCCATCATCATAATGCAGAATTGTTGACGCTTTAGCAATGGTTATAGATAGCCTGTGTTTTATTGGGCCAAAGTTTGAGACTTTTTTTGTTTTCGAGATAGAAAAAGGGATCAGAAAGATAGTACGAAAAGAGGAAATTTTGAAAATCATATCAACAACAATACAAGATGACTCAGAAATCGATAGAAGAAGATCAAGATGTGAAATTGTTTAAACAAGGAGACGATGGATGATTGTTCTTACCGTTGCCATTGTCGAAATTAGAACAGAGGATCTCGAATCTGATACGAGGAGATGCCAAAAAAACAAAAGAGAGACAGAGAATAATGATAACGATGATGGTGGTGATGATGAATGATGATGATGATGATGCTGATCTGGGAAAAAGAGGAGATGAACTTGTAATATAGAGGAGGAGAGAGGAGACCTCGTCGTCGTTGAAAACAGCAACGATCTCCTTTTTTTTCATACGCCTTTCTCCTTCCCGCGGCTTTAATTTCCCAACAGAAATACCTAACTAAATTAGTAAATTGAAAAATATATATATATATTACAAGTCATGAAGAAGAACAAAGACTAAAAACGTGAAAGTTAATAATATTGGACCAATTTCAGCAGCCTTTCAAGACTATTTGGAATTTGTATGGTTGGCTATATATATTAATATTTTTTTGTTGCTAAAAAAAATTGGCTATATTAATTTACGGTTTTAGAGTTTTTTTTATGGATTATAATCATTTGCTTTCTATTTTTCTCCACGTAAAGCAAAATTTCACTAATTTTGTTTATGGAAGAAATGATTTATTGGCAGATTTTTTAGCTAAATCAATTGATTTGTGGATTTCTTTTATATTATGGCACCAACATAAAATACCAGTTGAAAGTCTTAGATGGTGTTATTCAATCATGGATTTTAATAAAAATTTAATCCAATCATAATCTACTGTTATTATTTAATTCAAGATTCTAAATTATATCTTAAAATCCAATGTTATTTTATTTATTTTTGTTAAACTTTTTATCTTTATTTGTAAATCATGCTTATAAGATCTTAAAATTTGGTGTCATTTAATGAAGATTTTAGATACTTCATTAAAATCCAGTGTTATTCAAAAGAAAATAACTCTAAAATCTGTATATGTTAAATTATTTGAAATAAATTCCAATAAATTTTTATGAATAAAATATTAAAAACAAAATCCAAACTATACTTCAGAGATTTTAGTTTTTAGAATCCATATCTACATATATTCTTATAAAAATATAATCAACTTTCAAATCTTGAAGATTGTAAAACTTATAAAATTTAACTTTATATCTATAATTGAATAACCCTTTAAGACCAACCTATATCATTACATTAAGTCTAGATATTTTATGTTTTAGCCAATTATAAGAAGAAAATGTCATATTCCGTACTAAAGTTTTTGACCTTACACTGTTTAATTCTTATGCTCTAGTAAGCTAGGTAGGATTTTGTAAAAAAAACTATAAAATAACCTTGGTTGTGGGCTGCTACTATATTGCGTTCTAGGATCGCAAATGGTTGGCGATCAAATAAAAAAAATTCGTCAACTTCTGTAATTTAATTTTGTATAAAAATGTCACTTTTCAACTTAAAAAAGACCCTAATGATGGTCAAATACTAACCGCGTTATTCAGGCCTAAAAGCAAAGTCTCCAAAGCCTAACTTTACATACCTAAAAACCTTTAAAGTTTTAACGGTACAGTAGATGCAAAGTGTAACGACCCGGGTCTGGCCCATTTGAATAAGTTTAAATGGATTGATTTGACTACTTATGTCATCAAAGTGCACTTACCTTTTCCGGTCACTTACCCTAAGCGAACTCCAGAGTTAAGCGTGCTTATGCTGGAGTAGCACTAGGATGGGTGACCTTCCGAGAAGTCCTCTGCGGAACCGTGTGAGTGAGGCCAAAACACGGAAAAAAGTCATGTGGTGATTGCAGGGACAAGTAAATCAGTCGGTCGGGCCACCGAGAAAAATAACGCACCGACCGTCGGACAGGGGCGGGCCTCCGAGCCCGACGGAGGGATGGGTGACTCGCCGGTAGGGACGGTCGGGGCGTTACAAGTGGTATCAGAGCCAAGGGAAGTCAAACTGGTTTTTGTCCCAGGAGACTGTCTTGGGGTTTGGGGGTTAAGGTTCACACTGGCGGGATCAGAATTCGGGGACGAATTCCCGTTAAGTGGGAGAGAATTATAACGACTCGGGTCCGGCCCATTTGAATAAGTTTAAATTGATTGATTTGGCTACCTATGTCATCAAAGTGCACTTACCTTTTCCGGTCATGTGGTGATTGCAGGGACAAGTAAATCAGTCGGTCGGACCACCGAGAAAAATAACGCACCGACCGTAGGACAGGGGCGGGGCCCACGAGCCCGACAGAGGGATGGGTGACTCGCCGGTAGGGGCGGTCGGGGTGTTACACAAAGGTTTTTTCATTAACGGACTTATAGTTGAGGATTTCTATAATAAATTTATAGTTGAGTTGTTTTTTCTCGATTCATTTTTAATTAAAGCGTTTTTCTGTTAAAACCCCAAATAAAAATAGTTAAAGAACTAATTCCAAAATACTCCTAGAGTGTCATTATGCTATTTTCACATAAATAAATAAAAAACTAACAAAATTTCTATTATACCCTTCATTAATGATTAATATGCTAAACAAGTATTTTTTAATTAATACATTAATATAATAAAATTAAAACTGAATTTTTATTCAAAAATTGCATTAAAATATAAAATGACATTCTTTGTAAAATAAAAATAAAACTTTAAACTAACACTTTTTATAAAATAGACGAAGTAAATAGCTATCAAATGAAAAACATAAATTTCAGATACAAATGAAACTTAATAAGTGAATTTTTCATAAGAACATTTAAGGAGGGAGCTGACAGGAGGAGCTTCTGGGAGCTAACAGACGGGAACCAATGTGATTTTTTTTTTTAAAAAAATTTCAACGTTAAGTCATAAAAAAATATCAAAGAATCGGAAAAATAAAGTAAGATTTATTATAAATTAGGAGGCTACGAAGAAGTCAACGGTCTAATCTAGTGTTTGTGAGTTAAAAGAAGAGAAGATTAAAAGAGTTAGTCGTCTTGCGAAATAAAAAGCATCTCCAATCCATAATTATATTTTTCATTGTAAAATACAATAATTGCAAAATGTAATTGGGTTTCTCTCCAACCCATAATTGCATTTTCCATATCAAAAGGAATATTTTTAGTATATTCTTTTTTATTTTATTAGTAATTGCTAATTATACTCATTTTATAAAAATTTACAAATTGACCCAATTATTTAATTTTTCTCAAAATTTCCATAAATTATTATATTTATTATAATTTAAAAAAAACACATTACGCTACATAAAAATGAAAAAACATATTCTACTACACTTATTAAGTAACCAATCATTGTTGTACTAATTTTTTTTTTTTTTTAATTTCAGTATTTTTTAATTATTTTAAATTTAGTATTATGTTTTTAAATTTTCTATTAAATAATGTTATTTGCATTTTAATTTTATATATTAGAGTGTTTTAATATTTATAATCATCAAAAAAAAGAAATCATCATCAAAATAATTATTTATAACTCTAAAAGTAAAAGTATATAAAATTTGAAGGACTATTTTATAAATAAAAAAGTTAGATGTTTGCATATTTGAAACCAAAAATGGCATTATACCATTTTTCAATTGAAAATGAAATTGAGTTGGAGGAAAATTTATTGCAAAATGCAATTTGGCACCAAATTTAGTATTGGGTTGTAGATGCTCTAACGCAACCGCTATATATGTTAAAATAACATTTTTATAAAAATATTAATTATAGTCTTTTAAGACGATTTTGTCCTTCTGCTAATAAAAGTTAGCCTTTTCTAAATAGTAACATTATAACTTTAACGGAGACTTTAACACTTTAGACAATAAAATGATCAGAAACATCGTCAATAAAAATATAATTATAAACACTATATAGAAAATAACTAAACTTTAAACCCTTAAATATATATCATAAACTCTAACTCAAGATAGGTGAATCCAAACTGAAGATGGATGAACCCAAACCCTTCCCTAAACCCAAAAATCTATACCCTAAACCTCCTCCCTAAGGATTGGTGAACCCAAACAAAATTTTATATATTGATATAAATGTTCATATGTTAACCCTGTTAAAATACTATTCATCTTTTTCGTTTGATATAATTTTTTTTTTTACATCTAATTTTCTTTCCCTAAATCCTAAATCTCTTTTTATACTTTAAAATCTAAACCCTAAATTCCTTTCCTAAGAATTGGTGAACCCAAACTAATTAATAAAACTAAATTATGAAATATATATATGCACATGTGTATATCTTCTTCTTCACAAACTAAATTATGAAATATATACATACATAATTCGTGTACATAATTATGTTGAGACAATTGGGGATCTACCCTCGAATCTATCGTAAATATGCTAATCTAACGCTCTCCATAACATAATGAAGAAACTAACGTTTTAGCCATATACATTTACGTTTAACCCCTCCGAGTTTCTGATAATGGCAAAAACTTGATTAGTTAACTATGGAAAGAAACGTGTAACGACATTACTTTTAAGGGCTTGTAATGACTTATCTTCATTTCCCCTTCTTTCCTCTCTCGTTTCTCCTCTCTCTCGTTTCTCCCTCCCTCTCTCCTTCCCTCTTCCCTCTTACTAATCTAAGAGCTCTAACTTTTATTTTTTTCATCAAATATTTGAGATCTATAATACAAAAAAACCAAATTTGGATTTTGCCTAAACCAAATTTGGATTTTACTTAAACCAAATCTGGATTTTACTTAAACAAAACAAAAAAAAAACTTGGTTTTACTTTGTGAAGAAGAAAATACACACATGTGCATGTAGATCCCCAATTGTCTCAACATAAGGGCGTTTTGCAGAACTAACGCCTTTGACCGTCTATATATGTTAAAATAACGCTCTTATAAAAGTATTAGATAAATAGCTTTTTAGGGCGATTTTGTCTTTCTGCTAACAATATTTTTTTGTTCCGAAAAGGCTAACTTTTGTTAGCAGAAAGACAAAATCGTCATAAAAGACTATTTATCTAATATTTGTTAGCAAAAGGACAAAATTGTTTTAAAAGGTTATTTATTTAATATTTTTATAAAAACGTTATTTTAACATATATAGGCGGTAAAAGGCGTTAGTTCTGCAAGACGCCCTTATGTTGAAACAATTGGGGATACATGCACATGTGTGTATCTTCTTCTTCACAAAATAAAACTAAAATTTCTTTGTTTGGTTTAAGCAAAATCCATTTTTAGTTTAAGCAAAATCCAAATTTGATTTTTTGTATTATAGATCTCAAATATTTGATGAAGAAATAAAAGTTAGAACTTTTAGATTAGTAAGAGGAAAGAGGGAAGGAGAGAAGGAGAGAGAAACGAGAGAGAGGAGAAAGAGGAGAAAAAGGAAAGAGTGAAGATATATTAATGGAGATGAAAAACGAGAGAGAGGAAATAAGGGGAAAGTAGTTAAGTCATTAAAAGCCTTTAAAAGTAACGTCGTTACACGTTTCTTGCCGTAGTTGACTAGTCAAGTTTTTGCCATTATCAGAAATTTGGAGAGGTTAAACGTAAATGTATATGGTAAGAAATGTTAGTTTCTTCGTTATGTTATGCAAAGCGTTAAATTAACCTATTTACGATAGATTCGGGGTTTGATTCTCAATTATCTCAAAAAAAATTCCTCTCAAAGTAGAGCTGGTGCTTCTAGAAGGTATAACGAACATTTGTTTTTTTTTTTTTGGGCAACGAACATGTGTTTAAAGGGGGCGATGTTTTTCTGAAATAAATAAGCAAGCAAACACTAGGTATTCTAAATAAGGCACATAAATAAACTATTGAGTATTGAAGAATTAATAAAAAAAAAAAAAAGAAGCAATAAATGCTGTAAAAGAAACACAATAACTACTGATGACCCCCCTCGAGAATGTAAACACCGCATCAACACCAATGTGACCGATCTCTCTAGATTTCTCCCGTTGACGTAGGTATTGTTATTACGATCTCCCGTCATTATCATCCAACTAACAACTTCAACTTGAAAACAATTTTGTAACAACAAGATTAATGGGCTCGCATTTAATGCATTCACTGCGTCGACACGTGTAGATTATGGTCGCCAAGATAAATAAATCATGACAACAAAATGAAACCAACCAAAGAGAAAAAGAAAAAAAATGGTCCAACATTATTTTTTTTGGTTTAAATGATTATGATACCATAAGCAAAAAGGAAAATATACTGAATTTGTCTTTTAGTACATTGTCTGTAGATACTAACCCTACTAACATCAAGATATAAATGAAACTAATTAACGTCTTAACAATCATTGTCATGATACAGCTATAGGTAGCTAACTTAACAAAACAAAAAACACCACATATATGTGAAAATGAAAAGGAAATCATTAACTATTCGATTTGAATTTTCATTTTTTGTACTCTATTTTAATTTATTGGAAAATAAGATGTGTACAAGACGAGATTTCTTAAAAAAGTTAGTTGGATGTTACAAGTGTAGAAACCGAATGTAGAGTTCTAGGGTTTAACAACAATACCTCTCTTATTAATTTTTAAGGAAAATCACTCAAAACCTTAACCCAAAACTCATAAGTTGTGCTACAAGTTAGCACCTCCTTATATAGGGAAACATAACTCTAAAACCCTATTTAGATAACTCCTAAACCAAAAAGGAAATCTCTCATAACAAATATGTATATTTAGATTCTCCTAAATATACTTGGCTTGATCATCAAGTTATTTTAAGCTTACAACAACATTCTCCCCCTTAAGCTTGAAATCATCTTCATTCATATCTTGAACTCCAATGAAGCTTCTCATCTCCTTGAACTTGACTCTTCCAACTGCCTTAGTCAGAATGTCTGCCTTTTGCTCATTACCTGGAACATGCTCAACGTTTATCTGTTCATTCTCAACACATTCTCGGATAAAATGGTACCTAGTGTGTATGTGTTTACTCCGACCATGAAACACAAGATTCTTGGTGAGAGCAAATGATGATTTGTTGTCGATCCGAATAGTCACTTTCTCACTTTCCTTTCCGGTTACCTCAACAAGAAGCTCCTAAAGCCAAATTGCTTGCTTGGCAGATTCTGTAGCAGCCATAAACTCAGTTTCACACGACGATAAAGCCACAATTTCTTGTTTTGTCGAACACCAAGTGATTGGAGATTCACCGAGGTAAAATATATGTCCCGTTGTGCTCTTTCCATCGTCGACATCAACATTGTAAGAGCTATCACTGTACCCCAACAGACGTACCTTGCTCGTGCGCTTGAAGAAGAGACAAAGGGAGCATGTACCACACAGATACCTGAGAACTTGCTTCAATCCTGCTCCATGAGATTCCTTCGGTTCTTACATGTACTTGCTCAAAACTCCAACACTATAGGATAAGTCTGGACGAGTGTGTAGTAAGTACCGAAGACATCCTATGCTTCTCCGATATTCTCCTTCTTCGATGCCTTTCTCTTCTTGTGCCTTGGACATATTCAGATTTATATCCATCGGTATATGAGTGGGATTACACCCTTCCATTCTAGTCTCTTCCAATATCTTTTGAGCATATCTCTCTTGCTTTAGAACGACCCCTCACTCAAATTATCTCACTTCAATCCCAAGATAATACGTGAGCAATCAGAGATCACTCATCTCAAATTTGGCCGCCATCTCCTTCTTGAATTCAAGTATTGATGCCAAAAATGAACCGGTAACAAGCAAATCATCTACATATACAAAGACGATAAGGAGCTCTTCTCTTTCCCTTTTCCGATATAATGACAGTTCCTTGGAACACTTTTGAAACTTAATATCTTTAAGAGTCATATTCAGCTTGGCGTTCCACGCTCTAGGTGCTTGCTTTAGGCCATAGAGAGCTTTGTTTAGCTTATAAACTTTGCGTTCGCTACCATTGATCACAAACCCTTCAGGTTGAGAAACATACACTTCCTCCTTCAGATCCCCATGTAGAAACGCCGTCTTAACATCCAGATGATGTATTTCCCAACCATATGAAGCAAAATGACTGATGATGAACCTAATTGTTTCTATACGAGCTACAGGTGCAAAGACTTCATCATAGTCGATGACGTGCTTCTGAACATATCCTTTCGCAACCAATCGCGCTTTGTGTTTGTTAATGCTCCCATCTGAATTCCGTTTGATCTTGAATACCCACTTTAAGCCAATTGGCTTAACTCCGATCGGTAGATCAAGCAGATTCAAGGTTTTGTTCCTCTCTATCGAAGAAATTTCGTCTTCACATGCTTTCACCCAAACTTCCGAATCTTTGGCTTCATTAAAATCCCAGGGCTCTTCATCCATAGACAGCAGGAGACGATCCAAGTATTCATCACGCGTGACATAGTCAGCTAAATGTTTCGGCTCAGACCTAAGTCTCGTGGATCTCCTCAACATGGGTTGTTGAATCTCATCACCATCATCGTTATCAGCTTCTTCATCTTCGACTATCTCGTTCTCTTCTTCTTCCCCATGATGATCGTTGCTTATCTCATTCTCGTTAGAAGCGCGAGTAACGTTATTACCGTCTTCGTCTACATCTGCTTGGTCGATCACACTGATCCCTCTGTTCCCAAACTCTCCCAAATCAATAGAAAAGATCGCAGACCCTCCGAGGTTTCCTGGTTCAACTTTCTTCCAGTCCCATCCTTTGCTCTCGTCAAACTTTACGTCTCGACTTACTATGATCCTTTTACTTGAGGGATCAAGTAATCGATATGCTTCGATCCAGGCTCAGTTCCTAAGTGTACAAGGACTCTCGATCTGTCATCCAACTTCTTTCTCCCCACAGCTTCTGTTCTTGTAAAACCGAGGCATCCAAATACTCTTAGATGGTTAAGGTTTGGTTTCATTCCTTTCAGCGCCTCATATGGAGTTTTATCAAGTAGAGACCTCGTCGCAATTCTGTTGATCAAGTATGTGGAGTGCCTTATAGCTTCACCCCACATATAATTTGGCAGCTCCATGTGCTTTAAGATGCTTCTTGACATTCCTAAGAGCGTTCTACTTCGTCTCTCAACAACTCCGTTTTGTTGAGGAGAGTAAGGAGCAGTTAAATGTCTCATGATCCCATATTTTTCGCAGTAGGATTGAAAGTCATGAGATGTAAACTCCCCACCTCTATATGTTCTGAACGTCTTGATCACAGCCTTCGATTCTTGTTCAGCAAGTATCTTAAATTTCTTGAACTTCTCAAGTGCTTCACCCTTTTCTTTAAACAGAATTGTCCACATGTAGCGTGAGAATTCATCTATGATCACAAACACATATTTTTTTTGGGCCGGCGTTGAGGGTGTGATGGGTCCACAAAGATCCCCATGAATGAGCTCGAGAGCTTGTGTAGCTCTGTACGTGGTTGCTTGTGGAAACGGTTGTCTTGTCTGTTTACCGCGCAAACATGACATACACGTTTGTCTCTCGATCTTGATGTTTGGTATGCCAGATACTAAGTCTTTGCTTATCATCCGCTTCATCGTATCTGTGTTGACGTGGCCTAGTCGTGCGTGCCATGTAATTGACTCACTTGAAGCCAACTGAAGGCACTTGATGCTTTCAACTTCCAACAGAACTTTGTATAACCGGTTTCTCGATCTTGTTGTTCTAACAAGTAACTTCCCAAAACGATCATAGATCATTAACTTGTCCTCCAACATTCGTATCTCACACCCTGCCTCAGTAGCCTGACCTAAACTCACGATGTTACTCCTCAAGTCTGGTATGTAGTAGACGTTATGTAGGTCTTTCTTCTCACCATTCCCAAACACAAACCTTATTGATCCTTTCCCTTATATGTCTATACGGGAATCGACTCCAAACCTAACATTTCCCGTAATACTCTCATCAAGATCATAGAAAAAACTTCTATCTCCACTCATGTGGTTACTAGCCCCGTTGTCAAGATACCATGTGTTATTAGTATCCAGACTAGTCTCAAAGCTGCTCGGTTTTACCTTGTCTTCATGGAGATATACGACTTCGTTCATCATTAGTTCATCAGCCGATTGAGTATCTTCATCCTTTTTCTCCATTGCTTCTTGAAGTTTGAGTAATCTATCGGGGCAGTCCGAAGCATAATGGCCTTGTTTATCACATCTGAAACATGTGATATGAGAAAGGTCATATTATTTGTCTTTGTCTTTCCCTTGATTCCAGTATCTACCTCGTCCTCTACCTCTCAAAGAGCGACCTCCTCGTCCTCTTCCTCTGTAGCCTCCATAATTATTTTGAGAAGAATCAGCATTAACATACATGAGTTTGCCTTGATCCTCAGATTGCTCCTCCTCCTCTTCACTGATTCTTTCTTCGTATGCCTTTAGGCGACCTACGATGTCTTCGAAGCTGGTTTCGTTGAGGTCCAGTACTTGCTCGAGAGAAGCTACTATGTGAATGTATTTATTTCGAGGAAGACTTGACATGAATTTCTTGACAATCATAGGTTCTTCTAGTTCTTTGCCTAAAGCAGCCGATTTTGACGAGATTGCTGAAAGTTTTCCTACAAAATCGTCAATCTTCTCGGTCTCCTTCATCTTCAAGCGGTCGAACTCAGCCATTAGGGTTTGCAATCTTGCCTCCTTAACCATGTCCGCTCATATATGCCTCATTCTTATAGCTTCCCATACTTCCTTGGCGGTCTCCAGATCCCCAACTTGAAGAATAAGAGATTCGGGAATGGATTGGAATAGCAAAGCTATCGCCATATCATTCTTTGTCTCATCAATGTTCCCCTTCTCAATTACCTCCCATGATTTATGAATTTTGAGTAATACCTTCATTCTTATGGACCATACTGTGTAATTACTCGAGTTCAACATAGGGCACTTGATGGAAGAAGATCATCCTCCCTCCTTCATCTTTGACGTAGGTTTGTCATCTTCTCCTATCGTCGGAATTTTGCCTTCTCCTTGTGCCATTGAAGCTCTGATACCACGTATAGAAACCGAATGTAGAGTTCTAGGGTTTAACAAGAATACCTCTCTTATTAATCTTTAAGGAAAATCACTCAAAACCTTAACCCAAAACTCATAAGTTGTGCTACAAGTTAGCACCTCCTTATATAGGGAAACATAACTCCAAAACCCTATTTAGATAACTCCTAAACCAAAAAGAAAATCTCTCATAACAAATATGTATATTTTGGCTTGATCATCAAGTTATTTTAAGCTTACAACAACAACGAGGAACTAAATCTCACTACTACTCATAAAAAAATAAAATAAAAAATGAAAAGAACTAATCTATTTGATCAAAATGTCACAAAAGCCGAATTTGGATCCTTGTGTTGTAGAGTAATTAAGAGACACCGCCTACTAGGCACCTACCATCTTCACCTTAAGTTACGTTCGCATCATTAATTTCGGTTTCACATGCACATTTCAATTATTTCATATAAATGGTGGTCGATTTTTCAGAAGATAAGCAAAGTTTTACTATGGTGAGAAAAGAAATTATAGTTTTTCCATATCACTCATATTTTTATGTAAACCATGTAGCGTGGAAGAGATTCATTCTTTCGGTTTCAAGTGTCGTTGTTCTCTGTTTAACCTTACGTGTTAAACACACAACGAACATTTAAAAATGGAAATTACGTGAAGTTTTAAAAATGCATTCCCGCAACATAATACATTTTATATGCAAAATTTAATCGCCGGATTGCGTAGCTGCCGCGAGTGTATTCATGAGAGAGGTGTGGCTAAGATATTTAATGACTAACTAAAAATTTATCCACATCCAACTACATTAACTAACCACCTCCATGTCTCACCTAGCTAATTCATTTTCTATTTACTTGTTTTATAATTTATCGATCCAATACATTCTACATCCGATATACGTTTGCCCATATGACTATATTAATGCTATGGTATGCAACAAAAATAAAATGTTACTCCCTCCGTTCCTGATAGTTTGATTTTTTAGATTTTATTTTTGTTCTCCAAAGATTGATTTTCTAGATTAGATTTAATATATACCTTTTTTCAAGACAATAAACAAACAAAAAGTAATAAAAAAGTAAATTTAAATTCAAAAGCAAACAAAAAGTAATAAAAAAGTAAGTAATGATTGATTTTGTGAAAAACCTAAAAAATCAAATATGTGGAACAGAGGGAGTATAAACTTTTTGTATAAATCATTTAAATAACGTTAAACGCTATAGGTCCGAACCTAAGTATAGTGCCACGGTAGTTTCCAACATAAACTATTGACTTATGGTACTATTATTCGACCATAATAATATATTGTTGTTGTATTACCATCTTTTTCTTTTCTTTTTTTCACTAAAAATTATATTTATTGATTGATTCTGAAAGGATTACAATGCAGAAGAGAAGCAACAACTAAACCACAAAGAGATCACAATGATCTTCCCATTCCTAAACATTGATGAGGATGAGTTTTTCCATAATACATTGCTAATACCATTCATTGCTTGTTCCAAGCCTTCCGTAAGACCGCCAAAAGGAATTCCCGCACTTGTGTTATCGCCACTTGTGTTGTCGCCCGTCTTCATATATTGTATTACCATCTTTATTTAAATCGTGTAAATAAATAAAAAAGTGACAAATGTTAAAATGGTTCAATAATTATGAATTGGATGATATCAAACAATAAATTAACTTTTCTTTTAAAATTTGGATCTCATCTGCTAAAATTCGTTAAATTAAATACACAAAACCTTTTTTTTTTTTTCCAAATTTTTCCCACCAGTATATATATATACGTAACACGACCATTCCAATGGAAGAAGCTTCAATTTCAAATCTCATTTCACAATGCCTTCCTCCATCTCTCTTATGCTCGCAACCGCCGTCTCCGGCGCGATCCTCCTCCTCTCCACCATCTCCGCTGCGTCGCCAATTCCCGGCGTCCGCCGTCCATTCAACAGAATCTACGCCTTCGGCGACTCGTTCACCGACACCGGAAACTCACGCGCCGGCGAAGGTCCCGCCGGATTCGGACACTTGTCGAGCTCTCCATACGGCATGACCTGTCTCTTATACACATCTAGATGTGTATAAGAGACAGGTATTATATATACGTAACACGACCATTCCAATGGAAGAAGCTTCAATTTCAAATCTCATTTCACAATGCCTTCCTCCATCTCTCTTATACTCGCAACCGCCGTCTCCGGCGCGATCCTCCTCCTCTCCACCATCTCCGCGGCGTCGCCAATTCCCGGCGCCCGCCGTCCATTCAACAGAATCTACGCCTTCGGCGACTCTTTCACCGACACCGGCAACTCACGCGCCGGCGAAGGTCCCGCCGGATTCGGACACTTGTCAAGCTCTCCATACGGCATGACTTACTTCCGACGGCCAGCGAACCGTTACTCCGACGGCCGACTCAACATCGATTTCGTGGCACAGTCGATGAATTTACCGTTTCTGCCACCGTATCTCGCCCTAAGATCAACAAACGGTAGTAACGGCACCGCAACGGATACTTACGGCGTTAATTTCGCCGTCTCTGGAGCAACGACGATTAAACACGCTTTCTTCGTGGAGAATAATCTGACGCTTGATATGACTCCACAGTCAATCGACACAGAGCTTGGCTGGTTCGATAAGTATTTAGAGACACTTGGAACGAATCAGAGGGTTTCGTTGTTAAAAGATTCTCTCTTTTGGATCGGAGAAATCGGAGTTAACGACTATGCGTACACCGTTGGATCTACCGTCTCAAGCGACACCATTAGAGAACTTAGTATTTCAACCTATACGACCTTTTTGGAGGTAATTTAATTGCATAATTATCATTTATGCAATAGGGATATGCTTGATTTCATCTTCGGTTTAGCTTTGGTTCGTGAATTCGTTTTTTCTAACAATAGATCCATTGATTTGAAGTTTTTTGTTTTTTTTAAAGAATGATTCAAGTTTTATTGATTTTTTTATCTTCTTTTAGTTTAATTTTATGATTAAAAAATAGAACAGAATAATTTGTTAGAATTTGGTTTGGGGTTATAATGATCTGTTTCTGTTAACTGTCTGACCCAATTGGTCCCTAATTAATGTGCAAGAGATGTAGGACATTTCATATATGTATATATATACATTATATACATATATGCAAGTCATGATACTAAAGTGATCTAACCGATCAGTCATGCTTAAGATAGCAGAGCCCGAGCCTCGAGATTACGATAAAAGCAAGAAGTTCGTGAATGTGGAAGATTAAATAACCGGATAAGTTCGGTTAGCAATTTGACACACTGATTGATGATAACCGAAATTTCTTAGTTTTTCACCAGCATAATTGATGTGCAATTGGGTGCGCATTCTAATCGATCTCTGATTTAGTTTTGACTTGAATTTACAATTTTTGGATTTACAAGAAGAACCAAGTCTAAATTGACATGATTTTGGTCCTTTGTATTTTCTTAGATTACCAAAAAGTTCGGAAACCTTATAACAAATATTTGTGTGTTTTTGTTAGAACAAAAGATGTCTTTAATTGAGATGAAGGGAATTATCTTTACAATGTTTGCTAACCTAATAGACCAGACTGGCCTAGAACTTAACCGGATCATGGAAGAAAAAGATCTGGTGGTCCTTGAATCTAATCGAACGGATTTGTTTGGATTGGTCCTATAATGTTTGGTTTATATATATAACATTTTATTCAATGGTAATATTGCAGACATTGTTGAAGAAAGGTGTGAAACATATGTTGGTACAAGGACATCCGGCAACAGGATGCTTGACGTTAGCAATGACGCTGGCTGGAGAAGACGATCGAGATAATCTAGGATGTGTCCAGAGTGTCAATAATCAGAGTTACACTCACAATCTCGCGCTGCAATCCCGACTTAAACAACTTAGGTCAGTTTATATAATAATTTTTACTAAACCAACTGTTCCATCATTTTACCATATGTTCCTTTGTGTGCTGGTTCATCTGATTAATCGAAGCACCAAGAACAAAATTGATTTCAATTAGTGAGGCACTCCAACTTGAAACTTAAACTAAAGCTAAACAACATGAACCGAATAGAACCAATTGGACTTGTTTTAAACTTGCATCGATTGCTAATTATTTGATGTTATTAGTAGTAGAACGCTACTAAAAATATTTAAAACTCATCATAGTTGAGTGGAAAAAACAAACAGACACCCACCAAAGTACGAGATTATTCAACTAATATTTTACAACAACATCAAAATTTTCTGCGATTGAAAATAGAAATGGACGTCATACTTTCTTTTTTTTAATCTTGAGGTGATTTGATAGGCAACCAAAAAAAAAAAAAACACCTCTCTAAGGTTCTACTTGATATTTGAAAATTGTAGAAATTTGTTTTCTCGGAATTCATTTTTCCACAATCACATTCATAATCTCTTTACATATGTTAATTTCTATTTGTTTTTTTTTTTTTTTTTTGTGGTAAATTTAATTGTTTAGTAACAAATAACATGTATAAATTGCAGGATCAAGTATCCGAATGCCACAATAGTCTACGCAGACTACTGGAACGCGTACCGTGCGGTGATACGAAACCCTAGCAAGTACGGCATCACCGAGAAGTTCAAGGCGTGCTGTGGGACCGGAGTGCCGTACAATTTCCAAGTGTTCGAGACGTGTGGGTCGGCTACAGCCACGGCGTGTAAGCACCCGAGTCGGTACATCAATTGGGACGGAGTCCACTTGACCGAGGGTATGTATAAGGTTATGGCCGATATGTTCCTCGGTGGGAATTTCACTCGTCCTAAGTTTGGTTACTTGTTGAACAAGAAACTAAACCGCTTATGATAGAAAGTTTTACCGATTTCAATATATGATTGAGAATGGTTGTGTATTTTTGACATCGTTTCTTTGAATTATGATCACACGAATCTACAACGTCTGCCACTATGCAAGTGCACTAAAAGAGACTGACTTTCCAAACAAAGTGATCTTCAAAGTCACGAGTTCGAGCTACGAGATGTTAGGGAGTGTTCCAGGCCCGAAATAATAATCGATTAAACACCTGAAACTTATTGGGATATATGTGAACAAAATGGTACACATGGACATTCTCTAAAGCTATTAATGTTTGGAGTTAATTACGCTACCCTAATTTATTTCATTTTCAGATAACAAAAATTAAAACGTCGACAGCAGGATTCGAACCTGCGCGGGCAGAGCCCAATTGATTTCGAGTCAATCTCCTTAACCACTCGGACATATCGACTTCTGGTGAACACTGCCTCCTATAAACTTAAATATCACTTAAACATTTTCTTTCGCTTCCCCAAACGACATTTAATCTTCAACTAATAATTGTTCTGGGCTTACTGCAAACGGCCCACGATTTGCTAAAGCCTACTCAACAATACCACCAACAGTCCGGTATTATTGTGGTACAATTCAGTAAGCATATTATCCATATTCACGTTTTCGCATAACTGAAACTTGATTCTCCAGATAACCGAACAAAACCAGATCCATATATATTACTAAAAAATCCAATTCATTCATTAACCAACAACGTAAAACTTTAAAAGTAAAACTAAAACGAAATCTGGTTCTCAAAACCAGAGACCAGCTAATAAGAAACACATAGGGAATCAAAGATCAGCTCTTCCAGGGAAGCGAGGGAAGGGGATAACGTCTCTGATGTTGTCGATTCCTGTAGCGAAGAGAACCATACGTTCGAATCCAAGTCCGAATCCTGAATGCTTCGCTGTTCCATAACGTCGCAAGTCAAGGTACCACTCGTATGGCTCAACTGGTAGACCCATCTCCTCAATCCTGTTAATTAAAAATCAGATTTTGCTTTTTTTCCTCCATGAGAGAGATCGAAAGAACCAAACAAAATAAAAAACAGAATTGAACAAATTGTTCACAAACCTTTTCATGATGACGTCAAACCGTTCTTCCCTTTGGCTTCCACCAATGAGTTCCCCAACCTAATTTTCCAGAGAAAAAGATAACAAAAGACGACATTGATGTGTATTGTTGGATGAATCGCGCAAAAAAAACAACTATAATTCGGTATGCTAAGAAGATGATGGAGCTTTATTACCTTTGGAACGAGGACATCCATGGCAGCAACTGTCTTTCCATCATCGTTAAGTCTCATGTAGAAAGCTTTGATTCCTTTCGGGTAGTTATAGACAATAAGAGGCTTCTGAAACATAACCTCTGTCAAGTATCTGTAATTTGCAAGACAGGAGATAACGTTTGTAAGAAAAAAAACCATTTCTTGCGAGTGTATTAAGTTGAGAAATAGTTTTTAAGGATCATTAGAATAAAAACCTTTCATGCTCAGATGCTAAGTCGATTCCCCACTCCACTTCGTTCTCAAATTGCTTTCCTTGAGCCACAGCTTCCTCAAGTAGCTTTAATGCTTTGGTGTATGTTAAACGCTCAAAAGGAGTAGAGGCAACCAATTTTAGCCTGTCAATGCAGCCTTTGTCGAAGTTCTTAGCCATGAGTTCCATGTCATCATAACGTTTCTCAAGCAACCACTTGCACATGTATTTCACATATGCCTCTGCGCAGTTCATATCGTCCTACACAATTTAAAAGATCCAGTTTCTAAGACACTGCAGCTATATTGCGACAAAAGAAGAAGGAAAAACAAATGTTTTCTTACCTCAAGATCAGCACAAGCTATTTCAGGCTCAACCATCCAGAACTCAGCAAGATGTCTTGAGGTGTGAGAGTTCTCTGCCCTGAAAGTAGGGCCAAATGTATACACGCTGCTAAGACCGCAAGCATATGTTTCCACTTGCAACTGACCAGAAACCGTCAAGAAAGCTTGACGACCAAAGAAATCTTCGGAATAATCAATCTTCCCATCTTTCTTAGGCAATCCAGGCTTAAGCTTTGACCTCTCTTCAGTCCTGGCTAAACTCACCTTGGCATTGTTGAGTTCAGCAAGGGAAGCAGAGATCTCTTCCTTGCTTGCTTTGGCAGCTTTGAGCTACGCTACAGCTACGCCTCTCTCCTTGACAATGAGCTTGGCAGCTTCAATGTCAGCCTCGGTGGGAGGAGGGTTCTCAATGAGATCCCTCTCCAGCATTTCAGATTGGTTGATCAAGGTGGTCACTTGGAACATTTCACCAGCACCTTCGCAATCACTTGTTGTGATGATTGGAGTCTGAATGTACAGAAAACCGTATTCATCAAAGAATGTATGGGTCGCCATGGCAAGCGCATGTCGGATTCTTGCAACTGCTGCGATCTGAAATCACAGAGCAAACAAATATAGCAATTAGCAGACGTAAACGTAAGATAAAACTCAAAACTTTTGAAGTCAAAGAAAAAGGCTCTGAAGAATCTGTAAAGCAAGAGCGAAGAAAACTAGACGAATCTCAGGAAAATGAAACAAACCCAGGAAAAGTTCAAAGCAATTTCAACCAATCGAAGTATTTACCGAGTTGGTCCTTGGACGAAGATGAAGAAACTCCCTCAATCTCTCTAGAGTCAGCTTCGTCTTAGGAATCGGATACTTGGTCGGATCCACCGTTCCAACATGAATCACCTCCACGACGCTAAGCTCAATCTTCTGCTTCGTGCCTTTACCTTCCGGAGGAACCTTCAAACAACCATCAACGGTCACACAAGTTCCCGTGGCAATCAACTTGGAGAGATCTGATACAGAAGCATCCACCATAACCTGAAGATTCGCTGGGCAGGATCCATCGTTCACCTCAAGAAAAGCGAAAGTCCCTTTCCCTTGCTCCCTTCCCGTTTTTACCCACCCGAAGATCCGCACCTTCTGCCCGGCAAGTCCAGCTCCGCCGTCGGGTCGACCCAAAATCGACTGAATACGGACCCTATCCGAAAACCGCTCTTTCTGCACCGTCGAAGACGAGGCTGCATCGTTTCCCAAGGAGACGGCGGCTAATTGATCTGCCGGCGGCTGAATCTCATCACCCATTGTTCGAAAGCTTGACTAGTGACGACGAGAAAGCAAAGAGAAAATGAAACCCTAAAGAGGTGAATAAAGAGGATTCACGGTATCAGTTGGATACTTGGATGTTTAAACGGTAACGTTTTATAATCTTCAAAACAAATTCAAACGGCAGCGTTTTAGTGTTCTTCTTAAATTTACAGACGAATCCTTCTAGTTTTTCGCTCTCTTCTTCAGACGACCCTCTTCCATGGCTGAAGCGACTAAGCAAGAGGGAACACTTGAGAAAAAATTGCTCGACAAGGTCGGAGAAGCTATCTCTTCTATTGGTGAAGCGAAGCACGTCGACCAAGTGATCTGCGCTATTCATTCCGTCGCCGTTCTTCTCTTCCCTGTCGATCCATCGATCTTTTCCGGTAATCGAAGTCACTGATTTACTGTAATTTTCTCCTTTTAGTTTGTGAGCTGAAACCAATTGATTTTTTTTATTTATTTTTCCATTAAATTGCAGGGAGCATTGGTGACAAGTACAGAGAAAGGGTTTGTATCTATCGGTGTTCTGAATTTGCCCACATCGTTTTCTATGGCTTTTACTTATGACTCTGTATTTGGTCGCCACACAGGTCTGTAGCTCCGTTGTTCCTTCTGCAGATGAGAGAAATGATTGGTCGCAAACGTTTTACCGAGGAGTTTCTTTTCCAACGTTTGCTCGCGTTTTGCTGCTTGGTAAGCTAAATCAATCTCACATTCTCTGATTGTGTTACGATGGGGAACTGTTCTGGATTGAGTTCTTCCAATTGATATTTCCTTGATCTGATTTTGAAAGTTATGTTTGTTGATATTCAAGTATGTGGTTTTTTCTTAAAATGCAGATGTTGCCTCAGATTGGCTCTCCTGCTTCCCTATCTCAGTGCAGAAACATTTGTATGATTTGTTCTTCTTAGATGGACCTGTTATCGAGGCTGTTCAGGTCTTGGTTCCATTCCTACATCATGTGGAAAAAAATGGTGCCGTTGATGCCAATTCTGTCCAGACCAATGTAGAAAGGTGCCCAGAAACACTCTTTTGTTTTGGCTTTCTCTTTTCGTTTTTCTTTTTCTTGTTTTCCATTGAGCTCATGTTTGTGTACTAGTAAGCATAAATCTCTGCTTCTTCAACAACTTTTTTTTTTTGCTTCATGACATTTAACGCTCAATGGTATCTTTCTTGTGTTTGATTGCGTCAATTTAGACCGATGATTTCTTTAATCCTCACCTTTCAAGTATTGGAGTCATGTATTGGCGTGTTCTGAATATCTCTGTATGAATCTATATGTCCAGTAGTATATTTAGACTGTAGCTGATGCAGATGCTAGAATGAGTATATTCTTAGCCTGTCGTGATGTGGTTTTACTTTAATGACAGATTGCTTATATTGTGTTTGCTTGAAAATGCTGGAGTGCTCAAGATAACTAAAGAAATTGGTGATTGTTATCGAGGAGAGAATTCTAGGAATGGAAGTCTCAAGCCTTTGCTATCCAGGCTATCACAGATCCTGACCTCTATTCCCGATAAAGCACGGATGAAAGCCCCGCCTTTACTTTCTTCTCAGTATCCTTTTCTCTATGTACACAGACTCTATAACGCCTTGATACATTTTAGCCTCCGTAAAGTAATTAGATACCTTTTTATGTTACATATCAAATGCTGTGAGGTCAGTGTTCTTTAACATGAGTCCTATAGCTTGTACTTCAAGCACATCACCAGTCAGCTCCTACAAATATTGGACGACAGAGCTTCCTGCACTGAGGCCAATAGCACAGTTATCATTTTATCATTTGTCGGGGAAATTTTTTCCCGCATCTGTCGACGCGGATTATCAGGTATATATGCTCCGAGCATTTCACTTCTCAACCTACTGTGCTGTCCAAAAATTTTAGTTCTATTTGAGTTGGGAGAAGGTAGATCTGGTCCTCATTAAAGACAGTAGAAAGGATATGCAATAATATATTTTTCTTAGTACTGATGGTAGTCTATTATTGACTGATAAGCTCTGGATGGCGTGGCGATGTATTTTTTATTGATGTGCTTCAGATTATGTTTTTTATGTGCAGATTTGCTGTTAAGTGAAGTAACACCTTATGTCCTAGCTCATGTGAGGAGGTTGCTAAACTCAAAGGAGGGTTCAGTTGAGATTGAAACATTTCAGTTTGACCCTACACCCCAGATTTGGTCTAAGACTGTGGAAGCGGTGACAGATCCGTATGCTGTTGAGAAAATGGCTGAACAACTTTTACATCAGCTATATGCTAAGCATGCTAGTGATGTTGAAGCTTTCTGGACTATATGGACTTTGTTTAATCGCAATGTAAAACATCAGACATCAGTGAGGCAAGCAAAATTTTCTTTTGTAGATTGATTCTTTGTTTAGATACAAAAGAAACAATGTGAAATAATGCGGTTAGTATTTTATCTTTCAAAGGAAACAGATTTGCTGTCTTTTGGTTTCTCCCACTTCAGTCTATTTTTGTAAATAATTTTGTGGACTTAATTTTTCAGGTCCATATTTGTTGACAAATTTTTGCTGTGGAAAGTGTTTCCTATCCGTTGTCTGCGATGGATCTTACAGTTTTCGGTTCTCGAGTGCCCACCAGTTACAAATACACTTGCTAAAGGTGACATCACGCATGGACTGCTTGAAACAACACAGCGTATAGCATCCGTTTGGTCAAAAGAGGAGTTTCTGCAGTCCGTCCCATTGGAGCAGCAAGCTTGTATCCTTTTCTGGCTTTTAACCTTGTTTATGCCTACGTAGTCACATATTATAGGTTTTTAATAGGCGTGTTGTCTAATCAATGTTTAGATGGTGAAGCAATGTTTTAATCTTCATGCTACTGTGTAAGTCTTTTGGCTCCTGTTTCCCGTAATATATGTTGTAGATATTACTACAGCTCTTGGGCTTTGCCTGGAGAACATGTCAAGAGAGGAGCTAGATAGAACGAAGGATGTAATGCACAATGTTCTTCAAGGAGTTAGCTGTATAGATTCATCTCTCTTGGTATCTTAGGTAAATAATGCTTCTGCGGTCTTATTTCTTGTGTTTATTATTGCCAACAGGTAGACTGGAGAACCCCGGAGATCTTGTACGGAAAATGGCTAGCTCTATTGCCTTCATGTTCTCTAAAGTAATTGACCCGAAGAATCCTCTGTACCTTGATGATTCATTCACTGGTAATGCAATTGACTGGGAATTTGAATTGCAAACGGTTGTGGGAGGGGTCCGGACAATCACAAATTCAGTGGGAAACAAAGACGGTGAAACCAAAACATCAGCCTCCTTAACTGAAGTAGATGACTCTAAAGGGAGAAACAAGGAAAAGAATAATCGCAAGAGCAAGGACATATCTAATTTTGTATTGGCTGATCCAGATGAAATAGTTGATCTGGCTACATTAAACTGCGAAACAGAGAGTGATAGAGATGATGTTGATGATAACTCAAGTGTCAGCTCTGATAATTCAAGTGTTACTTCTTTGGAGCCATATGATCTATTAGATGATGACAAGGATTTAGGGAAACAATTTACACATTTGGTGGATGTTGTTGGAGCTCTTCGGAAAACTGATGATGCTGATGGGGTACGTAACTAGAGAGAATTGTCTGTGACGTTAAAACTTTGCCTTGTGCTTTTGTCAGCATAATGAAAAGCAACACAAAATGTTTAACTTTTAAGTAAATTCTGCCTTGCAGGTGGAGAAGGCTATATATGTTGCAGAGAAACTTGTGCGAGCATCACCTGATGAACTGACTCATATAGCTGGTGATCTTACTCGAATTCTTGTACAAGTTCGCTGCTCTAATATAACAATTGAAGGTGAAGAAGATTCAGCAGAAGAGAAGCGGCAAAGAGCTCTAATTGCGTTGCTCGTGACCCGTCCATTTGAATCCCTTGAAACTCTTAACAGTATTTTGTATTCGCCTAACGTAGACGTAAGTCAGCGCATAATGATACTTGATGTCATGGCTGAAGCAGCTCGAGAGCTTGCTAGTTCCAGGACCTTGAAACCTAAACATGAAGCACGGGGACCTCTGATATCAAATATTTCAGATCCTCAACCCTGGTATTTGCCTAGCAATGCGAGTACCCCATGGAAAAAGGTCTCAGAGACTGGATCTTTTCATCTTAACTGGGCGAACCGTTTAGAGAGGGAGCTACAGTCAAAACCTGGACAGACGAAGAAAGGAAAAACTCGAAGATGGAGCATCAAATCACGAGATAGAGATCAAAACAGTACTGACTGGTCACAAAATAGGTTTCCACTATATGCAGCAGCATTTATGCTACCAGCAATGAAAGAATTTGACAAGAAACGACATGGTGTTGACTTACTTGGCAGGGACTTTATTGTCCTTGGGAAACTTGTTCACATGCTCGGCGTCTGTATGCAGTGTGCATCAATGCATCCAGAAGCATCTGCATTAGCTATCTCTCTTCTAGATATGTTACAACGAAGGTACGTCATCACTTTTTTTTATCTTTTAGATCTCTTATCCAGACCTATACCGAATAGTGATATGCTTGACAAACTCAATACAGGGAAGTATGCAATCACGCAGAGGCCTATGTCCGAAGGGCGGTTCTTTTTGCAGCCTCTTCTGTTTTGGTTGCTCTTCACCCGTCGTACATAGTCTCAGCCTTAGTTGAAGGAAGTCTTGAACTTGCCAGAGCTCTTGAATGGATCAGAACATGGGCTCTTCAAATAGCTGACTCAGACATTGACCGAGACTGCTACACGGTGAGTCATACATTCTCCCATGTGCCTGCCTAGATCCGCTTCTTAGTGGATTTTTTTTGTTATAGCTAAAGGAAATAAAGAGTCTTTGATTAGCTTAAACATGATTGAACAGTGTTACAATTTGGTTTATGGCTTTGTTGTCTTGTGTTAGATGGCTTTGTCATGTCTCCAACTCCACGCCGAGATGGCTCTCCAAACTTCCCGAGCTTTAGAATCAACTGGTGGGAGTAGCAGCAGCGTTGGACCCATGAACACAAGCCTACCTTCTGGTATCTCTAAGCTGACATCAATCCAACTTCCTTCTTCAAATGTTCATCTCTAGAAACGTCATTCCCATTAGTTTGGCTATAATCGTTCATGTATAGCAACATTTCTTTAACTAAAGAACTTTTTGTGTATCGCTACGATTTTTGATAATCTATTACAAGTTTTGAGCTTTGAAAAATTGTCTTGTTCTTGATTACTTAGCCAAGCATGAAAGCGATTCTCTCTCTATTAGGTGTGTTAAGTGTTAAACCACTTTGATTAACAATTTAAAAGGAAAGATGCGATCCATTTCAGAATGCTAAAAACAGAGAGGCTTTTCTTCCAAAGATTCAGAATTTCTTCCATTCAGATTTCTTTTATAATCAATTTGAAATCTTGCTTGAATAATATCAAACTTATCTTCTAAGCATAATTTAAAACCTAACGATTGAATAACAATGGAATGTGCTTAATTAATATTCCATCAAAATCCACAATTGAAATCCTCCTGATGAAGTATGAGATTCTCATACCAACTGGTAACTTCTTCAGAATCTCTGTGCCCGTTAAAAGTTAAAAACTTTAGTCAACGAATGGTTCCCAAAAGACTAAGCTTGTTGCAGAACTCATTCAGGTCTTTATGGCTAAACCAGGCCTCTTCCATCTGCAAATTTTAAGCGAAACCGGGCAGACATTTCAAGATTCACCAAACACAAAACGATAAAATGTTTATTGAGTTATTAACTTACGAAATAGGGGTAATCGTCGACGATGAAGTTCTCAGGGGCGTCTTCTATGAACCGATGAATGTAGTAGAGGACAAAGTTTCCACATTCCCAATCATTTGTCTGCTGCGGAACCTGAAACTATGACAAGTCAAATCCAATTCTGAGATATAAGCATCAAGAAATCCGAAGTAACTTGGTGGATGCACTCATTACATCTGGCACATAGAGCGGGATCTCATCAACCAAACTCGGTTCCTCAGTTCTGCCCTCGATTCTGTATAGGTCCAACACAAACCTGAAAGACAAGAAGAAGCACAAACATATTATTGCGCAAGCTCTTACAACAAGATGGAAAACAAAAGAGAGAGGGTACTCGCTTCCTTATATCCGGTTCAAGCCGCTGCCAAGAATCAGCTGTTCCTAGTGAATCAAGAAACAACATGCACGTTTTATTGTTATCTTCACCAAGATCCTCCCCAAAATTGCAAAAGATCAACAAAGTCCAATGGCTCCTAAGGAAAAAACAAGAAAAAAAAACAATAAGAGTTAAAACAGTGGCGTTCTGAAACCGTTTCAAGAGCATATATGGCAAAAATAACTTACCAGTAGACAATAGGAAGAAAGACATATTTCTTTGAGAAGATCTGCTTTGTCTTTATGGATTCGAAAACATTGCCTCTAAATCTCGGGTTATCGCTTTTGTACATACTAAACCATAGACAATCTAAGTACACAAAAGAAGTCTTTTTCTCAACCGAGAAGCCCCTGCATGATCTCCTAATCACGTTATTAAAAAGATGTTAAGTAAACCAATTAAAGAAAGCCATAAATAGAGCTGCAAACAAGCACAATTCCTTCTTTTTCCGATTAAAAAAGGAGATATTGCTTACTCTAGGTAACGATCAAATGTGTCGGAACACAGTTTTTTCTGGAGTTTGTTGACGATATACTTGCACTTGATCCTTCTTGAAGACCTTTCACGGCGTGTACATTCCTCATAGAAACAAGGGGCAATCGATTTGTATATCTCAAACTCCTCCTCGGTTAGTTTCGGTTTTGGATCGCGTTTATTCAAAGCAGCAATATGCTTCCAACACGACCTGTGGTTTTCAAATTCATCTTCCACACAATCTGTAACACAAAGGAAAAAAGAAATGCAGTTTATGGACATGATAATCAAACCTTGAGATGAGAGCAGCCTCTTCCAGGGCCAGAAACAAATTGAAACCCAAAAACTCCACAAACTTCAAAATCATAGCAAAGTATCAACGCTTCAAGGACCATAGATTCATTGTAATCCACATAAAATCCCAAAATTTCAACAAATTAAGCCAATGCCTGAAAAGTTTCCAGCATAGTTGATACAATTTACCAAACCCATCATCCAGACTCACATTCAGATCCTCAAGAAGTGATTTTTCTAAGCCAAAATAATCATCATGAGTCGAGCAAATTACGCTGCAGCTATTCCAAAACAGTAATCTTACTACAGAGAAGTTTCAATGATAATAATCATAGTAGGCATCACTAGGAAAATCCCAGAAAAGGTATAAAAAAAAATCGACTTTCTAAGATATTATCGAATCCCAAAACCCTAATTTCAAAAATTGCCACTACCAAGAAATCAAAAATCATTATTTTAAAAAAAAAAGAAGAGAAAACCCATAAAAAAAATGAGGATAGAATCGAGGCTGAGAGAAGGAATCACCCTCAATTATAGTTACAGGTGCAGGAGCAGTGACGGCTTTAGAACTTCTAACACGATTACTTCTTCTCCTTGACATTGAAATCTAAAAGAGCGCTCACTGTAGTTCTTTAATTCGCCTTCTTCTCTTCTCTTCTCTGCTCTTTCGTTCTTTCTTCTCGTCTCTAAACCTTTTTTTTTGGTTTACCATAACGTAATCTGGCGGAATACGAAAAGGGCTACTTTTGGCCGTTGATTTTGCCTCGTTAGTCAACGATTCAACGGTCCAGATGACTTGAAGTCGCTTCGGTCTTTCAAGAGAGAATTTATTGAACCCTTATTTAAGTTTTGTCTTCATCATTTTTCAAGAAAACATTTTTGGGAGTACATAAGTTTCTTCTTTCCATGATATATCTAACTTTGTATATTGCATTTGATATTGTAGAAAATTAGAAATATGTTCAACACTATTAAAATATTAAGAGATTTGATCAACTCATATCTTTATCTAACATTGTTAGTTTTAATAAATTTAATTATTTCACCAATTTTAAAACAAATACATTAATAAATTTTTAAAACAATTTTTTTATAAGCATATTATGTTATTTTTTTTAGAAACGTGAATAGCTAGATAACCTTATTTTGTGTCAAAATATATGGAACATAATCTAAAGGGGGCAAAAAGATGTGCAAGTTTTTATTAACATTCGAGTCTTTAGGTTATGTTCCGCATATTTAGATATGAAAAAATTAACAATTCAAAGGAGAAAGATGAACACTGTTTTTATATGGTGAACACATCCAAATTTTTATTAACATATAAAAGTTTTCAAAACCTTGGAAAAAGCTCAACAAATTTTTTAAGGTTAATGTTATATGTTTTGTATGGTTAACTTCGTTATTCTATTTGGGTTCACTATTTCCCTTATTCTTTATTTTCCTTATATGGTTTAGTTTTCTATGGTATATATTCTTAATGATAATGAATAAGTTTTATACGGTATATTATACACTAATCAGTTTGGGTTCACCAGTCTTTAGTTAGGGTTAAAGACGTAGATTTAAAGGTTTAAAATTTAGATTTTAGGGTTTCGATTTATAATTTAGGGTGTAGTATTTTCCATATGGGTTCACAAATCTTTGACTAGAGTTTAGCGTTTAGTCTATAAGGGCTGTTAAATCTGGATATCGATTCGGTTTCGGTTCGGTTTTTTTGGTTTTTCAGTTTTTCGGTTAGTAAAAAATAGCTATCATTTATAATACCATATCTAATTTGGTTTGGTTCGGTTTGGATATCTTTGGTTTTCGGTTTATTCGGTTTTTAACCAAAAACTAAAAGTTTTGTTTGGTATAATGTGAATTTCGGTTTTTTGTATGGAAAATTAGAAATGGTAACAAATTCTATATGAATCATAGTTTATGGTTCAATTAATGATTTAATGTTCATATCTTTGTTATGGTTCCATATAAAGTTGTTTTTTTCATTCTTAATCATTTAAGATTAGGTTAATTATATTATTTTATTTATAAATTTGTTTAGACCCTTGTTCGAAAAAGCGCTAGGCGTTAGTCGGGCGCTCGGTCCGGGTCTAGTGATTTTTCCAGAAATCGGAAATAAATCGGGGAGTAATCGGAGATTTATTTTTTTACAATTTTTATTATAATTATATATATATATATATATATATATATATTAAAATATGCGTAGAAAACCTAATAATTCTGTCTGGCAAAGTGGTTTACGCTCTCATTATCTTCCTAGAGGTCGCGGGTTCGACGAATGGAGGTTGCGATTTTGTTATATTCTTGTTTTAAACTTTAATGAATAGGAAATTACTAAAACACCCTCATCTTCTAATAAAACCCCTTGTTCGGAAACTCGCTACGCGTTAGTCGGGCGCTCGGTCAGTGCCTAGCGATTTTTTGAAAAATCGGATATAAATCGGGGAGTATTCGGAGAGGAATTTTTTGTACATTTTAGTATTTTATTATGTATTTTTATACATAACACATAGATTTTTTATACATAATATGTATTTTTTTTTAAGAATCATAGAAATATCAAATACCAAATTAGATCAAAGATCATTTGTTATTTCTTAATATTTAGATCTAATACAAAAGACCAACAAAATAGTTCCACTCACAACATACAAAAAATATATAGTCATTGAATTGAGAACACAAAAAACAATAAAAGAATTGTAGTTCTTCATCCTTTTGTTCTCCAATGATTAGTCAATGTGTAGTGGACTTTTAGATGTGTTACAAATACGAACCTGAAACAAAATTTACAAGCAAATGTTAAGAGATTGTACAACTACAAACGAAAGAAAGAAAGACAAAAAAAAACAGAAAAAGGCAAAACCTAAATAGAAACACAAAGACACAAAGATTGATCAATCTGTTTCACTTTCATTCTGTAGACACCACCAGATATCTCTTTACCACACAACTTGCATTTCAATTTGTCTGGATTTTTCGGATCACACATTACTCCATAATCCCATCCTACATCATTCGAATTTCTCTTTAGAGGTAGAGGAGGAGGTGTATCTGTTGGTGGAGTATCCATTTCACCCTAACCTAAAAAAACAAACAAATCCGAGACTTGAATTTCCTAAGAATTAAGAACCAGAAAACGAAATCATAAGAAAAATAAAAGAATTTCAAGCATTCCAAGTATGTGTGACTTGAATTCACAAACGATTTGAGATATATTACCTTGAATTTACTTCAATAAAGGAATGCAAACTCGATTTCCTGAGATTTTGACTCGAATTGACGCAGATGTGAGTTTAGAGAAGAAGTTAGGGTTGAGCGTTTGATGGAGAGAAGGAAATCGAGTGTCGGGGGTGGTGTGTTTAGAGAAAAAAAATCAATTGGGCATTTGGGCTTCTTAATGGGCTGCTGTTACACATTGAGCTGATTTTTTTTGAACCAAAACTTAATCGGTTTTGTCATTTTCATCGCCGATTTCTGTTAATAAACGCTCGCGGCGGACTTTTATCGGCCAAACGCATAAGGTCGCCGAACAGAGCAAATTCGCCACGCTCACTCGCCGTGGAGCGAGTTTTCGTCCGTCTAATCGGAAAATCGCCCGAGTTTTTGAACAAGGATAAAACCTAATTTCCGCCGTTTTTCGTTTTTCTTCAGATTTATTGACGGTTTGGGTCGTATTTTGAGTGTTTTTTTGCCCAGTTTCATCAGATCTGCCACCTAATATGCGATTTTGAACTTAAAATCCAAAGAAAGATGAAATATTTTGGGATTTTCGAGTTTATTAGCGATTTTGGCCAAATCGCCATGGTTCACGGCCGCCGCACGTTTAATCGGCGATTAAACGGTCGCGGCGGCCTCGTTTTTGAACAGGGGTTTAGACATTAAATTTTCAGAGTTACATAATTTACATACATAAGTATACTATATACTATTATATTGTATACTATATACTATTATATTGTATACTATATACTATTATATTATGATTTATAATTAATCAGTTTTTTCGGTTTTATCGGTTAATATTCAAACCATATCCATATCCTACGGTTTTGAAATTATTATATCCTTACGGTTAATATAGTATATCCATATTCCAATCACATGTTGTATTTCGGTTTGATTCGGTTCGGTTTTACCGGATTGAACAGCCTTAGTCTATATATTCATTATATGTTTATGTTAATTTTCATCTTACATATTGCTACTATTGCTAGAAACTTTTAATTGTTTATAGAAACTTAAAACTGTTTACCTTGTGTGATTACTGGTTACTTTTTTTTGTTTGAATGATGACGTTTTTATCAGAAATATACTTTAATGTTGTGTAATTTAACAAAACTCTAACACCATAAACTATAACCATCGTTATCCATCATAAACCTAAATAGCTAATGGTGAAATCAAACATATTTGAACACTAACATATAAAATAAATTACCTTTGTTTTAGTGTAATCGCGTACAACATTTTTCGGAGAGTAGTCTTATTGATGAAAAGGATAAAACTGTCCGAAAAAACTATTTACTTAACATATTTTCGGTGGGTGTTAGTTTTGCATATTAATTAGATCAATTGAGTTACTTTTGCAAGAGCCATTTATTTTTATAATTTTTAAATTATAATTAAAATCAAATGTTATTTAATATTAAAAATTACATAAATATGTGATTTTACATTAAATTTTAAAGAATTTTTGAAAAAAATTCAAAGTAAACAAACACTTAAAATCCGAAGAAAAACCTAAAAATTTACAAACACTATTTGAAACCCACAATTTAAATTTTGAAATCAATAACTTTTACAAAAAAAAAAAAATTAAAACCTTACATAAAAATTCAAATCAAAACTACACAAACTCAATGAATAACACCTTCTGAGTGCTGTCCAAAAACAAAAAAAAAACACCTTCTGCCTTAATTCAAACCGAGGGGCCCAGTATGATTGTCTGAATTTGGGCCAATGTTTAGGTAAGGGCTCTGAAAAAAAATTATCCGACCTGACCCGGCCCGACCCAACTAGACCTGGAATAATCTTCGCCGAGAAGATTGCGCCGGGCGATTCCCGCTCTTTCTTGTCGATCGAGGCGCCAAAACAAACATCGACTTTTTGTTTTTATCTACAACATCGATTATTTTGCTGTCGTCTTTCAGATTTCAGTTCCAATTTCACTCCAGGCGGAACAACGCAGCGAGTCGAATTGATAGAGAGAGAGATGTTTGGGAGGCTGAGACCGCCGCCATCGCCGCCGGACTGTTTGGAGAGATATCCGGCGAAGATCATCAAAGACGACCCTCTCTCCGTCTACGGTACATTCACACACTATTTTCGGTTTCAGATTCCGAACACTTGTTTTGATTGACCTGTTGTTAACACTAAGTCAAGCTCGATTTCAAGATCCTGGAAAACGAAATGCGCCCAAATTAAAACCAAATCAAGAAAAATTCGTAGGTTTAGAGGTCTTGAGAGTCCCGAGTCCTAAGAAATCTGTAGCTAATTTCATTGTAATGTAAATTCGAATTCCAAGGGATTTAGAATTTGAAATTCTCTACCTTACGAGCGTTGATTCATCTTGGTTTCTTTCGATGATGTCATTGTAGAGTCAACGCTGCTCAAGCTTAAGCAAGGCTCAAGACTGGACACTGTTGGTCCATGTCCAGACACAGAGGGTGAGGATCCGTCATCATCACCAAACTCTGCTAATGTCTTCTCTTCAGTCTGTTCGGATACACAGCGAGAAGCTCATGGTGTGACTCTGTGTAATGGCTCTGATGCGATGGCTATAGACTCGGGTCCTGGCCAATGCGAAATCTCGAAACAGCAGCGAAATAACAAGAATCCATCAGTGCTATCCATGTTCTGCAAGTACAAGAATCAAGCTCAAGCACGAAACTTGTCTCACAATGTGGATACAACAACGGAAAGAGACTGAGAATTCTTCCTGCCTCAAGTGAATCCTACCATATTTGATCGTCATGTCATGTGTGCGCCAGAGATTTCACATTTCATCACCAATAAGACCTGTGATTGGCTAAGCTTGAGTTTATATATGTTGTTAATGTACAATTTAACTTGGACAATTCTGTTTGTAAGGAATCTACAGAAAATCTGTAATTTACTTCATTGTGCAATTCATGCAAGTTCACTTGTTGGCAAAAATTTCTATACTTAAATTTTTCTTCACCCGACTTCATAAAGGAAACGAATGAATCTGTTTTTTGTTCATTACATTACATCACATGAGTGGTGATCAAAAGAGTCAGGAAGGTGAATGTTCAGGAACAAAAGGATCCCTCGAGAGAAGAAATCTTCAACGGTTTTTTTTCTCTCTCAAAGATTCACTCTCTTAGCCATGAAGCCAAAGCTGAATCCCACTCGCAAAGCTCTCCTTCTTTGAACCATAGAGCTGTGCCATAACCAAGTCCGCAGAAAATGTCAGCAGATGAATTTTAAATCGATATACACCTCAACATTCTTCACTTTTGAACTAACGGAAATGAGCCAAGACGATGATGACCAAGCGAGAAAGAGTCAAGTCTTGCAGAAATATAAGTGAAAACCCAATAACCTCTTGAACTTGAACCAAATGATTTGGAAACCAACTAGATCTAAATCAATTGATGACAGTCGTGTATTGTCCGGCTACTTTGATTTACATTCTAAACCAATTCTTCCAAGAGTAAAAAAATGGAAAACAAATTTAGATTAGAAATCGGTTGAAGAAACAAGAAAACTCACCAATCTCACGCTTTCCGTTTTCAGGACTGTCGCTACCATGGATAATGTTCCTGCAAAGATCATATATATATATATCGTCTCATTATTTATGAGAATCTCAAAAAAAGCTTATACGTATTTTAGGAGTGATTCATTGAATCCAAACCTTCCAGTTTGAACAGCAAGATCTCCTCTTATGGTACCGGGTTCAGCTTGAAGAGGATCAGTTTTCCCGATCAGCTTCCTTGCAGACGCAACAACACCAACACCCTCCCAAGCCTTTGGCGAGATAAGCAATTAATTAGCCAGAAGCAAGCTCAAAAGCGGGAGATAATAAATAAAGAAATCAATTTGAAGCCGTACCATACACACAACTGGGCCTGAAGTGATGTACTCAATCAGTTTAGGAAAGAATGACTTGGCACCAAGATCCTTGTAGTGTTCCTGGAGATTGTAAAGATATAGAATTGCTGTCTCTCAATCAAATCCAAAACACTTCTTATGATCTTAAAAGAAACAGCAGAACCAGGACCACTTGAGCAGATTTGACGGAATATTTCACCACATATAGAGAATCAGTTTTAGTCCAATACCTAAATCACCCACAATCCTAAGCATTTCTTCAATCATAAGCCAAAAAAAAGTTTGAACTTCTGTAGCCAACCGTGTGTTGATAATACTGTAACGAATTAGAGAAGTATCCAAACCTCAGCCAATTCTTTTGGGCAATGGAACATTTTAAGCCCAATCAGCTTAAAACCCTTCTTCTCAAACCTCGAGATGATTTCTCCAACCTAATTACGAAAAGAGTGATGCATCACTTAAAAGAAAGATGTGAAGACTGTCACTCACTCACAATGATGATTAACAAGGAAAGGAGCTTACAAGGCCTCGTTGTACGCCATCAGGTTTCACCATAATGTAAGTCTCCTCAACTTGTTCCTGAAACCATTACAGATCACCAAAGCTCAAGATAATGCAATACTCGATAACAACAAGAACTAAAAACTTCTTTCCTTCAGTAGCTACACAATTAATTCGAATCAAGCAGATTAAAGAGAGAGATAGAGAGAGAGCGAACCATAGAAGCGACGAGGTGAGGGAGGAAGATGCCCGATTCTGCGGAGTTGGAAGCGCGAAGACGTCGGCGAGAGAAAAGACGGAACTGTGGACGATACGCAGCCAGATCAGTCCGTAAGTTAACCGTTGAGGATATAGAGCAATTAGAGCTTCGATTCGTCGAATTTCTCGCCGGCGTCGTCTTCCTCGACGCCGCCGGAGCGAGACAGTGAGACCATTTACCAACCACGGCTACTCCCTCCATTTTATGCGTTCGGCGTTTCCCTTTCTTCGCTTCATCTGATAAAGACGTTTCAGCCAACCGAAAATGACAAAATTACCCTCTGACCCAAATTTTGAATTATGGGTTTAGTTGGTAAATAAACATACTTGGGGGGTCAAAATAAAGTATTTCATAATTGTATTTCTTCTTCACTGCAAATGAGTGAGTTAGCTTATCCACACACTGACTTTCTTCACTCTCTAAAACCCCTCAAAACCTTGAAGAAGGCGAATCATGCAGATTTGCCAAACGAAGCTTACTTTTACCTTCACTAGTCCCACAAACCCTAATTTCTGCAAACCCAAATCTCTCTCGCCCGGATTTCAGTGGCCTCCGCCTCGTCGCCTCGCCTTGCCGCCTTGCCGCGGCTTCAGCTCCGATGAGTTCCCCGTCGACGAGACCTTCCTCGAGAAATTCGGACCCAAGGACAAAGACACGGAGGATGAAGCCCGCCGGCGTAACTGGATCGAGCGTGGCTGGGCTCCCTGGGAGGAGATCCTCACACCCGAAGCCGATTTCGCGCGCAAATCGCTGAACGAAGGCGAGGAGGTTCCGCTTCAGTCACCGGAGGCGATCGAGGCGTTCAAGATGCTGAGACCGTCGTACCGGAAGAAGAAGATCAAGGAGATGGGGATGACGGAGGACGAATGGTACGCGAAGCAGTTCGAGATGAGAGGGGATAAACCGCCGCCTCTGGAAACCGCGTGGGCTGGTCCGGTGGTGGTCAGGCAGATTCCGCCGCGGGATTGGCCGCCGAGAGGCTGGGAAGTTGACCGGAAGGAGCTGGAGTTCATGAGGGAGGCTCATAAGTTAATGGCTGAAAGGGTGTGGCTAGAGGATTTGGACAAGGACTTGAAGGTAGGAGAGGATGCTGCTGTTGATAAGATGTGTTTGGAGAGGTACAAGGTTTTCTTGAAACAATACAATGAGTGGGTCGAAGCCAATACAGATAGGCTAGAGGAAGAATCTTACAAGGTGCGTTTTTTTAAACATGGGACATTGTTAGATTAATGGCTTAGAGATGGATTCTCTAATCAAGATGACGTTTTTATTTGTCCAGTACGATCAAGATTTTTATCCAGGTAGAAGGAAAAGAGGGAAGGATTACGAAGAGGGGATGGTAAAAATCCCTACTCTTGGTTTGATCATTTGATTAATTTGGCTAGCTAATGAAATCTTTGAAGTTGATTGCTCTATCTTTCTGCGCAGTATGAGCTTCCCTTTTACTATCCAGGGATGGTAAGAATCCTACTCCTAGGCCTTTGTTTACTGTAACTAATGATCATTCAGATGATTGGTTATATGAGCAATATCATAATGTCCATGCAGATTTGTGAAGGCACAGTTAGCACTTTGCATCTGTACCAGGGAGCATTTGTTGACATTGGAGGTGTTCATGAAGGGTACATCTACCTAGTACCTACCTGCTGTTACTTTGTAAATATAGATAAAACTGACTGTGATTGTTTGTTACACTGAGGGGTTTAGAATCTGGTCAAATGCTGTCTCTTGTCAATGAAAGAAGTTTCATGTGCTTTATATCAAAGTTTTTAGTTTATGTTTGTATTGGTTTGCAGGTGGGTTCCTATAAAAGGCAATGACTGGTTTTGGATCCGGCATTTCATAAAAGTTGGGATGCATGTTATCGTTGAGATCACGGTACTCATTGAGACAGATTTCTCTTTCACATTGATCAAAGCTGAATGGAAATCTTTCATGTTCATGTTTCTTCTTCTCTTTTTTTTCCAGGCAAAAAGAGATCCACACCGGTTTCGTTTTCCCTTAGAGTTGCGCTTCGTCCATCCTAATATAGATCACATGATGTATGCAATTCACGCGTCTTTATTTCCCTATACATATCCGTAAAAACAATTGACGTTGGTTCTGTCCTGAAACGGTTTTGGTTCGTGTATGTGTGCTTGACTGTTATTCTTTCTAATCTTGCTTCAGTTTTAATAAATTTGACTTTCCACCAATATTCCATCGCGATGGGGATACTAATCCAGATGAGATACGGGTTAGTAGAATCCTTTCTTCAAATGTCATTCATCTCTTCTTCTCTTGAAGCCTCGCCCTTTATCTGAATAAACTGTTTATGCAGCGAGATTGTGGAAGACCTCCTGAGCCTAGAAAAGACCCAGGATCAAAGCCAGAGGAAGAAGGGCTGCTCTCCGATCACCCGTACGTTGACAAGGTATCTTCTAAAATAAATGATGGTTATGAGTTTTTCGCTTTGCTTTATGAAAATTTAGATATTGGTTTTGTAATTTGTGTGACAGCTTCAACACATTTCTTTCCCGTTAGCAGTTGTGGCAGTTACATGTAGCTGAGCAAATGATCTTGGATGATTACGAAGCTAACCCTGAAAAATACAAAGGCAAAAAACTATCAGAGTTATCTGATGACGAAGACTTTGATGAACAAAAGGATATCGAGTATGGCGAAGCTTATTATAAGAAAACCAAATTGCCAAAAGTGATTCTGGTGAGAATTTTTCTACTGGTGTGTTGGTGAAACCATATTGTCTCAGACTCTCGGTTATCTGATTTAAATGATTTCTTGTTTTTCACAGAAAACCAGTGTCAAGGAACTTGACTTAGAGGCTGCCTTGACGGAGCGCAAGGTTAACTTTCCCTTAACTACTTAATATTTTAACTCGTTTACCAACCTGAACTTGGCATCGTTGTATGAATCTTCTTACTGACAGTGGTTAAACCTCTCCTATTGTCTTCTGCGCAGCACCACAATAAACTAATGATGGAAGCTAAAGCAAGAGGAGAAGGATACAAAATCGACAAGCTAAGAAGAAACATTGAGATGGACGAGTATGATTTCTTACACTGGCGCCGATCTTTGGAGGAAAGAGAAGCATTGCTCAGAGATATCAGCTCGTAAGTAAAAAAAAAAACCATGACACTGCAAGTTCAATCAAAGCTGATAAGTGTGAGATTTATGTTGATGTTGTTCGAAAAGGGTGTTGATGTTTAAGATTTATGTTGCAGTCGTCAAGCACTTGGTTTACCATTGGAGGAACCAGGTAGGTATAAGCCAGGAAGCTTCTTTGGGAAAGACCAGTACGATCCAACGAGCGCATTGTACCAGTATGACTACTGGGGAGAGCCAAAGAACTCGGAGATTAGCAAGCAAGAGAGAATGAAGGATGCACATAACAAATCCATTGTTGGGAAAGGCAACGTGTGGTATGATATGTCTTACGATGATGCCATTAAGCAGACAATGGAAAGAAGAAAAGATGGGTCTAATCCAGTGAGTCAAGAAGAAGAAACAGAGTCTGAGGACGAAGATGATGATGATGATGATGACTTTGATGATTTTGACTATAGCATTCTGAGTGATGAGAGTAGTATCGGTTACTCGGAACAGCAACCGCTAGTTAACGGTACTCAAGTGTTTACAGATTGATCTTTAGGCTTCTTTGGACTTTCTATGTGGTTAATTGAAGAAAAACACTTGGTTAATTACATGTAATAATAATTAGCCTAGTAAAATGAAAGCGATTAATGATGGTTTGATCATTTATTGATTAGATTTAAGTTAAAATAATGAAAAATTGACTCAAAGTTAATCAGCATCTCAATCTTTATCGAATCGAGAAGAAGGAATCTTATACGAAGACCAGTCTACGACAATGGACAAAATGGTTCAACGATTTTTGTTGACTTTGGCATCAAAATAAGTCGAATAACTAAAAATAATAGCTGTAACAAATGGCACACACAATATGATCAAGGAGGATATTAGATGATTAGTCAATACAATAGTCAGACATTTCATTTTGAACGTTCATATATTCAAGTTGAGTGGAGAAGAGAAGCTGTGATGATGTTGAAATCCTAGGCATAGATTCTAACTCTTTCATCATCTTGTTTCGATCTCTACGACCGCAAGTCATAGAGATTCCAGCTCGCTTCAAACACTTGGAGTTGGCAAGAATGTATCTTACGATTTCTTCATCTCCTCTTCTTCCTCTGTATTCTTTCCACTCAAAGATCTCGAGGTGTGCTGACAAACATCCCGGAACAGAACTCGGTTGGTTCCATGAAAATAATGCCAAGTCCTCCTCAAGTTGAACGAATGTCCTCGGTTATAGTTATCACAATTAACTATAAGAAGAAGAAAAAAAAAGAGTCATGATGAGACTGAAAGAGCACTACATACCGTTGCAAAGTTCAAATATAATTCGAGGTACAAGAGTGAGGAAAGAGATCTCATAAATTTGCTTTATCAAAGCGAGAATTATTCTCAATCGAGAAAGAGCCTTCTGAATCATATGATGTGAAAAAAGAGTTTCTTTAAAGCCGGACAATCTATAACCAAACTACTCCCCCCACCAATATCCTTGTCGTCCGTATAATCATACCAGAGGCATTCCAAAGATGGGACTTTTATATTGAACTTCTTCACGTTGTCTTGGTATTGTTGTTGCACGAGCAAATGTTTGAGAATAGGACAACTCGATAGAAACCTAACGATAGAATCTTCATCTTTATACAGCACAAGGTAAAGACCTAGAGCTTTGAGGGATGGGAAGCAAGCCGAAGAAGGAACACCCACTAGAATCTTGTGGTAAAGTGTAACGCCCCGACCGCCCCTACCGGCGAGTCACCCATCCCTCCGTCGGGCTCGTGGGCCCCGCCCCTGGTGCGTTATTTTTCTCGGTGGCCCGACCGACTGATTTACTTGTCCCTGCAATCACCACGTGACCTTTTACCGTGTTTTGACCTCACTCACACGGTTCCGCAGAGGACTTCCCGGAAGGTCACCCATCCTAGTGTTACTCCAGCATAAGCACGCTTAACTCTGGAGTTCTCGGTGGCCCGACCGACTGATTTACTTGTCCCTGCAATCACCACGTGACCTTTTCCCGTGTTTTGACCTCACTCACACGGTTCCGCAGAGGACTTCCCGGAAGGTCACCCATCCTATTGCTACTCCAGCATAAGCACGCTTAACTCTGGAGTTCTTCTTAGGGTAAGTGACCGGAAAAGGTAAATGACCGGAAAAGATAAGTGCACTTTGATGACATAGGTAGTCAAATCAATCCATTTAAACTCATTCAAATGGGCCGGGCCCGGGTCGTTACATAAAGACCCATACAGACGAGCGTATCGCATGTGTAAAGGCTATTAGGCAACCTTATAGGCTCTGCCGACCACGAGAGCATGAACCCTAGCTCACACACCCTACGATCAACCGCATTTACAATCCACTTTCCCACATCAGCATCAACAGGACAATGTTCACCGAGTTGTATAACCAGTGTTTCTAATACGTGTGCCTTGTGGAGTTGTAGGGACTCGTCAAGAAACCGCCAAATACACCGCCGTTTCCGGTCACTTTTGCCAAATAAACGGTCAAGTAAACCGGCAATAACTATTCCGTGAGTGACATCATCATTGTTCTCTAAGTACTCGAGTTTTGGCACCGTCGTCCAAATAGAACGCCATCGTTTCGACAAAATCATGGTAGCTACTACATCTTTTGTTGGAAGAAGCCACAATATTCGCACGAGCAAATCGTCCGGCAACTCGCTGATCCTGTCTTCACCTTCATATCTCTGACAAATTTTGGCTCTTTTCTTGAAGAATCGTCGGGATGTTTGTTTTATTTGTTCCAACAGTATTGGAATCGCTTGTTTAAGCAGAAGCGAGATTTCATAGCCAACATGGACTAGGCTGAAATAAATAAGAAGCGGTTCCAACATATTATTCACTTGGAACTACACCAACAACGTCGCTCTTTAGGTCTTAATTTAGGATTGAGGGTTTTGATTAAATTTAGGATTCTTATACACGCATATCCTTTTTAAGGATTTTTATACGCATGTGGGTTTAATTCTAATTCTCTAGTTTTTTTTTATTTTGTATGTTAAAAAAGATTATATATTTGTTATTTCTCTCTTTTTTCTTTTAATTATTTTTTAAACAATGAAGATATGTCCCTACTTTTAAAATTTAAACAGTTTATGCTTCCTAATAAAAATTATGTTAGTAGAAAAAGAAAGAATTTGTATTTGCATTTTAACTCAAATCATATTGTCAAACAAGGAGAGCATACCGCGCTATGTTATATATCTATTGAATGATCATCATTTTTGTTTTGAATGTGATGTTTAGATTTTAGTAAAATTAACAACCAAAAATCAAAGTAATGATCAAATATCTTACTTGCACAATCACAAAAAAAAAAATGAATTTGGCATTAATTTCAATGAAAACTCTTGGAAGCTTCAATAGATCATTGGTGACTCGCAAATACTCAACATGGTTGTTGTTCTCTTGTTGAACACCAATTTTCACAATCTCGAGACATTTCAGTTTCTCCAGAAAATGTCTCATTTGTTTCAGCTCTTTAAAACTTCTTCCTCCGTACCCTGAAATCTCTAGCACCTTCACTTGGCATCTCCATAAACAACATTTTTCTTCTTCGTCCTCATTATTCTTATGGATGCAAACGCACAAGTCCCCACATTCATATGTCACCTTGTGCGCAAGACCCTGAAAGCATAACAACGATCCGGAAAATTCATGTATAATAAGACGGCAATAAAAAGAAAAAAAAAAGGTAAAACAAGAATTGTGTTATGGACTCTTAAGAACCAATACCTTAATGTTTAAAGTTTCAAGAATTGGAGAATTCCTCAATAAAAGTGGCAAAACTTGCCAGCCTCGTTTCTCGTCGTTCTCAAAAGATAATTCAGTGAGGTTGCTGAACAGAGGAATGGATTTACAGCAGAAATGAAGCACCTGATGATCATAATACCATAGCATTAGTGAGATAGGTATTAGAGAAGGTTCTAGAGAGTTCTAGAACTGTTAGAGATATTCATATATTTAGGATAATGATCATCTTAGTTAGAGATAAAGATAGAATCTAGTATGAGTTTATCTCTATCTTGTAAACGTCTATATAAGGCAGTTGCCTACAATCAATGTCATAACAAGTTCTTCCAAATATATTTCTATTACTTTACATGGTATCAGAGCCTTCGATTCTAGAGGATTGAAGTTAAAGTTAATTTCCGCTTTATTAGTTTTGTGATTTTTTGGTTCGAAAACGATCATGGAGAGAGAGCCCGAGGACGAAGACGAACCAGACGATGTGTTTGTGAATTTTTATACGTTTGTTCTTAAAAAAAAAAAAAAATCTTTGGGGAGATGTGTTTTCAAACTTTGTTTTTTTAAACATCATTATTGTTGCAGTCTCTAAGACGTGTTCTCTTTGATTCTGTTTGGTATTTCTTTGAGACGTGATCTCTATTGTTAGTGTTTTGGGTTGAGACGTGATCTCGTATTTGAGATGTGATCTCAATTATTTTGGTTCTACAAAGTTTTGTAGTTACCTCGGTTGGAAACAAAGTGTGTGTTTTTCAGGGTTTAATGTCCAAGTTGGATGTTCATAATCTTCACCTTCCAACTTGAGGGGGAGAATTGGAGTATATTATCATCGTATGCAAGATGCTGCTCAAGATCATTTTATTACCACAAGACACGTACGTACAACAAGATCAGTTGGCAGACGTTTCAACCAAGATTTTGGAAAGTACAAGTTTTAATTATTTATCGTCCAAGTTGAACATGTATAATTTACACGGTTCAACTTGAGGGGGAGTATTAGAGAAGGTTCTAGAGAGTTCTAGAACTGTTAGAGATATTCATATATTTAGGATAATGATCATCTTAGTTAGAGATAAAGATAGAATCTAGTATGAGTTTATCTCTATCTTGTAAACGTCTATATAAGGCGGTTGCCTACAATCAATGTCATAACAAGTTTTCTATTACTTTAGAATAGATTTTAATAATCTACGCTACCGAAAAGAACACGTAGCAAACATTTGATGAATTGACCAGACACAAGCATCATCCAGTCACTCCCGTGCGGTCCATCACCATACCTTATGAATAGTTCATCAAGACCAGGACAACCAGAGATGAGCGAGTCAAACAAGTAATCAGCTCCAAAGTTTTTTCGGAAGCAACGACAAGATATTGCCAAGAACTTCATCTGGTAGATCCTTAAAATCTGTAGCAATTACTTTTCGGGAAGCCATAGATTAAGACCTTAAACTAAAACCAATCCACTAAAAAAACTTCATTAGGATCATTTATAAATGCTTGATTCTTAAAGGATCAAAAGAAAATCAATCTAAATCTTAAAAAAAAAAGCTAACTGTTTGAGAGTAACCAAACCAGATGCGAAAGCAAGATTGACATTGAGTCAAGAGACGCCGAAGACAACACTTAATCTAATCGATAAATGATCTATAAACCCTCATTTAACTCTTAATCTAATCGATAATAACTATTACGCCAACTTGATTTCAGAATCTTGATTGGTGGTGATGTATAGCCTGAAACTGTGCTTTTTAGGCCCGTATCAAGACTAGATAGTGGCCCATTTTTACTTATAATGAGGCCTATGGATAGCCAACAAATAGGAAAAAAAGCTCACTGAACTTTTTGATAACGTTTCGATTTTTTCGTATACTGTATATGGTAGAGCACTTTCATTGGATGAGTATCTCAAACTAGGTATCTAATCTATATTTTACTAATATATATTAAAAATTTGTTCAAAAAAAAAACTAATATATATTAATAATTTAATTAAATTTTAAATAGAAATAAATTGATCCAATCATAGAAGGACACATGGCTAAATACGTTTTTCATAACCGAGAGATGTTTCTCTGTCTCTCTCATACTTTTACATTATTTTTAATTTTTTTTTTTAATTTTGAGACGTTCTCCATATACGCCAATGGAGATGCTCTTATTCTCGACAAAATTTAGAGGTGTATAACTCGGTTTTCACTTTTCACGCAGTTTCATATCTAAAATTTTAGAGATTCCAAGCAAAAAATAGCTGTTTCACACAAAAATATCATTTTAGAGTTTTATTTTTCTTTTATAAAAAGTATCGTTTTACATTTTTAATGCAAAATTTTAAATAAAAATCCAGTTTTACCCCTGTTGATTCCATGTGTTAATTAGAGAAAAAAATTTGTTTAGTATATTAATAAAAAGTAAACTATAACTTTTTATTATTTTTTTAATTTATGTAAAATATGTCAAAAAGACATTTTTTATAAAACAAAAAAATAATAAATAGTAATCTATTTAGTGAAACAAAATTACAAGAGATTATTATATTGGGTTTACAGCCAAGAGGTCTCCTAAATAAATAAAAATATCCAACTACATTAGTTTATAAGAAAAAAAAAGAACCATTACTAAATTAAAACAAAAAAAAAATGTACAACAAAATTTTCCAACTAAATAAGCTTATTTTATCAAAAATTTATGTACAACAAAATTCTCCAACTAAATATAATTATTTTATATATCAAAAACTTAATGTCTTACGATTCTAGTCCAATGACAAATGCTGCGGAAGTTCTAAACGATTTGTGTTGTTCGTACAGTACTAGGAGCATAAACAATGGTAAATTTCATGTAAGGTCTTTACTAATTTTTTATTGTGTATTCAATTTAAAAATTCTTAATTTATTTTTCTTACTCCAATGGTAAAACTTTTGATGAGGGTCTTAATAAAAAAAAATTTTGATTTTTTTTTTTATTTTATGAAAAATTTATTTGATTTATTGAAACATAAAAAAAAGTTTTGTTTTTTTTTCATAAAAAAAATACCGATCAACTCTCCTTCAGACACGTGTCACTAAGATACATATCTTAAACATGATTTAAAGTTCTTCTTTAAGATTCAATTTTCTGATTAAAGTCTAATTTTTATTTATTTTTGAGCTTTAATTACTTAAGAACTTAGGTTAAGAGACACCATTGTTGGATGAATCTTTTTTTTTTTTACTCATGATGAGTCTTGTCTATTAGGTTTGATTTTTGTCTTCTATTTTATCCGGAGATAGTAAAATCATTTTGATTATAATGTTTCTTTTTGACAGTCTGATTTTTAGTTCAGTTTATTATGATCACTCAAGTTAGAAAATATCGCTCCTTTCTTTCTGTTCTTCATCCGCGAAAAATGAAGAATAGTTTCGGGATTGTAGCCGAGCTCAGGGCGATTAAGAGGCAGATCGGGGAGGTCATGGACCTTCATAGGCAGCTCGGCGAGCTCAAGCCGCCTCCAGCGACCGTGTGTGCTGTGGAGCAGTCTGGTCTGAGATGCACTATGAAGGAGCCTGTTGTTGTGAGCAGCACTGCCAATGCCATGACTATTTTTCAGTTTTGCAGCAGTATTTCCTTTGTCTCAATAAAGGCGTCTGCATCTGATTTCATGATGAGTACCGACACTTTCTCCACGATTGAGGATGAGTGGTCTACCGCCTGAGGCCTGAGGAAGCGGAAGAATCATGAGTTGTTTGTTTTTGTTGCTTTTGTTTTGTAATATTGTATGATTTTGAGCTTTATTTGAGATATTTTGAGTTTTATTGAAAAAAAAAAACAAATTCACTCCTCTTTTAATGGGAAAAATAGAAATCTTTTTGTAAGTTGCATGAAACTAATAAGGGCATCTGCATTGCAGATCATTTACACAGTTCTTACCAAACAAAAAAAAATGTGTTAGAGTTTTTGGAAAGAATCGTCTCTCTGAGAAGAGACTGAAAAACCGATTCTAAAGTGAATTCGCCGCGTGTTGAGATTTGATTCGTTGACTTTTTTTTAAAAAAAAATCTGTTTGGGAAAAAAAAAATATTAATAATAAAATAAGGGGGAAGAGGCGCGATCATGCTCTAAGAGCATCTCCATCAGTTAAAACGTTAAGTGTCGTATCTTAAGTATATTTAATTAATATAATTTTATAGTTTAATTAAACTTTAAATAAAAATCAAATGGACCAATGACAAAAAAAGTATTTGTTAAGAAACTGTTAAGAAACGTATCTGGATGGAGAACTTTCAGATACGTTTCTTCATCTCTCTCATCTTTTTTTCTTATTTTATATTTTTTTATTGGTAAGAAATCTTCTTTAAAAACGCTGATGGAGATGATCTAAGTGAGCAGGTAGAAATAATAATATCTAAAATTTTAGCCATACATTTGGATTTTGGTACGCCGTTGAACTTTTTTGTCACAATGGAATAGACGTTTTCTGTCCAAAAAACAGCTGCACATAGTTAAAACATTGGTACACGTGACATTCACTTTTTATAGCAGGTGTGTAGACTGTAGTACTAGTACATTCAAATTGTAGTACACGATTTATTCTTCACCCTCCTTTTCTGTTTTCTTTTGCTCGACATGTCACTTTTTAATTGGCTTGTTAGACCAACCCCAATGATCATCTTTGGAGATCTAAGCAAGGTGTCTTAAGAATAAATATGATTAAACAAATAGTTATGAGTGTTTTATTTATAAGATCAGTGTCTAATATAAAACACTTCTTTTGAGTTAAGAACCCGACAAGTGGCAAGCTGTGAGTGGACGATGGAATTAAAAATTATTCTTTCAAAATTTTATATCAACTAATAATTTATTCTTTCAAGATTTTCTACGTCTTCAAAAAACATATACTACATGTTTACTCTTTTTTCAAATCTATCATATAAAATTTTAACACAAGTTTTTACTTAAATTTACATGTATTATGTATTATGTTTAAAAAGTTGTTAACATAAGTTTTTACTTAATTTTTTTTTTTAAAAAATTGACTTTTAAGACACCCATCCAAAGTGTCTATATTGTAGACTCAAAAATAATAAAATATTACAAAGTGTCTTATATCCAAAAAGTACACAAAATATTATTGTTTAATCAATAAGACACCACACTATGGTGTTACCATTGGGGTTGCTCTTACTTTGTTAGATTCTTTGTTTCATATAAATGTGTGCCGACAAAAAAAAACCAACATCAAAATATGAGGTCGACTGAAAACTCTCTTTAGGATATTAACTAACCAAAGTGAGTTCATAAAATAAAAAGATCATTTCTACACTTTTGATCATTTGTGGAAAATCCTAAGTTTAGGAATGGATTTAGGAACGCTCCCAAACATATAATCCACCAACATATAGTTGGATGGATTATTAAAAAAAAAAATGCAGGCAAGAATAGTGAAAGTTACAAACAACGAAAATAAGAGTTTCAATGGAAGTAGCTTAGTGCATGCGGTCAAAAATAAGGGTTTTTCAAACTTTCAATGGTAAATTATATTGTTGAAATAGTTATATAAAAAAAAACTATTGTCATATAATTAGATTATATCATTAAAAATAGTTAGATTATAACATTTTACGCAAACAAATATAGAGTTGGCCTAATTTTTTCTCCCATGCGTGAAATTCGAGACAGCAGCCGTGCGGCCTGGTTCTTCGACCAGAATGGACTTCTGCTTCAAACCTTCTGCCTACCGTCCCAGCCACCTGCGACTTCAGCTGGTTTGTCTTCTCCGCCATCTCCGCTGATCCGTCTGAAAAAAGCTGACTAGATCTATCTTCTTAAGTATAAGTTTCTCAATTATATCGTTTCATTTTACGCCATACAAACTCTCCTCGTTTAATATAATGCAATGGTTGGGGAAAAAAAAAGGGCACTTTACATGGTTATACCAATGGAGAAAAACTATATACCCAGTCCAATCATATACATTGTTTCAAAATCAGTTCGATCACGTTTGTTTTGTATCGATCAAGAAAGTACGTTTCACGTTTAGGACCACATTTGGATTTTGCATGGTTGTCGGTTGACTACTTTGCCGTGAAACATGACACCGACGATAAACGCATTAATTACTTACAATAATTTTCCTTCATTAAATTATCTTTAAACACTAAGCTCGAAATTTAGCATGATCACAAACGCATTAAGAAGAAGTAAAAAAAGGATGCATTTTTACAAGAACGCTAGCTAAACAAAATCTATCTAATTAAAGAAAAACAAAAACAACAAATAGGTATTATGTTAGATAATTATAAATTTAGTTTTACGAAATGCATATATTGTTTCGAGGAGATCAAGTAACATAACGATCGGGACCGTTTGTCGCCGATCGTGACCATAATGATCTGACGCCGGTCAATATGATCTACCGGTCAAAGGCACAAAGCGGCCTTAACGTCAAGCCTCCAAGCGAAACCTCCACCGTCCATTCTCCACACGTCGCAAGGCACCGTGACGGAGCCTCGCTCACGATCTCGACACGTGTACTGTAGTTTCACTCTGCATGTGAAAGCCGGGTACGTTAGCATCGGCCTCTCCCTCATCACCAACCGCACGATGACGTGAAAACTATCGCCGCTCGTTGTCTCCGATGCACCTTCTTCCATAGGAATACTATCCCTCGCCATCTTCCAGTACGCGTCATTTGTCCACGTCACTCTCCCCGAACCGTCGGATATGAAACCAGGACACGTGTCTCTCACAAGATTCATCTTCCTTTCTTCATCTGTCCTCCCCAGACCGTAACCGTCAATCCAAGCGTCCGTTACACGCTCCACCGTCATACACGACGAAATCACCACCCTCCTCCGCACAACCTCCTCCGTCTGGTACGCCGGAGTAAACATCCCGCCGCCGTCGCTGAAACTCAGCCAGAAGGGACCTTGCCGCTTCTGCTTCTCCGCCGCCGCCGCCTTCAGATCTGTAAACGCACATTTATCGGGCGTCTCCGGCAACAGAGACAGAGTCACCGCAGTAGCGTCGCCGTGAACGACGAACTTATCCGTTCTCTTCCGCCGTGTGCATCTCCTGGCGTTACGGCCATTCTCCTTTTTCTGACATTTCCTCTGTCCTCTACGTGATTTAAAGGAAACGTCGGAGATTCCGCCGCCGCTCTCTCCGCTGGATACGGCCTTTCCTCCGCCGCCGTCGGTGGTTGGTTTAGGAGCGATGGGACGAAACTGAAGCATGATGCGATCTGCTTTAGACAGATCGTAATCGTACGGTCCAGCTCCACCGGTGTACCTTGCTATGCAACACCCTCCCCTACCGTCCATCTCTCTCTCTCTCTCTATCTCTCTCTGTAGAATGTTTTGAGGGAATTAGCTAGTAGTAAGCTTTATTACTGAAGCTGAAGAACACTGAACCAATGGTTAAGGGTTTTATAACGTGTGTGATCTGGACACGTGTCCGAGTCTACTCGCGTGTTTCGGTCTACATAAGGATTCTGATCTGGACACGTGTTGTGTTGTGTTGGTCTAGAAGACGCTAATAAGGGTTTGGTTGGTTGCACATGGAAAGTTATTCTCCCTTCTTTTTCTTTTCTGCCTAAGTTATTAGATCTGTAGATATTACGTAATGTTGTATATTTATTTAGTATATACTTACTCTTTGCAGATTAGTATCTGTTCAATTCGTGAGATGTATGAAACAATTTTTTTTTTTTGGGGTCGAATTGGAGCTAGTGTCTATAATTAATCCTAATTATAATACTGTAAGAGAGACAGATACTTAAGTTTCAACACACATGTAATCTATATATATAAAATAACATTTTCTCTCTTCTCCTTCCGCCACGTCACCCGCCAGCTCACCATGCCCAAACAAACCTTCTAAAGCTCATTTATTTGTCAACATACTTCTATTTCCTCATCTTTTTAATTGGGCTGACATTAAATTCACAATTGATTTCCCACCTCAACAAACCCTTTAAAGCTCGTTTATTTGTCAATATGCTTTTATTTCTTCATCTCTAATTGGGCCGACATTGAATTCACAATTGATTTTCCACATCAACAAATCTTCTAAAGCCCATTGATTTGTCAACATGCTTTTAATTTCCTCATTCTCTTAATTGGCCCGAAAGTCAATTCCCAATTGAATACCCACCTCAAAGAGCCCGTTATGCTTTTATAATATGAATCATGCTTTTCTCTCTTCTCATGCTGCCACATCAGCAACCATTTCATTAATTTATTTATTAACTTAAAATTATTTATTTTATTTATTATATTTTCTGTTATTCAATTTAATTCTTACAATAATTAACATACATTAATATTAGAATTTGAAAAGAAATATATTTCATTTTTGAAAAGAAATATATTTCATTAATTTATTTATTAATTTAAATTTTTTATTTTATTTATTATATTTTATGTTATTCAATTTAATTCTTATAATAATTAACATGCATTAATATTAGAATTTGAAAAGACATATATTTATAAAACATAATTTATTAACTAATTTGAAAAGACATATATAAAGTTAACTTTTCTCTCTTCTCATGCTGCCACCTCAGCAACCATTTCATTAATTTATTTATTAACTTAAAATTGTTTATTTTATTTATTATGTTTTCTATTATTCAATTTCATTCTTATAATAATTAACATGCATTAATATTAGAATTTGAAAAGACATATATTTATAAAACATAACTACTTTCAAGATTTATTATAATATTAAGTTGTAAAGTTTATGACTTTCAGTCCATAAAAAAAATTATGAACATTTATATAGTATTATTAATTAAAATTATTTTTTATATATTATAAATAATGTATTAAACTTACTATAAATAATATTAGAAAATGTTGTGATATATCATTTAAAACAATCAATAAGATTAGTTCAAAATAAAAGCATATATATTTAATACACATTGTTTAAATTCATATTTAATTTTTGAAATCATTATAATTACGATAAACGAAAACATGCATTTTGATGGATATAAATTGTTGTTTCCGAAGATGAGGATACATTCAATAATGAAATACTCATAAGAGCTTCAACATACTCGAATGAATACTCTAAACTTTTCAAGTACATGCGAAAAGTTATGTTGTGAGAGCTAAACATACATTGAGGATATCTATAGAAAGGGGACACATACATTGAAGATAATTTCACTAAAAAATTATACAACGCTCAAGTCAGAACACATACATTAAGGATAACTAGAGAAAGAGGACACATGAGAAAAAAAAAATGCTAACTTAAAACTGGATCAAAATGTTTTATGTAGTTCATTCAATTGCGTTGATGAGAGATAGAGATGAAGATTATGAATGCATCATGTAAACACATGATATTTTTATGCAAGTACATTAATGTTTTCGGTGATCTACATAATGATTCATGATTCAATTTATCATGTTATTAACAAAAAAAGAAGACAAAAAGAGAGAAAGAGGACACATATATTGAGTAAAATTTCACTAGAAAATTTTATAACTCTCAAGTCAGAAAACTTATTTTGAGGATAGCTAGAGAAAGGGGAAGCAAGAGAAAGAAAACAAATGTTAAGTTAAAACCGGACCAAAATATTACTTTATATTATGCAAAATTCATATGTTCTCTATAAATATACATTTGGATATTATATTTCTAAATGGTTAGGTTGGGTAAAGGTGTGCTTAGTTGTGAGCATCCAGTGACTAGCAGTATGGTATTTTTCACGAAAGTGATTTAACGCTAAACGTTTTTTTAAAGCCGAGTAGCATGTATGGCGCGACTCATCTATTCAGTAAAGAAATGTGTATCGTAAATAAATTGTTGAATTAACACATTTGTTTAATTATAATATTCAATAAAAATATAGATCCAAAATAAACAACTCAGATGAAGATTAAATATGCGATCATCTCAAAAACAATCTCCGAATATACATATTAAAAACTCGGATATCTAATAAGGTTTATGAGTCTAAAAATATTTAAAATTTTAATTTTTTATACATATAATTTTGTATGATATATTATATGTTTGGATGAAATAGAAATCGTTAAACTTTAAATATATCAAAATTTTATATTAGTGAAATTATTTTTAACTCTATCATTAAAAATTCCGCGCGATGCGCGGATCATCGACTAGTTCTTAATACAAAATCTGAAATCTCCGTATACTGCAATAAATTATATACGCAAATTATAGATTGATTAATTAATTATTGGTCACTTTGACCGTTGTTCTTTACTTGAACTAATTTTGTTTGGTATTTTTGCCGGGACCGAACAGATATTTGTTAATTACTATTTTTAGATAAAGACATGCTTGTATAAAGATTACGTCTGCATAAAAGGGGTATCCCATATATCATGGAAGACAGTTTTCTGTTTTATTAAACACAAGTAATTAAACGGTATTATATCATAACAATATCAATTAAGCTTCAGTGGTTAATAATTGATATTCTTTCCATGAACTGCGAGAAAATGTTTCTATATATATTTCATTCAATTGTTAAAGATTTTATTGATATGTCAGTTGAATAGCGAAAAAACTGAACCATAAAACATAAAAATCATTAAAATGGAAAAGCTCGTAAACTGAATAAACGAAAATCAAATTGGATAATAAAAAGCTACCAATTTAATATATGAATAAAGTTTTGTCTAATTTAGTTATAAAATTAACTAGTACGAACCACTAGCGTATACCAACTTAGTTAATGCTCATATTTTGAGGGTTTGCACTGCCAACGTTTTATAAAACAAAACTTTACTGTCATTTATTTACTGCAATGGGTATATATTTAGGTTAAGTTTGATTAATCGAATTTTAGGTTCTGAACTCGCCTTTAAAAGGTATTGTCTGTGTGACCTTACTTTTCAAACTGAATCAGTTCAGTAATTACCCTTGTTTGGGTTTCGTTTACCTCAATATGAGGCTCTGTTTATCTCAATATGAAGCTTGGTTACATCTCAGCTGTTTCTCCTTCGTGGAGTTTTTAAAAGTGATGGTATTTTACAACGATCTTTTATATCAACTGTTTTGCCTATGTTTGGAAACCTATTATTATGGTTATTCCTCTATGGAGATTGTCGATCTTTCTTCTTCCCCATCAGATGAAAAAAGTTATTTCGCAGAATATGAGATGTGTAGGAGCTTTGACCATTCGTAGGAAGAATTCAGTGTCCTCCTCCAGTGTCATTTTGTTGAAAGCTTATGGGACATCACCTTGTTTCGGTCCAAACCCAATGAAAACTTTGAATCATCGCTGCAGCTTATGCTGCAAGAAGCCTCTGCTCTTCGTTTGGCGCTGAAGGATGTATTCTCTGCAGATTACACCTTGCTGCAAGTTTCTTCAGACTCAAATGTCCTAATTATTTCCCTCTTGTTGGGTTCGGTTCTGAACGAGATAGCAGGCATTGTACATGTTGTGTGATGCCTTGTTATTCTCTTCCTTGCCACATATGTTTATCTTATTCCTGCATTTTGTGTTGCAGCGGCTCTAGCTATGCTCTTTAATTTCTATTGCTTCATCTCACTTTTTAACACTATTGGTGATGAGTTTAGAGAACTTCTCCATATCTCTAGTGGCTTAAGTGTTATGTTTGCTTCTATTTTTATGTTTGTTCTCCGATTTGCTTTTGATGCATCGGATCTTTTAACAGGTTTGGCTGTATTATCATATTTTGTAAACATTTTCTCCATGTATGAAAAGTAAGTAATTTATAAAATGAATATGTTGATAAAAAAAAAGGTTCTAAAAAATTGATTTGCCACTAATTTTCAAGTCATTGCTTAAAGAAAATGTAAGGCAAAAGCTAAAAGGTAGAATTTGGTTAAAATGACAACATTTCGATTCTTGTCAACTAAATTAAGATTCTTGAACGTTTCATATATTTTCCTTACCACAGTATTAAAATAAATATATATGATGTAATTGATATCTTACTTGTAAACTGACTAATTAATCGACTAGTCAATTAATCAGTTCATCATTAATAAATTATAAATCTATTGATATATATATGGCCAAAAATAAATAAAATCAGTTTTCTAATGACTAATTAACGATTATTCGACCTACTGATTGGTAATCACCTAATTTTTAAAACAATGATTAAAATATGTAAATAAAGATTTCGTGAGTTTAAATGGTGAGTGCGTATTAATATGACGAAAGAATAGACGTATGTTCGACAGATAATTGATAGTAAAATACAATGGCAGGGTAACTTTTTTTTTGTTTTTTTTAAGAATAGTTGAATCTTGTGTACGTAATAACTTTAAAAGTTCATGGAATATTAATTGATAAAAGTATGACAGAATAAATATAAACTATATGATGGGTTAATTAGCTAGCAGACTCAATAAAAAACTGATTTGTAAAGTAATTATTTTTAATTTAATCAAACAAAATTCTCATATTATTTTGAAAACACATGAATATTTTTTCAAAGTATATGAATACCTTCTGAAAAACATTTGAATTATTGGTGCGAATTCTATGTAAATATATTATTGAAAAATAAAATCAGCTATATAAGTAATTTTAGTTGGCATAAAAATATGGTTTTGAAGGGATAAGATGCGGGTCCTAATCTCCTTTGTAATGGTGTTGGTGAGATGGTTCTAGGTGACGCGCATTTTATTTCTCCCTTTCTCTAGACCATATACCGTAATTTTGGAAAGCTAACCGAACCAAGTGAAATTCCATTCTATTCAGTCAATTTCGGGTTTGAGAACATATAAGGTATATAATCTCCCAATCTGGTTTGAGTCTAGCACCAAAAAGCCTTGAGCAAAACACACACTCACGTCAATTTAGTTTTCAAATCACTCGTAATATCAATAATGCAACCAATTTTCAACTAATTATCAAACTAGAAGAAAGTAGAAGACCATTTCTAACTTAGGAAACGATAAGTTTGGTCTAAAAATAATGAAGGATTGTCAAAATCAGGTTAAAATATCTTACAAGAATAAAGGTTTTTATTAGGCACGATCCAAAAGATGAGGATCGATTATAAGCGAACGACGTTTATATTAAATTTTAAAGTGATTGTGACAAATTAGATCTCAAAGGGGACAAGATGATCTCATCCGTCAATGACCTTAAAGATTTAGTGCCGATGGAGTTAGGTAACCGTTATTGACATAAAGAAGGAATATTGTTATATCAAATATATAACTTATTTGGAGTATATATGACTATTATAAGTTTATCATATTAGGTGAATTTTTGTGCATAAATAAACCATGGACAAAACTTGGATACATATATGGTGGTACTTAAAATTCAAAATCTTGTTTTTGAAGATGATTATTGTAATTAACCAGGTCATGCAAATATAATCGGATCTAACATATAACCTTTAGTATTTGAGTGTGATGGCCGAGGCCCGAGGATTTCATAAGCCATTTGGTCTGTTTTATAGCCATAGAGTTCGATCCAATTGAGTGAAGCACATTTATAGCTGGAAATGTTTTTCACTTTGAACCAGAATCTCTTTTTTGACTGCGACATCAGTACTCAATTATTCAAATTTAATTCGGTATAAGTCACTATACTTGTCACTATGTTAGAATATTTTCTTAGAAATATTGGGTTTTAGACGCCGTCAGAAAAAAACATATATATATATATATTGGGTTCGTTTAGACTTGATGATTCCGTATATAATTTGGTTTTCCATTCAAATTTTTAGTATTGAATCTTTTTAGTTTATGAACTATAAAATCAAATAACATTTTCTTTAGCAAACTATATCGTAATTGTATATGTGTTTGAAATAGTTTAGCCGGTTACTTATAGCTCGTCTAATGCTATAGAGAATTGGCTTTACCCTTTCTTTCGTAGGTCCGACTCCTCTGGCTTGGTTTAACTGTTTGGATATCTGATTAACATAATTAATTACTATGTTGGGGAAAAAAGGTGAATTCATTGATTGGTGGACAAGGCTTCAGACTTGGTAGTTACCTTACTTGTATAAAATATGGTAACAAAAATGTTAATCAGCTTTTAAGTATGCATCTCGGAGCACGTGGCACATCCTATATTGGTTACCACAATACCTACATAATTTGAATATTTGGTATGTGTCATGATAAGTTTCACAAATCTTATCAACTCATATATATATGTTATTAAAATATTAGGACTGTATTCTATAATTTTTGTTGATCTTCCGATTTAGACAGTTATGACTTATGAGGATCATATATATAATATTCCACTTCAAAATTTATCTACAAGATGGTTCTAATTAATTATATATATATAACACGTTATCTTTTATACACGAGGAGGATGAATTCTTTTGATCAACAAATTATAAGCATCAAATTAAGTTTTTTTCTGAAGGTTCAAAAATCTATTAGATATGAATCGACCACGATTTATGCCAATCCTCTTGTATAATGTAAGAAAAATACTTGCATTCCCTATACCCCTATATATTATAAACCTTAAAAACTCTCCATTATCTAAAAATGGTGTCCATCTATATATAGTAAATGATATAAATATAACTTCTACATCATAATTAAAGGGGAAGGTTTCCCTTTACAGACGTCCCTAGGAATAGTGATTAGAATAATCAAAAGGGCCGATTTACTTTCTAAAGGTAGAAGGCGGACAAACTCTCATCTTTAAGATTATTATACTACAATATATATATATATATATGCTTTTCAAAGACATTGAAAGGAAAACATTGATTACGTTTTGAATCCCACCTGCTGCTTTGAGACCTAATTGTATTAATTAATTAGTATCCGATACTGTAATACACATTTCGCGCCAACAGTTTTCATAACAAATAGAATCATCTGCAAATTTCTTTTTTTGTTATTATTATTTGTATTTTCTTGAAACGTTCTTTTGTTATTAGTTTTAACTGAACCAATGTAAGATCTCTTTTAAAGCAAAGCATGTTCTACGAATGAAAGTCCGCCAACTAAAGTTATAAGTAGATTAGTATATGTGAGTTTAAGAGAAATCGTGAGAAGAGAAGAATTAGGTTCGTCTTGAAGGCCGTAAGAATCACAAAACCCAAGGATCCTAACTTGGAAATAATGGCGAAATGGGTTTACGGCACTTGTGTGGATTGTGTAATCTGGTTGGCAAACCTGAATAATGAGTCATCAAAGATTCAAAGCTACTGTCCCCTTTAGGAAAATAATATAGTAACTCTTTGCTCCAATTATACCAAAGTAGCCACGACGACTAGACCACCTCTCCATTTTCTTATTTTAAATCAATACTCCCAAAACTCATATAGTTACCATATTACACACATATTTAGCTAAGAGCATTTAAAGTCATAATTATAGGCATAGCGGATTAATGTTAGTTAAATACTAACTAATGATAATAAATAATGCGAAAATAAAAAACGGTGTTACAAAAGACAATATAAAAATCAAATAAATAAAACAAACGAAATCCAAATATAAAGGTTAACTATTAAGTACGTGGAACGAATCGCATTCGGAGAAGAACTCTACACACACGTACGTTCATGTCTTTCTACAAAGCTTTTTTGATTTATACTAACAAGATTCATTAAAGGATCGAAATTTCTTGTACAAAAAAAAGTTCCAGTCCTCGATATCTTGAAAAGGGACTATAGTACATCCATGTTCTAGATTAAAATATAGAAAAAAAAAAAAAATTTCGTAATTTCTCTCTTAGGACATACTAATATATTGCATCAAATAACGGAATAGCAAAACAAAATCCTACAACTATGATAGAAACAACATCATCTGGCAAAATAGACCAAGTTATTGGTCATCATAACGTTCAGATAACGTTCGAGCATAGAATAGAAGCACAGATAACGTTGAAACCCTATGCATAGATTTTAACTCCTCAATCATCTTCGGTTTCTCTTTAGCACTCAACTACTCAAAGTTGAATTCAGCGACACTATATCTGACCGTCTTTAAACACTTGGAGTTTTCTAGAATGTATCTTATGAGTTCTTTTTCATATTCCTTGGGCCAAAAGGTATTACAATCACCTGAAATCAAGGTTACTATCAAAATTAGGTTCAAGTAGTCACTAAACTAAGCTTGTGATTAAAAATGAGGTTCAAGGAAAGAAACCATGCACTGGTAAAGAAATGAATGTCTAGAGAAGAGTAAAGTAACTTCCTCTCCTAGACATTTTCTTAGTTTTTTCTCCGGTTAGTTTTTAGAAATCTACAACTGGACAACCACCGTAGAAAAAGTAAATTTATTGGAAAAACCCAAATTTCCAGTAGAAGGTAAGACCATCCGCATTGGGGATCTCTCATATAGTATCAACAATAATATAATAAGAAAATAGGTATAAATATTAATATTTAATGATAGTCTCTAAAAAAAAGTGAAAGACTCCCTCAATAGACTCTCATTTTTTTTGAGAGATTCTATCATTAAATATTAATATTTATACTCAACTATATGAAAGACCAGAGATCTATTATCCACCCTGAGAAGTGTGGCTGATCTAACTTCATCTCTGACTGCCCTCTATCTCGCGTGTACAGTATTTGGTTTGATATATTCATTCAGTCAAAATATTCGATTATAATCCATGTCTATATGCGCTGCATCTTCTTGCAGTCTATGATGAAATCGAAGGGAACTATGATTAGAACAGAGTAAATTAAAAAGCAGAGACATAAATTAATATTTATTATTAATTTTTTTTAAAAGGGAATTTTGTGAAAACAGATTTGGAAATTTGTCGAGCAAATTAAAAGGACATTCGTCTCATCACAAAAGAAAAAGGAAAATATGAGAAAAGTTTTTTTTTTAAATAGTGAACAAGGAGTTAAAGACTAGGGTTTAGCAAGCTTATAAATATCTTATCTTATTATATAAAGTAGGATGCATCAAAGTTAGTTTTTAACATGATCGTGACATGTGTCAAGTTAATCGATCGGATTTTGACACGTGTATAAGTATATATCTAACAAAAATAAAAATAAAACAAAAATACCTATTTGTCATAAGTATATATCTAAAAAAACAAAACAAAAGGATCTATTTCAATTTAAGAAAAGGAAAATAAAAAAATAAAAGATTGCTAATTAACTTGATCGCGACATGTGGCGCTTCATTCGATTCTGATTCTGACACGTGTCCGGATAAAATATTAGAATTTATAAACAAAAGGATCTATTTCAATTTAAGAAAAGGAAAATAAGAAAATAAAAGATTGCTAATTAACTTGATCGCGACATGTGGCGCTTCATTCGATTCTGATTCTGACACGTGTCCGGATAAAATATTAGAATTTATATATTATTATGAAAAAGATTTATTATAATTTAAGAAAAGGAAAAAAAAGTAAATAAGATTAACTATGATATAATTCAATTAAGAAAATGAAATCATATATGCTAAGAAAAATAAGAAAAAAATCAATTAAGAGAAAGAAAAATAAGTTTCTTTTATGTTTTTATTTAACTTAAGAAAATTGTATGATCAATTACTAAAACTAAAAGGAAATTCTAGATGCTAATGATATGTCATTAGACAATGATGAGATCAATGAGAAGGAGGATATCAAGAATCATGTAGAGAGCCTTTTGATGAGAGTCTTAAGATTTAAGAAGCTTAACTTCTCTAGAGAGCAGATAGATCATATAATGGAGATGGATGTAAAGAGAAATAGAGACTTTATTTGCTTGAAAAGAGTTAATGGTTAGATCGTTAAAATACACGAATGACTCAAATTAAATACCCAAGGTTTTAACGCAACGGAACAGAAAAAAATAGTTGATAAAGTGTGTGAATTATATGAGAAATAGGGTTAATGTTGCTTAGGATCCGCAACATATTCTGTGTTTTAAATATTTTAATTGAAAAAATTGAGAATTAAAATAAATAAATAACTTTTTGTTTCGATTTGTGTTTTTCTTATATATTTTTTAGTAGTAATCAGATTATGCTTTCTATTTTCTTAAAAAAATATTTTAACAGGTTTTAGATTTTATTATTTTCTTAAATTTTGTTATTCATTTAAGTTTTTTTTTCGATTACTAATACAAAAATAAAAATATTCGATTATTCGTTGTAAAATTTCTTTACAGATTATTCGATTTTGTTTTTAACTTACTTTTACGGGTTTAAAATATTTTATTAAAAACCCGCATATATGCGGGTCCTATTCTAGTTATATATACATAGATAGATGTGAAAGTAAATACAATACCAAAGGAAAACTAAGAGAAAGAGCGAGAGAGATCATAAGATGGCATCGTTGAGAAAAAGAAAGAGATCAAAGAGAGCTTTGTACTGGATAGAAAGAAGAAAAGTCAAAGGCAAAGTTGCTGCAACAAAAAATCTAAAGATGTCTTGTTGTGCAAGAAATCTTCACCTGTAGCATTCTACATTGTGAATCCTGTGACTATGCAATGGACTCGTCTTCCTAAACCCCTCGGCAGCGAGACCTCGAGGCCCCCTATTGGATTAATAGGGAATGGGACGAAAGGCCTATACCATGTTGTCAAGTTGATAAGCTCTAGAGATTCCTCGCTTAGACTAATCTTGTTTGATTCTATGATCGGTAAATGGAAGTGCGCTAAGGTTCACCATCAGCCTTGGTCACAATCCGGATGGCGTCCAACTCAAAAACAAGCCTTAGTCTTTAAAGGAGCTTTACATTGGTTAGCAGAGGACGGGCCTGTAGTGGCTTACAACCCTAATGATCGAAACGCATGCCTAGTCATCCATCGTTCCCACGAGATGTGTCGTGCGTCGCCAGACGCGATAGTTTCAGAGACCTTAACCGTCTCCATGGGCCATCTACGCATCCTTCAGCTCGTTGCAACTGTTGATCATCACCATCTCTCGATTTGGACACTCGTGGACTACAAACAATCCATATGGAAACGAGAGCATGATCCTGTCTCTTTCACCGACCTTCCATGGCTGCAAGACTGGACATATTCTCCTGCCCAGCACAATATTCCGCATCCAGAAACCAGAGACCGCATTCTTTCTCCACAACCTTTATGCTGTCACCCATACAATCCTCTGCTCGTTTACTTTTGTTTGCCTGAAAGCAACAAAGAAAATGCAGTTAATTACCAGACTCACCAAAAGTAGCACAGACGGGGATTACTGGAACCAATATGGCAAGGTGATACCAATGACAATGCACTTAGATCCCTCTCTAGTTCCTGACCATGGCCAAGTACTGCAGCGGCGTCGTAAGCACAGATTCTTTAGATAGATTAAATGCCATGTTTCGTCAGACTTCTTGTTTTCAGAGATACCAGATTACTACGCACTTGTGTTTCTATTTCTAATTGGCTTATATATATACAAAATAATTTCTTACAAGACCGCATTATCAAAATCTCCTTTATATATAGTCACCAGATTTATCTCCCTTCTAAATATCCAAGGGTGTATAAAAGACTCAAGGCATGAAGCATACTATACCGATAAGGTTCGACCATAAATGATGCCTAGACCAAAAGTTATTTTAACTCAAATGAACAAAGTGCACACGAGTGAAAAGGGTAGTTCTATAAATCATCACCACAGTCAATCCAGAGAGAGATGATCGGGTTCCTCCATATGTTAGTTGATGTCATCATAGCAGCATTCACAAGGTAGCGAGGTGATTTGATGTCAGGTAAGCCGGCTGATACTCAGGAAAAAAAAGTGTACCTGAAGGAAACAAGCTAACGAGAATCAATAATAGCATATTTGAACCTATAGTAGATGGATACTGAAGCTGTAACGATAAGAGGTGTCAAAAGTAAAGCGGGAAAGGAAAAGTACTAGATCATGCTTCGGGTAAATATATTAGCAAACTGATTGTCAGCACAAGACGATTCTAAGAGCATGTGTTTGTCACACTAGCAAACTGATTGTCAGCACAAGACGATTCTAAGAACTCAGCAAAAAATGAGTAGCGTACCATGTGCATCGTTGTGGTAAGCAGGATGCATAAGAGTAACCCGATGACTAGCAGCCAAAGCATCGCTTGCAGGGACTAGTTTCTATGCTGAGGAGATCACCACCATTATGAATTACCATGCCAAGCTGGAGAACGGAAAGGAAAACACAGCCTACGATTTAAGAAGTATGAAAAGCTAAAGAGATACTTCAATCTAACATTATGAAAAAGGGAACGCTCTCTACAGAATCAGCTTCTGTGAAAACTAAAAAGTTACTATTCCAAAGAGTTAGTAACATGAGAGAACTTAGACAATGCAATCTTCATAAGACTTAGACATCCAACAAACAAACATGGTATCGAAGAATATTGAGCAACAAAGACAGAAATCAGACTCTTTCTCTCTTAAGCCACAAAAAAAAAACTGTAGAAGCAAACAGTGTGTATTGTTAGGACAATACCCACCGAAAAAAGGCCATAGGACAATAAATAATAACGATTCTGAGCAAGCAAAAATCCGAAACCTCACTTGATTATTACATCTGGAATGAATTAATAGAAGAGTCCGAATCATTATCTAAAAAAGAAAGCCCATAATCTACAAGAGGAAAGTTCCACAATGAACCAGGTACAGAACATTTAATGGTAACCGACCAATGCGAAATTCTAAAGAGAAAAACCATTAGCACAGATGATAAAACAGGGAAAGACAAAAGTCATGTTTAGAGCGCACACACACACACTCTGCAGCAGATTAGGAAGGTTTTAGTTATTTTTTCCTCAAAATAGCATATGTCGTCACCGCCTCTTGAGCACTAAAAAGAAAGCTGACCAATCTGTGGCTTGAGCAAGACAAAGCCACATAAGCAGTTGATCAGCCTGAGACGCCCAAAACAGCCCCAAGGGACTAGTAAACTCAGAAACTTTATTCACCATGGACAAAGACCAAAGAAGTAAATTGAGCTTATGACAAGGAACCAAAGAATCAACTACTGTACCCGAAATCTTGCTCCCTCCTCCAGATTAGGATAGCATCAATTGGTCCAAGTTAAAGCAAAACAGATGATGCAAGAAAATCATCAAACAGAGCAACTAATTTGAAATGGAATCTGCAACAGAAACTAGTAGAGGGAAAGATTGATACAAAAATTCTAGTTTGCTTTGGGATTCTAAGGGCATCTCAGCCGAAGAACAGCCACAGCCCAGATTTTATAACCAGACTTTTTTTTGGAGAGTTAAAAACAATTTTGAACGGTTGCGATTTTCCGCGTCTCTGCTCAGATCTTCTTCTATTCTTCCACTTGGAGAAGAAGAAGACGATACTACGCGACCTGACTCGGTAGTCAGCGAGTCCACTCCAATTTTTTCGACCCGGTTTTAGAAATTAAAATATGAAAAATAAATAAATAAATGAGAGCAAACCGAAAATCACATAAATAGACGTAATAGTTCTTCTCTTCTCTCTCTCTCTCTCTCGAAGCAAATAATGGTTCGTGCACGAAGCGTTGCTCCTCGTTTCTCCAGGTCACGCAAGTAAGCTGGAGAAATCAGGGATTGAGATTGCTAACATCTACGATCTTAAGGATTTGCTCTTTGAGGAAAACGAAAATCCTTCGTACAACGAGGTTCTCAGATCTGGAAATATCAACAACTACTCTCGGTTTGATCTGAATCCAAACATCACGTACAGCAATTGGAGCAAACCTGAGCTAGATGAAGATCGGTGTGGATACTGTGTGAGTTCCACTTTTAATACTGTCAAGAACACTATATATATTACCTACTTACCATATGTGTTGTGTTGTGTGTTGCCTTCTGTGTGTGTTTCTGTGATATATAACGAATAAGAATATTTTAGGAAACTGCTTGTGTGTTGCTGCTTTTGAATTTCATTTCATTCAATGTGCTTGGAACTGGACATATATATATATATAGGATATAGCTACTGAGTTTTGTTCAGATCTGCCAATTTTTCCATATTTACAAGCGGTATAGGTAGAGAAGATGATAGATAGTTCAATAGGTTATGAGCGTTCTCAAGTTAATAACAACACTCAGCCACACAGGTGATCAATTAGTTACAGTAGTATATAAAGTGCTGATCAGAATGATAAAGAGTCCTTTTCTCATCGGTTCTTCCACTGCCTTTTGTGCAAATGATTGGGATCAGTTGGAGCTTGATTTGACACTTTGTGTTATTGGCTTTATACAAAGGGTGTATTTGAGAGTGCAGGTATCCTATCCACACAAAAATCGTCTTCTGTAGCTTTACAGTCATAACAGCGAGCACTAGAGATGGATCAGCATTTGGCTACCTGAGGCTGGGGAGATCGATGGCAATGTTTCTTTTGAAATGGTTCCAATTGAATGAAGAGACCAGACACCACAGTTAGAAGCATTGTTGGCATCTTGGATCCAGATAAGTTCTTACCCACAAATGGAATTTTTTTGAAAACCTAAGCCTCCCTGTTTTGAAACCGTCTCCCAAAGCAACTCTGTTTCCGCCAAGACTAGTCGGGGATCCATTCCTCTCCACCGGAAGTTATTTGAGTAAAGAGTTGGTGAGCCTGATTACACTTTGAGGTAGGAGAAACTCGAAATCGCCGAAGATAAAAGCTGTCAGCCTCCCTCCAAAGCTAAGGAATTTCAGTGTCCAAAAATACATATATGTCTTTGCAAGAATCCGGGAGAGGAGGGTGTCGCTGTCGGCATGAGATAGTTTTCGAGAGCAAAGCAGCAGACCAAGGTAAAGAACCGGTAGCGTAGCTGGAGATAAGCAGAATCTCATTACAAGATCATCAATCTTAGGTTGAGAGAGAACCGCAGTGAATAGAGATGTCTTATCCAAGTTAACTGAGAGGCCATAGATTAGCTTGAACTGAGCCAGAACATCGAGGACAAAAGAAAGGGCATGCACTCTCATGATCAAGAACAAAAACAGCGTATTGTCTAATTTCTGAGACAACAACAACAACAACAAAAGAAAAAAAAAATTAAAAAATTCCGTGTATCAATCGATGAAATATAAAATAGAATCGCAAACAAACAAATTCGGCAATATAGAAGGCTCTTTCTCTTGTTGTGGGGAATTTTTTGTTAACAGAGTGATTCTCATGTCGTTGTCTTGTTTCGCTTCCACTCGGTTTCTTGGCTTGTAACCTGGTTTGACTTAAGTTCTATTATTATTATTCAGATGACAAAAAAAAAAAAAAGAAGGCTCTTAAAGCTTAATTGTTTAATTTTCTTTTTTTTTGTTATACTGTTGCCCTAAATAAATGCACATGCCACGAGCCATTTTGGATTTTATTATAATAAAAAATTTAATTAGGTGTTTTTTTTTTGTATAGATAAATGCTTCTTTTGGCTGTCGTTTCTATTTACTTGTTAAAGGCTGGTATAATTAGTAGCTTTTTATTGGAGGACTACCTTATAATAGAATTATTATTATTCTTATTTTTTCTTAGTTTTTAATTAAAATTTTCATATATTTTTAAATATTTAGTTTTCTATTCTTAGTTGAATCATAATTAAATTTTATTATTTAGTTATTTATATATCTATTTAAAATAATTTTGACGAATTGGTTCTCATACACTATTTGGTAAAAACGGAGAAATTACAAATACTAGAAAAATTTCGGATATCCGTTTCGCATCGAGACCTAATATTTACTTTTTTGTTGATGATCTGTGCAATCTATTTCATACATTATTTTACAAATCTTTATTTATTTTTCAATTTTTATACTATTTTCATTTCACTAAATCTCAATATTATAATAATTTTTAATTTTTCAATTTATCATTTTGATGATTTATTTTACATATCTTGCATTAAATCCACATCTTTTCTGTTTTAAAATTTTGTAAATTTTTGTATTCATTCTTCTTTTTCTTTATTTTTTCTTCTTATCTATATTTTTCATATAATTTGTTATCTTCTTATTTTTATTGAATATTTTGTTGTGTCTTAAGATTTTATAGGTTGGAGTTAATTTCTTAATTTATTCAGTATCATAATGTTTTTTCAGTTATACCAAAGTTTAATTATCCTAATATATTAGAAAATAAGGATTAAATCACTTAAAAAAATAAAATATAATGATATATTTTAAATTCTGTATTATATAAAATTTATATATTTATTATTTATTTAAATTAAATTTGAATTTAATCTATTATAATTTTTAAATAGTTGAATTCAAATTTAGTGGTTTTTATGTATAGTTAATTGTACATATGTTAATATTTATTTATTTTATTTGATGTTAAAAAAAAAAAAATTGTTTTTTTTTAATTTATCATTTTGATGATTTCTTTAATTATACGTTTGGGGCATCTTGAGAAGTTAGTAATTGGTATATACATATAAATTAAAAACAAAAGTGTTTCGAGTTTAATATGTAAAACATAGAGACAATATCAAAAGTTTTTAGAGAGAGTTGTCAAAGATTACCAATGGCATAATGGAAAAAACGACTGTATTTTATTGAAAAGAATATGAGTTCGAATCCTCATGAATAAATATAATAGGAAAATATAATTTTTTGGTTCAAATTTAATATAAATAAAATAAAATTTTGAAAATTAAATAAAATGCCATGTGTCACCTTTGTAGATGATGACGTGGCATCAACAGGGGAGCGCCCTTCCTCTTTCATATAATAGATTACTTCTAGTCTTCTGCTAGCAAATGTTGAAAAAAAAAAAATTATTTATAGAGTTCTACTGCACCATACTCCCAGAGCCGACCTGAGTTTTGAGAGGCCGCAAGCCAGGGAAAAAAAAGGACCGTTTTATTTACTAAGACCTTTGTTCGGAAACGCGCTAGGCGTTAATCGGGCGCTCGGTCCGGGTCTAGCGATTTTTTCAAAAATCGGAATTAAATCGGAGAGTAATCGGGGAGTAATTTTTTGTACAATTTAATATTTTATCAAACAATTTTATACTTAATACATCAAAATTAAAAATTCATATATAAAGATTTCTTTAAGAATCATTTTTTTATACACAATGCATCAAGGCCTGTATAAATCAAAGTGAAAGTTCATTTAAAATTGTTATATCTAGGTTTCTATATCAAACATCAACTAGGTTTCTATATCAAAGATCAACTGTTCGTTTCTTCCAAATATAAAGAAAGATAAAAAAAATGAGAATGCACAAGTAAAGCAATAAAAGAAAGACAATCTGAATGCATTACTAATAGAATTAGGAGGAAGCAAATCATTGTTTTGTTGACCAAAGGTTTAGGAAGCAAATCATTGTTGAATCCACATAATATTGCAATAGAAAGAATCTACATGAACACAGATGCAACAAGGAACTTCTGCATAACCTCTAGTGAACTTGGTTTTAATGTCACCAAGACGTACCAGGATCACGTTGATCTTGGGAACTCGTTAATTTTGGTGTCTCTGTTAATTTCATGCACAACAAACAACAAAACCTGCATAAAAAAAATACAAACTGCTTATTAATATGAACCTTCAAGCTTGATCATTTCATTAAGTAGAGCTGAATATAAGTAGAACCGAAAACCAACAACTCCGAACAAAACAACATGCAGCCAACGATACAAGGAAAATGAGGAAAATGCTAGATTAGAAGCTAAAGGTTCGAAGACAAACACTTGTCATAATCATCTTGAGGACTGAGAATTGAGATTAACGAAAACAGAAATTACTTGGAGATATATATGTAAAAAGACTGAAATATGAGTTTTGAGATCCATGTTTTATGAAAGCAATGTTTTATTGGATATGTTTATGAAAGATGAGAAAGAGAAGAATTCTTAATCTGCAGAGAGAGATGGGGTGATTCATATGATCTAACTGCTATTAGCCTTCACCGTTGAATACTCTGATTATACAATTCCTGCATATCCTTCACCAATTCCTGTATATTCTATAATATACGAACATCAACACAATTCCAGGAGCTACTCTTATTATATCTATCGAAAAACAGATAATCGAGCAACTTATTAAGGGTGAAGCTCTAATCGAAACATCAAGGGCAATCCAACCAAATTCACCCAAACTCAACAAACTCATGAGCCTTGCAACCATTAAGCCAGACGTCGATTTACCAGAAACACACCGAGAACAACAACAAACGAAAGCCAACTAGAGATACGGAGACCGACAACGATAAAAATTAAGGCATAAAGAAAGGAGAGACGGAGAATCTTTACCCAAATCGAAGAATCGCCAGCACCCGATCCTAATAACCGTCTGAGACTGGAGATCCACCGCCTCTGCAAAACTGCTGATGACGATTGCGATCTCCTATTTCCGCCGATTACTCATTTAAGCGGCGATTTTGGGAGAATCACGGTCTCAGGCGGATGAAAATCGGTTGACCGTAGAAATCACCGATCACCCCTAATTCGCCACGGTCACCCTCCGATGAACGATTTCTCGGCCGCGGGCGAGTTTTAGAACAAGACAAAAGGAGCCCACACCCAACATGAAATACAACTTTAAAGCCCAGCTTAACCCAAAAAGAGACACGTGTTCGATGGAAGGAGAAAATTTCCTTTTTTTTACATACATGTATAATAATATTTTTTATTGAAAAAACATTAGAAATTAAAAAACATGTAGGAAACGGTAGTCGAGCTCATGACTTCTTGGAAAAAGTGACAGAGTGCCACTAGCCTAAGGATAACTACTTGAAATTGAGGGCCGAATTTAATTTATAAACAAGAGGGCCGCAAGCCTCTGCTTGCTTTGCTTGGACTCAGGGTCGGGCCTGCATACTCTCCTTAGATTCAATCATAGACTGCAAGAATATGCGACCCAAACAAACTTAAAACAAGCATCCACAACAAAAGACTTCCTAGACCTACAGAGTCTCTACTGCTCTACACCAACTCGCGCATCCACCACGTGGTTTAGACGTTTAAAGTAGGATGCGTAATTAGCAACTTTAAAGTAAAATGCGTTAAAGTTGCTAATTAACATGATTGTGACACGTGTCAAGTTAATCGATAAGATTATGACACATGTTAAAAAAATCCAACCAATTAGATTTTAAAATAATATTTACAAAAATCTAAAAATTAGTTTTAAAATAAAAAAGTAAAATAAGTTTGTTTTTCGATTACTTATACAAAAAGGAAAATAAAAAAATGAAAAGGTAAATAAAAGATGCATCAAAGTTAATAATTAACATGATCGTGACATATGTCAAGTTAATTGATTAATAATACAAAAAAGAAAATAAAAAAATCATAAAGGTAAATCAGAAAATTAAGAAAAAGGAAAATAAGTTTTTTAAGAAAACTAAGAAAAAGAAAAATACGTTTTTTATGTTTTCATTTAAATTAAGGAAGTTGTATGATCAATTACTAATAATAATAAAAATAGTATTAAAAATAGAATAAGAAAATAAGTTTTTTTTTCGATTACTAATACCAAATGAAAAATAAAAAAATTGAAAAGGTAAATTAGAAAACTAAGAGAAAAAGAAAAATAAGTTTTTTTATGTTTTTCATTTAAATTAATGAAATTGTATGATCCATTACTAATAGTAAAAGGAAAATCAAAAAATCAAAAAGGTAAATAATAAGTATTTTTTATGTTATTCATTTAAGTTTTTTAATGTTTTTCATTTAAAGGATATATTTCAATTAAAAACTGGAAATTTCAGATGCTAATGATATGATCATATGACATTAGACGATGATGAGCTCAATGAGGATGATGATAGCAAGAATCATATAGAGAAGCTTTTGATGCGAGGCTTGAGAAACATAACTTCTATAGAAAGTAAAGAGAACTTATACGGGAGAAACAAAAAAAGTAAATTAAAAACAAAAAGTAAATTAGATTAAATAGGATATATTTCAATTAAAAAAAAAAAAAATTCTAGATGCTAATGATATGACATTATACGATTATGAGATCAATGAGGAGGAGCATATCAAGAATTATGTAGAGAGGCTTTTGATGCGAGTCTTAAGAAGCATGACTTCCCTAGAGAGCAGAAAGATCAAATAAGGAAGATGAATTTGAAGAGAAAAAGAGACTTTATTTGCTTGAATAGAGTTAATGGAAAGATCGTTAACATACTAAAATATTGAAATTAAATACCTAAGGTTTTAACGCAGCGAAACAGAAAAAGATAGTTGATAAAGTGTGTGAACTATATAAGAAGTAGGGTTAATGTTGCTTCGGATTCGCAATAGAATCTGTGTTTTGAATATTTTAATTGAAAATAAATGAGAATTAAAATAAATAAATATATTTTAGGTGTCGATTTTGTGTTTTTCATATATTTTTTTAGTAGTGATCAAATTATGCTTTCCATTTTCTTAAAAAAATATTTTGACGAGTTTTAAGTTTTAAAAAAATATTTTTGACGAGTTTTAATACTCTGATCAGTATCTCTCTCTCAAACTCCGGCTGTAAAAAGATTAGATCTTAATATATGAGACACGCAGGATAAAACATACATATAGCTATATTAGACGTACAAACTATACTAAGTTATAAGTACATCAATAGATCTGTATATCTTATTATATAAAGTAGGATGCATCAATGTTACTTTTTAACATGATAGCGACACGTGGCAAGTTAATCGATAAGATTTTGACACGTGTTTTGGTTAAAAATCTTATTACACGTGTTATAATAGTTATAAAGTAATCGATAAGATTTTGACACGTGTTAAGATAATTATTTGTTATATAAAGTAAATTTTTTTTTTTACATATTATCCGATTTGTTTTCAATTTATTTTTACGAATTTAAAATATTTTATTAAAAACTCGCATATTACCCGATTTGTTTTATATCATTTTTACTAAAAAGAAAAAATAAACGTCAAAGTTAGTCATCAATATGATCGTGACACGTGGCAAGTTAATCAATAAGATTTTGACACATGTCAAGTTTATCGCTTTAGATTTTGATACGTGTCTCGGTAAAATATTATTTTTAAACAAAAAAGGAAATTCCAAAAAGGTCAAATTTATCGATTATTAAGATTATAAAAGTAAAATAAAATTAACTATGATATATTTCAATTTAATAAAAAGAAAGTAAAACAAAATGATATATTTCATTTAAAAAAGGAAAACAAAAACAAAAACAAAATAAGATTAACTAAGATATATTTCAATTAAAAAAGGAAATTCTAGATGCTAATGATATGACATTAGACGATGATAAGTTCAATATGGAGGAGGATAGCAAAAATCATATACAGAAGCTTTTGATGCGAGTTTTGAGAAGCATAACTTCTCTAGAGAGCAAAAATATCATATAAGAAAGAAACAAAAAAGTAAATTAAAAACAAAAACAAATTTTTGATTAACTAGAATATATTTCAATAAAAATAAAGAAAATTCTAGATGCTAATGATATGACATTAAATGATGATGAGCTCAATGAGGAGGAGGATATCAAGAATTATGTAGAGAGACTTTTGATGCGAGTCTTGAGAAACATAACTTCTCTAGAGAGCAGAGAGATCATATAAGGGAGATAAATGTGAAGAGAAAGAGAGACTTTATATGCTTGAAAAAATTAATGGGGAAATTGTTAACATACTCAAATGACTCAAATTGCATACCCAAGTTTTTAACGCAGCGGCAACAGAAAAATATAATTAATAAAATGTGTGAACTATATGAGAAATAGGTTTAATGTTGTTTAGGACCCGCAACAGATCATGTGTTTTGAAAATTTTAACTAAAAATAAATAAATTTAAAATAAATAAATAACTCTTAATTAGGTTTTAATTTTGTGTTTTTCATATATCTTTTTCAGTAGTGATCAGATTTTATTTTCTATTTTCTTAAAAAAATATTTTAACGGCTTTTACATTTTATTATAATATATTTGCGTATACGCGGATCCTAATCTATATTTTAATATGATAAAAATAGGATAATTAATTCATCAAAATTTTATAATTCTTATTATATAAAGTAGGATGCGTCAAAGTTAGTAATTAATATGATCGCGACAAGTTTCAAGTTAATCGATCGGATTTTGACACGTGTCATAAGTATATATCTAAAAAAAGAAAAATATAACAAAATGATATATTTGTCATAAGTATATAGCTAAAAAAGGAAAATAAAAAAGATTTATTTCAGTTTAAGAAAAGGAAAATTAAAAAATAAAAGATTGCTAATTAACTTGATCGCGACATGTAGCGCTTCATTCGATTCAGATTCTCACATGTGTCCTGATAAAATATTAGAATTTATATCTTATTATGAAAATGATTTATTAGAATTTTATAAAAGGAAAAAAGTAAATAAGATTAACTATAATATATTTCAATTAAGAAAATGAAATCATATATGCTAATGATATGACATTGGACGATGATGAGCTCAATGAGGAGAAAGATCATGTGGAGAGACTTTTGACGCAAGTCTGGAGAAACATAATTTAGATAGACAGTAGAGAGATCATATACGGGAGATAACTATGAAGAGAAATAAAGATTTTGTTTGCTTGGAGAGAGTTAATGGGGAGATTGTTAACATACTCGAATGACTCGAATTGTATACCCAAGTTTTTAATGAAGCAGAACAGAGAAAAAGATAGTTGATAAAGTGTGTGAACTACAAAAGAAGTAGGGTTAATGTTGCTTAGGATCCGCATAAGATTCTTTGTTTTGAATATTTTAATTGAAAACATATGAGAATTAAGATAAATAAACACTCTTAGGTTTCAATTTTTTGTTTTTAATATATATATTTTAAGTAGTGATCCAATTTGTTTTCTATTTTTTTAAAAATTCATTTTAACGGATTTAAAATTTTGTTATTACAAATCCGCGTAAACGCGGATCCTAATCTAGTAATAGCATATAGTACTATACACTAAGTATATATAAATTATATAATCATGAAAACCTAATGTCTAAACAAATCTTAATATAAAACAATATAAATAACCTACCGTTAAATTGTTAGTTGTTAAAAATAATTTTCTTATGTTTTATATTTTTTTTATTAATTATCATTGCTAATTTTTTTATTAAAAAAAATCCAAATCCATAGTATCCCAACAAAGTTTTTGGTTTTTGGTTATAAACGGAAAAATCAAAGTTATCAAGATTAAACCAAACCAAAATAGATATTGCATTAAAATAGTAACTATTTTTTACTAATAAAAAACCAAAAAATCAAAAAAATCGAACTGAACCGAACTGATATGCAGATTGCAGCCCTAGCGCCCCTTATATCAAAATCTCGCAACATCTCTAGGGTTAAGTTTTCAATTATGGCAGAAGCGGAACGTCCTCGGAAAATTCAAAAGATAATTTGTGAAGACAGAATCAGTTCGTTGTCTGACGATCATGCTCATACAGATATTATCGTGTGTGTGTTCCGACCAAAGATGCAGTGGTCACCATGATTTTGTCTAAACGATGGCGATTCGTCTGAACGAAGTTGCCAAGACTTAACTACCAAGAAACCAAAAACAGTGAAACAGAAAGTAAGAGCGTTTGGTGGTTTCTTGACCAGTCCATGCGATTATACAATGCACCAACATTAGAAAGTTTGTGTATTCAACTCGGTCCACAATGTCCTGTTGATGTTGATGTTGATGTTGTAAACTGGGTTGCAAAAGCAGTTGATCGTCGCGTGCGTCGGCTAGGTTTTGAGCTCCTCTGGAAAAGCGAGCCGATTAGATTGCCCAAGATCCTTTACACGTGCAAAACCCTTGCGAGTTTGACTCTTTCATCCAAGATTCTTGTGGATGTTCCTACTCCAGTTTATCTCCCATCACTTATACAGCTTAATCTTCTCTCTGTTGTGTACAAAGATGAAGATTATTATGTTAGGCTTTAATCAGGTTGCCCCGTTCTCAAGCATCTGAATGTGGTTCGAGTTGATGGTGTGGATGATAATGTCAAAAAGTTTAGTGTGGAAGTGCCTTCTTTACTGGAATTAACCTATGAGAATAATAAAGATGAAGATGAAGATGACACCGATGTGTCTTTGGTTATAGATACCCCGGCTTTAGTGTCTTTAGACATCATTGATACTACGAGACACTCTTGCTCGATTGAGTATATGCCTCATCTTGCTGAAGCATATATATCGGGTGAGCTCTACCCTAATGGCAACTTTCTGAGATCTCTTTCTTCGATCGAGTATCTGGATCTAATTCCGGGGAATACAATGGTTTCGTGGTATATTAGGAATAACATGTAAATATCGTACCATATATTTTCATATCTCTTAATATGTTAACATTCCATTAGTGTAGTAGAGTTGTATCTAGGGTTTTATCTCTTGTATATATGCGTTGGAGTGATGAAGGGAAGAGACAGAACATTCTCTTTACTCTTTGTCATGGTAGATAAAACCCTAGATACAACTCTACTACACTAATGGAATGTTAACATATTAAGAGATATGAAAATATATGGTACGATATTTACATGTTATTCCTAATATGGTATAACACCGTTAACTTCTCTCGACTTATAGCTTGTTATATAATTCTACATGGCACAGACTTGTGTGAATCACTTGTGGTCTTGCTCTCTAATTGTCCTAAACTAACACTTTTTATGGTTGAATGTAACGCTGAGATTGACCAAGAGAATGACCAAGAGATTGACCAAGAGAATGACCAAGAGATTAACCAAGAGAATGACCAAGAGATTATTGACCAAGAGATCTCTGACCATGTTCCACATTTATGGACCCATTCTGTTCCCAAATGCTTGTCGTCCACACTCGAGATTTTTGTGTGGGAAGGATATGAAGGAAGGGAAAACGAAAAAGAACTCATAAGATACATTCTAGTGGTAGTTTATTTTATTTTAATCTTGAACATGGATAGAAATAGAATAATCCTTCTTCAAGATATCGAGTAACGGAACTTTTTTTGGCACAAGAAATTTTGATCCATTTATGAAGCTTGTTAGTATAAAGTCAAAAAGCTTTGTGGAAAGACATGGCACACATTTATCAAATGTTTGTGTAGAATATTTGATCTAAAGGGATTGGGTTTTTTTAAATGGAAAACATACAAGAAATATCAAAACGGAATGGAATAAAAAAAAAAAAGCAATCGCCAAAAGAAAAAAAAAAGCTTCAGATGATAATTCAAGGCCTAAAAAGCATTCGACCTAAGATGAAATCCAAAAGGGTAAAAGCTTACGAAGGGTTGGATTCAGCCTCTTAGTCATGATTCGTTTTATTACTTTGATCTCATAACTCTAGATAAAATTGACAATACATTGGTTTCAAAAAGAAAAAGACAATACATGAAATTGACTCTACAAAATACATTGTTGAATATATAATGCAATTTCATTATATTGCTATGATGAATAAAATGGCATATACTTTATATATTTATATTTAATTTTACGAAAAATTATTTTTACTTTTAATCTCAAAACATGATATAGAACTTCAAAACATAAACAAGATTTTAGGTTTTGTGTTTTGATATAGGATTTTGGATTTTGCTTTTAAAATTTAAAATTTAAAGTTTATAGTTTTGGAATAGAGTTTATATTTACACTATTTTGTTGGATTTAAAGAATATACAGTACAATGAAATATTCTTATGCTCCACAACTTGCATGGCTCGGTACCATCGGATCAAGAACGAGACTGTTAACCTCAAATTTCAGAAAAGACGTTGGTAACTTTCAAATTAACTGTCTCGTTTGTCTGATATAGTGAGACATTGAGAGAGAAAGACCCATTCTGTTCCCACATGCTTGTCGTCTACACTCATAAGACATATTCTAGACAACTCTCAAGTGTTTAAAAGGCCGACAGATTGTCGCGGAGTTCAACCTTGAGTGCTGCTGAAGAGGAACAGAAGATGATTGAGGAGTTTAAATCCATGCATAGGATTTTAACACAAGATCAAGGTTGGTATGACGACGACCAATAACTTCGTCTCTTTGGCAGAAGATGTTTCTATTATAATAGATTGAGGATTTTGTTTTTTTTGCTATTCCATTGTTTGGTTTGGTGCAAGATATTAGTATGTCGTAAGAGAGAATTTGCGCAATTTTATTTTATTTTCAGTAGCAATTTTATTTTATTTTAATCTTCAATACAAGTAGAATAGTCTACTCTCTCCAAGATATCGAGACTGGACCCTTTTTTTTTGCACAAGAAATTTCGAAATGTGGTGAAAGAACAGATTTTACAGGTTATGTTTAGAAACACCCCCAAACTGAGGAGCACCGACCCTAATCACCTGTGACATCCACAGCTTATCATTTCTAAAGAGACACCCCTCTACTTCCACGTAACTACCAAAAAACACCATTATCAATTGTACAGACCAAGAGAAATATATGTATCTATTTTGTTGTTTCTTGGTGGTCGTATAAGCTGAGCCTTTCTGCATTTGGTTACTCACAGGGAGGACAAAAAGAGCCATAAGAGAAAAAAGACTGCAAAGTTCATGTGATGTTGTGAATGGCAAAATTAAAATCACTTACAGATGCCAAGTCCCCTTCCCACTTTTCGGGTTTTTACCTCGTGAAGAAGATAACACAAAGGAGTAAGTACCCAAAAAAAAAGACTATTAATTTAGGAACGAAACTCAAAAATTCAACACATCTCTCTCTCAATTAATTTTAATAGTGTACAATACAAGGGTAACTAAATGAGAGACAAGGAGAAGAAGGAGAAAGACTGTGAGAGAGAAAGACCCACACACCTTGCAGTTTCATGGACCACTCCTATTTACAACTTCATCACTTTCTTCCCGCACCACCACAAAGATCAGCAGCAAGTTCCCCAATCTCCTCTTTGGTTGAAAGCAAGCCCCCCATGTCAAGGATCACAAGGTAAAAAGTAAAGATGAAAAGATACAAAACAAGACTAGAGCTACTCCCCTCAAGTCATAAATATGATGAGTTTTAAATCTCTCAGTTACGCTTTGGAGGAAATGTCGGCATGAACTCCTTGGATTTCTGTAGAGGTACTTCGTTGAACCAGCCGTGGCTAAGTGCCTCGTCCACTGTAAGGCGCTTCTCAGGGTCAAAATTCAATAATCTGTTCAACAAATCAAATCCCGATTCCGAAAGAATTGGAGCTCCTGTAAAAGATACAGCAGGAAATTTCTTACGTAGTAAATTGTACGGTTGCTTACGAAACTTGGCTTTTGCACCTGGCAGCGACGTGAATCCAGGCCAGATTGCCTCACTTGGCGTTCCAAGAACCGCAAAGATCTGTTGAAGCTGGTCAATGTCGTTCTTACTTTTCCCTTGGAAGAGAGGCTTCAGAGACAACAGTTCAGCCATAATGCACCCAATCGACCACATATCAACAGCGGTTGAGTACTCCTTCGTTCCTAGAAGAAGTTCCGGGGACCTGTACCACTGTGTAACAACCAACTGGGTGTAGGGCTTGATAGGACTCCCGTATTGACGAGCCATTCCAAAATCACATATTTTCAGTTCCCCTCTGTTGTTCATTAGAAGATTAGATGGCTTCAAATCCCGGTGGATAACCCAGTTGCTGTGGAGGTATTTCACGCCCTCCAACAACTGTATCATCAGGCATTTTACCTCGCTTGTGCTGAAAGGCTGTTTCATCCTGTCCATTACGCCCCTCAAGTCATGTTCCAAGTGCTCCATGACCATGAAAACACTACCACCGTTTCCCACCACAACTTCCTTGACGTTCACAATCGACGGGTGGCTGCAAGACAAGAGAATGTTGATTTCCCTCAAAGATGTCAACGGGAATCCATACTCGTCCTCCATGTTCATCTTGATCATTTTGAGCGCCACAATCTCTTCTGTCTTTCTGTCCTTGGCTTTGTAGACAACACCGTAAGTTCCTTCGTTTATTTTACTTAGCTTCTGGTATTCGTTAACATCTCTACTACCAGATAGCATGCTCAAGCCTCCCTCTGGTTCATCATTTTCCGAGTCTCTAAACTCAGAAGTAGAACATCCTGTTTCACCAGCATCCGTATCCATACGACCCCCCGACTCATGCTCTGAATTTTCACGACGTCCACTACCGGACCCAGTTGAATTGGACCGCCCTTCTTCACACGCCTCCACTAGCATCTCCCCACTCTCAGGAGTCGAACTGCTTCTATTCCATCTGCTATTCCTGACAACATCACTTACTAAATCCTCCTCCTTTGGGGATTCTAAGCATGTTGACCACTTAGACCTCGCGATATTTGGTGCCTGAAACACCTGCTCGTCCTCCAACTGGCCCTCCTCGAGATCATCAAAAGGAGCTTTTACAGGCAGCACTGACACTGTAGATACAAGCTCCGGTGACTTCGGAACACCGGCCTTGTCCTCGAAAGAAATCTTCCCAGTAGCAACCACATCGACAATCTGGTTGGATACTATGGTCTTCTCACTAAGTGGAGCTCGAAAGGATTTATCTTCTCTCTCCCACGCAACAGGAGAATACTTCCTCCTCTTCTCAGAGGGTCTCTGAAGACCATCTTCCTCTCGGGCTTCTCGTCTCTGAGATGAATCACGCCGCCCATCCTTCCACCTGCGATCAAACTCGTTCGGTCGTTTTGTCTGACGCCTCTCACCATCTCTACCACCCTGGCGAGAATAGAAATCACGAGCACGACCAACGGCGACAGAACTTCTGGAAACTTCAACTCCTCCTGCCGCCATCGTATTAATAACCAGAATTCTTCTCAATGAGCAATCGAACAAAATCACGATAGGAACAATAAAAGCCCCAATTCACCAAATCGCCACAAAAAGAAGAAACCCTAGGAGAATCTTAAAGAGCGACAAGCAGCAGATTCGACGATAGCTCGATCAAAAAAAAAAACGATCAGATCAATCAAACAAGAGAGAATCTCGACGAAAACAAACCAGATCTGGAAAACCAAGACGACGAAAATGAAAACCCTAAAAAGTCAATTCCAGGAAGAGTTATGTCTCCTTCGTTTCCGCCGATTCTCACAGATGCCGGACGGTGATCTGGATAAAAGGATTCCAGAAGATGACGATCAACGAGCCAAAAGAGATCGATCGAAGAGCAACCACGATAATCTTCTGAAATCCCCAAGGAGAAAGCAAAGACGCGTTTCTTTTACGGCCTTTCGTCGATTGTCATATCCTTTATACACGGGGGTCAACTAGATCGGCCGTCCAATAATTTCCTTTTTAGATTTTTTTTTTTTTGTTTAGGTTTTATTAAGTGCGGCCAGGTGTAAAACAATCAAATGGTATTATCAACTTTTAACCGTTAGATATTATCAAACTAATCAAGGCCGCTAGATGACTCGTAGTATAGGATTAGAGAGCACACGCGATATTTTTCTACATCAAATTTGACGGTCAAGATGACGGTAACTCAAGTTGATCGAACGATTGGCATCTAGACGCGTTTAACTTGATTTCAAATATTTATTTCCTTTTCGCATGTGATCTTGAACATTAAGGAAACGAATCTTCATGGATTAATTTCCATAGATACAAAGCTGACATACTGTATATACCCAGAAACTAAAAGAGAATTGATATATTCTTAAATGCGGAAAGAAAAATTAATGAACAACACAAATTAGTAGAATACCGACACGTCATTATATAGTTAACGAAACCTAAAAAGTTTTCAAAAAAAAAAAATCCGACCTGCCGGAATCGAACCAGCGACCTAAAGATTTGCTGTCACAGACTACAGTCTTCCGCTCTACCAACTGAGCTAAGGTCGGATATTGATATAACCTTTATAACTGGAACTTATAACTGAATCAGTCCGTACAGCTTCACCTTCCGACCAAACTCTGTTTCCTGTTACGCTAGCTCTCCTGCTGCTTTCAGGTGTGTTGTTTTCTCTCTCTTTCTTTTGTTTTGGTTGCTAGATTTTTATGTCTCCAAATTTTTTTTTTTATCTGGGTGAAATGGGTATTTGATTATTAAAGAACCATAGCAGTTTTGGTAAAAAATGTTGAGATGAAGATGGAATTTTTTTTTCCGTGGACCTAAGCATTGGGAGTTTCTTGAACTAGAATGATCAACAGATCTGTTTTGGTTTGGCGAGGACTTTACATAGAGTGTCTATTTGCTAATTTAGTTCCATCACTTGTTGACTCAAATCTCAAAAGTTTCGCTAAAAACATCCCAAATCTCAAATGTTAGTTACTCAAGTCCAAAGCGAATCTACTTACCTAGAACCTCCCAGAGCTTAGCTCCAAGAGAAATCAAACTACAACAGAAGCAGTTCCCGCGAAACAGCAACGAAATAGCGAGAAATCGCCACAAATTCTAGTGATGCACTGATAACTTTTGCTCCTGAATGAGCAAGAAACAAAGGTTAGTTGGGAAGTCCATTGGAATTCGACAGACTACTGTAAGTCTCTCGTGAACCAATGTTGAAGCTTTACTGATTGCAAATGTTTTCTCAAATTTATGCCACTCTGCCTATATGACTTTGATAGCATAAGGTTTCAAAATTTCTGAAATGAAATCTGGAAGCAAGGTATTTTTTGAATGTGTTTGAAAGTGATTTAAGGAATATAATTGATAAAGAGAGATAACTATTTTCTCAGACTAAGATCAAACTTTTGAATAATAGTAATGCTGTTATGCTGATGCTGCAGTCAATGTGCAGCGATGGTGATAATGCATTTCAAAAACCAAGTCCAAAGCATCTTATGAACCAATGCATTGTAATATTTTTTTTAGTATTACTTTTTTCTCTTGCGACCACATAGTATTTGCTGTTTTCTTGCAGAAAACAATTTTGAAAGAATAATAGAATCACCACCATTAAGGAGACTGCTAAACCAATGCTAATCCGGACCGGACTAAAATTCAATTGCTGATTTCGTATGGGTTTATTGGGAAGTATGCCTAGTTTTCTCAATCCAATTTGGTTTGCTTTGGTTATGTCTCTAACCCAATCGCTAATTTCTGATTTCAACCCGTTTCAACCATAATAGGTGGTGCAGGTTTGAAGTAATCAACAAATTAAGGTTATTTTCGGTTTTGATTTGCGTTCGAAATCTCTACACATTTTGATTTTGCCGGACTATTTCCGTATTAGTAATATATAAATCATTTATTTTTTATTTTACAGATTATGTTTCGATTCTATTCAAATATGGTTAAGGATGTGACTTTGATCAACACTGACTTCTCTCCTCTTGATCTTCACCCTGAGCCCACCAGCCATATGAGCCGTTAAAAGAGGAACAAAAACCGGACGGTCCTTGTTAACCGGTACAATCTCAAACCGATTCAAAACAGAACCAACAACGTATTTCATCTGCATAAACGCCATCTCCTTCCCTACACAAACCCTCGGTCCGGCCTGAAAAACCGGAAACTTGTAAGGGCTAACGGGTTTCAGAACCGGTCGTGTACTCCCCGGTTCAGATTCAAACCACCGGTTCGGTTTAAACTCCTCCCAATCCGTCCCCCATAGTTTCTCCATCCTCCCCATACCGTACGGGAAATAAGTCACCTTATCTCCTCTCTTGACACGTGTCCCGTCAGGTAAAACGTCGTCGTTTGCAGCATGCTTAGAGTCCCACGACACAGGTGGGTAAAGCCTCATGGCTTCGCATAGACAAGCCTTCGTGTAACTCATCTCTTTCAATTCCTCGAACCCTAGCCCTAAACTTATCAAAGGGTCCACTTCTTCTAAAATCTTCTTCCCCACGTCATCGTTTTCTGTCAACAACCAAAACAGCCACGTCATCGCCGCCGACGTCGTATCTCTTCCCGCCATAATAAAACTAATGACCATGTCCCTCACCGCTTCGCCGTCGTGTCCGGCGGCTAGAAACCTCGACAGAAGATCTTGTTTCCCTTCTTCTCCGGTCCCGATCTCGAGACTTTTCTTCTTAGCTCTGACGATCTCAGAGACCAACACGTGTACGGTCCTGATCGCTTCTCTCAATCTCCTCTCGCTTCCCACGTTCAGCACACGCTTCACCTTCCAAACAGCGTAAACCGGCTCCGTGGCACGGCGAGCACTAATCTCGGCCGCGGTATCAAACGCCTCCACAAGAGGATTAACGGGTCGGGTCAGATCCAAACAATCCGGATCCCAACCCAACGAGACTTTACAAACAACATCGAAAGCAAAACGTCTCAAAACATCTTGCAAATCTAACGCCTTACCAACATCGGCCGCCGCCGAAAGCACCGGTACGAGACGGGCTTCTACTTCTTCTTTAAGAACCTCGAAAGCGAAAGTCCTGAGCGAACGAGTCGAGAACTCGTGGCTAGCGAGTTTACGCTGCGAGCTCCATGAGTGACCGTCGACGTTGAAAATGCCTCCTCCGAGGAGATCGCCGAGGAGATCGGTAAAAGGTTTGCCTTTAGGGAAGTTGAAGAAGTTTGTTTTGAGAATGTATTCGACGTTTTCTGGGTTTGTTGTGACGATGGTGCGGCGGTTTCCGAGGAGAGGGATTGAAATGGTTTGGGACGGAGAGAGACGGAGGAGTTCGGTGTACCAATGGAGAAGACGGTGACGGTTTTTGTTGAAAGAGAGTATGGAGCCAATGAGTGGATACGATGGTGGTCCATATGTGGTGGTTTCTTGGGTTTTTTTAGTTGAAGATGAAGATAAAATTGAGATGATGGTTATAAGAATCGGTAGAATCAGAAAGCCTAGAAGAAATGCAATTGGAATTTCCATTTTTTTCTGTGGTTTGAGAGAATTTGCTAATGTGTTTTCAATTTGTGTCTGTGTATGTTGTTCTTTGTGGGTATTGCGTGTTTTTTATAAAGGGAAAAGGTAGCGGGTCCGACCAATCGGTCCAAAATGAAATCGTTCTAAAATATTTAATTTGATCGACATGACACATTAAAGTGAATAGGTGGTACTTAGGTAATTTAATTTTTTTTTTAATTTTTTTTTCTTTTGTCGTGTTTCTTTTTAATTGTATTTTTTAGGAATGTTGTTGTTCACGAAAATATGAGAATACTTTTAAGAATGATATTGTATCGAGTTCCTAATAATGTTGGATAGGTTTTGACTTTTGATTGAATTGAATTGTTGTAGTGTAATTTTGAGTATGAATTATTATCAATTGGATAATATTTTAAAATACTTAAGAGAGTGTTATTCAATCATGGATTTTTGATAGAATTTAGATCTAATCACGTTCCAATATTATTCAATTAATAATGCTAAATTATGCTTTTAAATCTAGTGTTATTAAATGTAAATCATACTTAAATTTTTTTAAAAGTTTGGTATCATTCAATTAAAATTTCAAATGCTCTATTAAAATCTAGTGTTATTTAAAACTAATTGATTTTTTAAAAAATTGTACATTGAATCATTTCAAATAAAGTTTTATTAGTAAATTATTAAAAACAAAATCCAAAATATACTTTAGAAATTTTAGAATCCACGCCTTTAGCAAAAAAAATTAGAATCCACACAAATGAATTTTTGAAGACAATATTAAATTTTCAAATTTTGCAAATTATAAAATCGAGAGACTAGAAGTTAAATGTAGAAATACCTTATCTATATTGTAAATTCACATTTTATAAATTGAAAGAAGATTTGATAAAAAAATGAAATAAGATATCTTTGCACTTTTATATTCCCTCTGTTCCTGATAATTTGATGTATTAGGTTTTATTTTTATTCTATAAAGATTGATGTTCTACACAATGTTTAATGTACTCCATTTTTGAAGAAGTATTTATTAAAAAATTGTTGGGTAAGAAAATAAAAATTAAGGTCAAAAATAACATTTATCGAATACTCCATTAAATTGAAAAACAAACAAAAGTAATTTTTTTTTAAAAAAAAGTAACTTACAAAAGTAAATAATGGTTGAAAAAAAGTAAATAATAATTGTTTTTAAAATATCTGTGAAAAATTTAAAATATTAAACTATTATAATTATTATTGTCCTTAATTTTTTGATTCAGTAGAAGTCCATTCGAGCCGTTTTTGTCTTCCAACTTTGACGTGTTGTAAACGCATTGGAGAAGTGTAAGTCAAAAGCTCATCACGTGGCATATTCGCCGACAAAACTCACAAACTACTATAAAAACTATGGGGAGTTTCTGACGTCAGAAAAATAAACTATATAAAGTAACTATATTATGCATGTACATTATTTATTAATTGATTATGAAGTTGTCAACAATATTACATGGTTAACCAAAACCCAAATAGTATACGGCATCTCCATTAATAGTTAGAGTAAATTGAACATCCAAACTTTTATAATAGTATTTTATTAGATCCAAATTTGAATCTATTAGTCGTTTCTAGGATATAATAGTAGTTGGGATTTGAGCCTATAGGTAGATTTGAGCCTATAGGTAACTAGAAAATGCAATGATGCAAAAACATAGATCCAACTCCAAACCATGAATTTAGCTCGATTTCTACATTATGTGCTATTCTATTATCATATATGTTTTGAAAATAACCGAGCGATTATAATTTTGATAAAATGGTCGGGTGTTAAATAAATCTCGAGCCGAAATTTAGGAAGTAGACGACATTGATAAGAAGAAAAGAGCAAAAAAAAACAAAAAATGTTGACTCGAGCCTAATTGGAAGAATGACCAAATACTGTTCCCACAGTGGCTTTTTCATTTTTTGCACGTTCTTCTTTAAGCTGGACTCCACATGGGAATTAATATTATGCTTATTTGATTTTGTTTTACGAATGATAATATATCTCTGTTTTTATAATTCTTTGTTATATTGTGAAATTTGTTATATTGTGAAAAATCATGTTTTTTGGGTAAACACTTATTTACCGAAAAATACTCTTTTTGCTTTTTTTTATCACCAATCGGATTCGTTGTGTAGATATACACATGCATAGTCATAGATATTGACATATTATCGTTTCTCAAATAAAAAAAACCACTACCTTTGACAAAAAAAATAAAATAACCACTACCTATGATGAGTGTCGAGTGATGACAAAAATGTGTATAATTAGGTTTTCTTGACGCAATGAATAATAAAAAAATTTAGCTTATAACCGCTTTGTTTTAGTTTGATAATCTTTAATAAAAAAATAATGTATTTTAAAACAGATGTGATTAATACAATGATAAGAAGGTATTGCCATGAAGTGATTCTAGCCACACGTTTTCTGAATGTTGTCCACAAAATGAGTGACGGACAAAAACAACGGCGCCATTCTATGAATTATATATATGATCCCGATATTATTTGATTTGATAGAGAAACAGAAGAAGATAGATTTAACAAAAGGAATAGCCGTTTTTTTTTTTCCATTTAATTTCAGTCATTATTGTCAATCTCTCACCGTCCAAAGAACTTGTGGTTATACACGATATTTTAGTCCAGATGTATCCAACATTTTGTTGTTGTTATTGGGTCACCTCTGCCCAAAAACCTTTGATATGTGAATCCCAATAGTTTTTTTAATTTCTTCTATAGTTTTGCACATACTGTATAACCTTTTCATTAAACCACTATATACATACGTACTGGTGATCCAGCTAGCCAAATTGGGCCTTAGAGCTCAGCATTGATCTCATTATGTCAAATTTAAATCCAAGGTCCATTAAAAAAAAAAAATCCAAAGTCCTTATAATTACGAGGACCAAGGTCTAAAGGGATGAACACGTTACATTGTAAAACCCTAACCTAGTCTGCTTGGTCAAGCCCGGACTAGGTTACTGAAGTACCCTTATTGCGGAGAAATTTTTGAAATCAGCGTTTGAAAATTTTGTTTGTAACGAATTTTCGCATTAAAGGAAAAAAAAACAAATCTATTATATAAAGTTGCTCAACTCTCTCCCATTGAGTGACACATCATCATTTTTGATTAATTTGGAGATGACATGTGTCATTCTCTCTAATTTAATGATACAAATTTTATAAAACAAAATTAATAGATAAATTTAAGGTATTATTTTTCAAAATATTAAGAGAACATGAAGAGTTTTTTTATTAGTGACTCTTGGATAACTTTTTTTGTAAATATTGAATAATAATATAGGTTCTAATTATTCTAAAAATAATTGTTAATATGTCACTTATTTTTATTTCTTAATGTTGTTCAAAGATGTTTTATTCAAACATGTATTATTTATTGACAACAACTTAGGTGCCACCAAAAATTTTAAAGATCAAGATTTTAAATGCATCAAGACTCGCAAAGGAATTAATTCACCACAGCCAAGACCTTTTACGATACTATGTTTAAGTTTATGGTGGAGCTCTTACAATATTCAAGCTCTTTTACTCAGTAAATCCAAGGAAAAAGAGAATTGCATTCGAGTTTGTTGGTTAAATACATGTGGTCCATTCGGTTATCTTCAGCAGTTCGCTTTGTTTTTTGGGATAAATTTAGTGTATAATTTTCTAACAAAAAACTCTTTTGAATTTTAAGATATACATGATTGAACTTAAAGGAATAAATATGATATACTCAAAGCCGATCGAGATATGGCTAATAATGTCGACCCTGAAATCAAATGAAAGAAAGCGTTTTGTTCAACAATTTACATGTTTAGGAAAACATGTGGTGTCACACTATTTCTTAAACAGTTTACCGCGAAAATTGAAGCTGGGCTATCTTTTTCTTTTGAAATCTTAAAATTTTATAACGCCTAACGTAAGACAGAGTAAAAAGAAAGCAATAAGGTGAGACAATCAAGAGGTTACACAACATATAAGAATCAAAATAAAAAGTAATTCTTAAGTTTTAATAAATCAAATAATTTTTTTTATATAAAAACTAGAAACTGAAAGGAAACACCAACATATATAAGTGTCAAGTTTACTACTATGTGGATCGAAGCTATGGATTGTTGTGATTTTAATTATATTGTCCATTTTATACATTTAACTTGGTGTAACCCAATTTTTATATTAAAACCAAATATAACAAATAAAACCTGCGCATATGCGCGGGTAATCTCCTAGTAATAATAATAACGATATTTGTTTTGGTTTACTAATGTCTCTGCTTTTCAGTTTACACTGTTTTGGTGTTGTCTCGTGCTATATAGTTTTTAATCAACTTTCTCATTTTAGCCAGGCGAAGAAAAAAAACAATAACAATATTAGCTATACTCAATGCTACAATAACAATATTTTCCTCTTTAGATAACAACTCGACGATTTAATCGAGTTAACTTGTACATGTAATCTCTAAATCTGTGTTTCTAATGGTTTGTTACTTTGATTGATATTTGTATTTCAATGAGGGAGAGACTCCTTGCGTCATGCGTGATATATTTATCTGCATTTCCCTTAAAAAGTCATTTCGGAGCTCAATAACAATTTAGATCCTCAAAAATTCAAAATGACAAATCTCGTACTCCCATAGATCGAATTATCGAAAGAAGATGAAAAGATTAATACAAAGTTTTTATGCTTACTTTCTAAAGCACTCTTGAGTCTCAAAGACATCATTAGCTATAATATAAATTTAAAGCGTGCAGTATTTCGTTTATTTTGTGGACGATCGAAACAAATTATTATTTACATAAATTTTATTATATAAATTAGGATGCATCAAAGTTAGTTTTTAACATGATCGTGACATGTGTAAGGTTAATAGATTAGATTTTGACACGTGTTAAAAAAATTCAACCAATTAGATTTTAACATAATGTTTACATAAATCTAAAAATTAGTTTTAAAAATAAAAAGGGAAAATAAGTATTTTTTCAATTAATAATACAAAAAATCGAAAAGGTAAATAAGAAAATTAAGAAAAAGGAAAATAATATTTTTAATGTTTTTCATTTAAATTAAGGAAATTGTATGATCAATTCCTAATACTAAAAGGAAAATCAAAAAAATTAGTGAAATAAGTTTCTTTTTCAATTGCTAATACGAAAAGAAAAATAAAAAATTGAAAAGGTAAAAAAAGAAATTTAAGAAAAAAAAGTTTCTTTTATGTTTTTCATTTAAATTAAAGAAATTGTATGATCAATTACTAATACTTCAATTCCTAATACTAAAAGGAAAATCAAAAAATTAGTGAAATAAGTTTCTTTTTCAATTGCTAATACGAAAAGAAAAATAAAAAATTGAAAAGGTAAAAAAGAAATTTAAG